>JAFEMH010000963.1:0-570642 GCA_022495995.1 Adenophora triphylla var. japonica | reverse complement strand
CCATTTTAATTTTGAGGGCCAAAACTTTGAAAAAAGCCCGAGATCAGAGATTTAGGTTCGGAGGTCATGTTACGCGTCGGGAAGGACGTTAGTGTGCACCCGACGCGCCTCGTAAAACGAGTCTTCCAAGCTGAAAATCATTTGTGTGTGTGTGTGTGTGTGTGTTTTGGCCAAAATAAGTTGAAACTCAGAAAAGTAAAAATTGGGATATCTTTTTAAGACTTTAAACTGATCCCATGATTTTGGAAGATTTTTTGGATTGAGATTTGGTACTCAAAAGACCTTTTGAAGTTGAGAGCCATTTCTGCCAGAATGAAAAAGGCAGTGGACCTTTGATTTTAAAGGGATTCAAGGGTCTTAAAACTTCATAATCTGGATAAACTCAGAGAATGAAAGTTGTTCTAGACACCTTAAATAAAGTTTGTGCGAAGGAATTTTCCATTTTGGAGAAGATTTGAGGGGTCAAAACCTTCTGGAAACCTCAGATATGAGATCTGGATTCCCAGAAGCTGATGAACTAGCCTCTGAAAGAAAATTTGAAAAGAGGAGTTTTACTCACCCAAAAATAAAGGTAAAAATATGTCTGGAAAGATATGGATGTTGGCTACAAAAAGTATTTTGTAGTCAACACCAAATTCCAAGTTCATCTGTGTCCAAAAATTAAGACCATGGACTGAGGTCTGAGAAAATTGCTACTGGACAGCAACTTCTCAAGAAAGAAAATATGATTTTAAAGGGGGTTTTGCATCCATGCTTGTCCCCATTTCCCTAGGTTTTGGTTAGTGATCACTAGACATTTTAGTGGTGAATCAACTATACCAAACCATCCTTGGGGTACATTAGGACTAAGCATTTCATTTGCTTGGGAAGGGGAATTTTATCCTTTGAAATCAAGATTTTGTGCTTGAAAATGGGTTTTTAGGGTTTTGAAAATGAGTTTTCTTTGCAAGAAAGTAAGAAAGCTTAAAAATAATGTTGATCTTTGTAGAAGATCATCCATGGAGATGGTCTTCCATGGTGATCTTCTTAGATCTAGAGCAAGAAGATGAAAGAACTACATTTTGTAGTTTGAAGATGCATGCATGGTTGAGATTTAGGGTTAGGAAGAGGAGGGTTTACCAATCTTCCTTGTGTTCTTGAGTGTTTGGCTTGAGTGTATGAGTGTTTAGGGCTTTAATATGAGAGTGAGTGGATGAGTATGAGTTGGGAAAGATTGGAGAGAAAAAGGTGACAATTCTTGAAGAATTCTCACTGTTTTCTCTCTATATTTCGCCAGAGGTTCGGTGCAAAATGTGTTCTTCCTCCTTATTTTTGTGACTGGAGGGCTCAATTTATAGCCCTCTGAAAATAGCAAAGGTATCCGCGCGGATGGATCCAGGCAGCGTGCACTGTTCATTAAATGCAGCTCCAGCTTTGGACACAAGGAATAAAATTCAAAAATCTCAGCAGAAAATGTTTTTCAACTTGTCAAGTTTTCGATTTTCTTAATTCTTTTGCTTTTTGAGATTCCTTGGAAGGTTTAACTCTAAATAGCAATGCCCATTTTACCCTCACTTTGTTAGAAAAGTTAGGATTGTTAGGAATTGTTAGAAATGTTATAACTTTCGTTAATTTTCTAACGAAAATTCTAACAAGCTCAAATTGGAGCACTTACACATACGCCAGCAAAAGCCCGCCTTTAACCCTGAAAGAGCTGAAGGAATCCTCCGATAGGACTGATGACCCGGAAAAGTCTAATGTCAATGTGATGACTCGGTCTGGGCAAATGAGTGTGGAATAGCCTAAAGGTGATAAAAGAAATGCTGTCTCTGAACCGAAGACAGACAAAAGACCTTATAAGACAGAAGCAGAAAAGCCAGACTCCGAGAAGGAGGACCCGGTGTTGACTCAGTTGAAGTGTACTCAAGCCAACATTTCCCTGTGGTCCCTGTTAACCTCGTCATACCCTCACAAACTAAAGTTAGAAGAAAGTTTGGCCAAGACCATGGTGCCCATAGATGTCACCCCAGATGAGGTCGTCCAGATGATTGGAAATATCCACTATGGAAATATCATCACCTTCACTGACCTGGACCTGCATAAATATGGAGCCAGTCATAACGAACCCCTTTACATCATAGTCTAGTTAGAAGAATGTTGATTTGAAGCCTATAGATTTGAAACCTTCCAATCAAACTATTAAGGCCTATGATTCCACTGCTCAGTCAGTTTTGGGGATTGCTACTCTCAAATTGTGGTTTGGAAAAAAGGCCATGGATGTGGACTTCCAAGTGATCAACATCCCCATTTGGTTTACCGCTTTGCTGGGACGACCTTGGATTCACCAGATAAATGGGGCAGCCTCTACTTTGCACCAATGCATCAAGTTTCAGTCAATTGATGGGACTATTACTACTATCTACGGAGACAGTGTCACCGTGGAAGGAACCAACACGGGAGGTATCCCAATACTGGAGATCAAACATGATGACGAAGGGCTTGCCTTGACCGGATTCTCTATAGCCTCCCCCAAAGCGCAAGTGTGTTGCACGGACCTCACTGCTACCTCTGATAAAATACCTCCTGCCATGCGGATGATGAGAAAGATGGGTTATCTTCCGGGGCTTGGACTGGGTAAAAGACTTCAGGGTCGTAATGCTGTCATTGACCCAAAGGAACAGACCACCCGACACAGCTTGGGATACAAATCGAATTCTCAGGATGATAGAAAGGTTAAGGGAACAGTTCAGGAAAATCGAAATGAAGGGATCCGTCTCCATCCTTAGAGTTTGTCTCTGGCCCAATACTTCATAAGAGGTAGGACCCAATATGATGAAAGTGATAGTCAGCTCTCCTTGAGGAAAATTCTTCTAGAAAACCTTGAGAAAGTTCGGGGAAAACCAGTACTTTTCCCAATAGGGGTAATGGACTTCTCTGCCTTCGAGTTAGCCCTTCCAAAGATCAGCCAGATAGAAGCTGCCAGTAGTGAGGACAGTGAGTCAGGTTTGCAGAAGCTGTTTAGAGAAGAAGCACATATTCCTGACTTGATCGACTTCAGCTCAGATGGCGAGATAGTTGCAGTAATTGGAGACGGTGGTGAAGAACCTTTTGATCCCCGCGCTTTGGTGACTAAGATAGAGATGCCTTTGAAAAATTGGGAGACATTCTCAGGGCCGAGAGCCAGCCGACAGCAAATGATCACGGAGCTTGGATTGGTCCCCCATCCCTCTCAGCCCAGTCATGTCAAACACCCTGTCATCCATACCCTTGAGTCAGGATTCTTCGAATTCCAGTCATCTGAAGGCCTCACACCTAAAGATTATGAATATGTAGCCAATGTCATCTTTCCTTTCGCTTTAAATGAAATGATAAATCTTTCTGAGTATCCCCTTATTGCCAACTAAACAAATGATAAATTAACTAATAACTTTACAACAGTTAATAATGAATCATTTGAACAAGATGCAAACACACTAAACGAACAATACATTAAATAAATCTTTAAGCAGGTTACAGACAAAGAGGAAAACTGAGCCCAAGCTGCCGAGGAGGTTTTGATAAGTGTTAACTTGGGTACTGTTGAGAAACCTAAAGAGACACAGATTGGGAACTTCTTCCAGGGGACTGAACAGGACAGACTGGTCAATCTGCTCAGAGAATACATGGATGTGTTTGCATGGTCATATAAGGATATGTCGGGGCTAGATAGCTCGATTGTGGAGCACAGAATCCCTCTAGCACCAGATGCCAAGCCAGTAAAACAGAAACTCAAAAAGATCAAGCCAGATTGGTCTCTACAGGTCAAAGAAGAGATTGAGAAGCTATTGCGGGTAGGATTCATCAGGGTCGTCAAATATCCGACATGGTTATCAAACATCGTGACTGTGACTAAGGCCAATGGGAAGGTGCGATGTTGTGAATATTTCCAAGATCTGAACAAGGCCAGTCCCAAGGACGACTATCCGTTGCCGAACATAGACATTTTGGTAGATGCCACTGCTAACTACGAAGTCAAATCCTTCGTTGATGGCTTTACAGGCTATAACCAGATCAAGATGGCTGAGGAGGACCAAGAAAAGACAGCCTTCACCACATCGTGGGGAACGTACTGCTATACGGTGATGCCTTTTGGGCTTAAGAATGCCGGGGCTACGTATTAAAGGGCAGCGACTGCACTCTTTCACGACATGATCCACAAGGAAATTGAGGTCTATATCGATGACATGATAATCCATTCCAAAGGTGTGGATGGACAGCACTTTGTCGACCTGCGAAAGTTCTTTGAAAGGTTGAGACAGCATTCCATGAGACTGAACCCTGCCAAATGCACCTTTGGAGTGACAAGGGGAAAAGTGCTTGGGTATATGGTCACAGAATGAGGTATTGAATTCGATCCCCAAAAGATCAAGGCCATTATAGATATGAGGCCACCTCGAACTCAGATAGAGGTCAAAAGCTTTAAGGGAAAATTACAGTACATCTGCCATTTTGTCAACCAGCTGACTACCATGTGCGAGCCCATCTTCAAGCTCATGAAGAAGAATGCAGACACAGAATGGACTGAGGAATGCTAGGATGCCTTTGACCAAATCAAGGTGTACCTAGTGCATCCCCCGGTGCTATGCCCCCCACATGGACATAAACTCTTCTGCTCTATCTCATTGTCACTGATACGGTAGTTGGGGCTATGCTTACTCAGGAAAAGAAGGACTCTCCGATAGAAAATGCCATTTACTTTGTCAGTCAGAAGTGTAAGTAAGCCAATCCAATTCGCAACATTTCCAGATGCATTTTAATGTAATAAAATTGCATTAAGGGGCATTTTGGTAAATTCCCGGTCTATTCCGAGTCTTCCGGAAACATTCCATAAGTTTCTCGCAAAGGAAGTACTTTTTTGTACTTTGCTCATGCCAAGGGACCTAAAGGGAATAAATCTATTTTGGACCTTTTGGGTATTATCCCAGAATGTTCCAGAACCAGATTTGGCACCAAAAACGGTTGGTGACACCTTGTGTCACGCGACAACTCGAAGCCTTAGAATGTGGTTACAGAGTGCCGTGCGACATAATGTGACCATGATCTGCAGCTATAAATAAGACCCTCCCCCTCTCAGAATTACATCCCTTTTTAACCTCCCAAAGTCACTCTGTCAAAATTCATTCAGAAATGTACCTCTCTCTCTCTTCCACCCAAAACATACACCAATCCCCTTCCAATTCAACCCTTCTCACCCAATTCACTCCTCTCTCTCTCACAAGCATCCCCATACCAACTGAAGACCCAAGTGCAGAAGCTCCTCCTACACACCAATTCACGTACTGTAGCTGAATTGAAGGCCATTGCACCTGACTTGGTGTAGTGGTGGTGGATCTACAAGGGTAACACCTCATTCCCTCTCTCTCTACCATAATTTGTGAATTCTCATAATTCCTTCTCTTCCACTTGATAATTAATCTCCATCTGCACTGATTATCAAGTGGCAATCGCCATATCTCTGTTTAAATTTGTTTTTCTTGAACTGATTGATTGTCTATGATGTGATTTCATTGAATTGGTTATTTATTGACCAAGGGAGTGTGGATCTCCCCATATCCATATCCCCTTGGTCAATCCATTATGAATCTGTTGGTTTCTGAGTTGTTTAGATGTTGTGGTTCGATTCAATTTGATCTCTGTTGATTCTGGATGTAATTTGTAAGATCTCAGCATATAGACAACTTGTGTCACGCGACACATCGGGCCAAGTGTGTCCTGTGTCACGCGACACATTGTGTCCATATGCAGAGATCCCCTTTTCAGTTGTAAGTTGTGTTTATCTAGTTTGTTTGTCACTCAGTTGGGGTGATTGTGTTGCTTTTGATGTTCAATCTGTTCTGTAATCATGCTTTGTTCTTGGGATTGCTGTAATCTGGATGTTGTAAGGTCTCTGTAGAGTGATCATTGGTGTCACGCAACACAACCTACCCCCTAGGTCCTGTGTCACGCGACATAAGTGGTGCTTTGCAGAAGATTTGGTTTCAGTTGTAATCTGTTCTCCTTGCTGTAATGGGATGTGGCCTCCCTGATCAATTGGTCTACAAGTTGTAATAATCTCATTCGTTTAATAAAATTCATGTTTTATCGCACTTGTCTATTATCACTGTTTGCACATGTTTTGACTTATTTGGATGTCTAATTAGAAAAACTCATCTACGGACGAGGCGTGTCATTTTTGATAAAAACTCGGTTCTTCCCAACACGTAACCCGACCAACCCATTCTCTTATCAAAAGGTTTTTCAAAGACAAAAATACGATCTTAACTTTTCATTTGAAAACCAAATTTCAAATTTCGGGCGAGCGCACATTCTGGTGACTCCGCTGGGGAGTACACTTTTGAAAACCTGTTTTTCAAAACTAAGATGGTCATTCTTTCGTTCACTTAGACATCCAATGTATTCATCTTATATGCATCCTTGATGATCTTGTGCGCTACATGCATTTTTATGAGATTTTATGACTTGTGTGTCCATTGTATGCTTCTTGTGGCTATTGTATTGTGCTTTGTTGTGTTGCTTTGTTCCTTGCCGAGGAGAGGCAGGGGCTGATTTCAGTTTTGCAGGATTCAGGTTTAGTAACTATCCTGGTCGTGCGACAGCATTGTTCCTTGCTGTCCTGTGTCACGCGACAGGAATGGTCACTGAACATGTCTCAGGTGTTGGTTTGAAGGCAGTCCCTTGAATCAAGATTGCTCATTTGATTGCTGTTTCCCCTTGTTCCATGTGAGAGTGTGTATGTGTTTTATCTTTTTCTTTTAAAAATAAAAAATAAAAATAATAAAAAATTTTGTTTTTTCGTAAATAAAAGAATATAGTCATCCGCACACTACACCACATAGATTTAGAACCATCGGGTGCGATTGACGACATTGCGGACGGTGATAATATTCGCCTACGCTTGAGGGCCTAATGTCAAACCCATCCCCCTAGTGCGTTATAGGTGGCGCCACACTTAAAGCTTACCCACGGTTGGTTTTTGATACAACGTTTTGATCACACCAAAATGAATTGTTTTTTTTTAAATTTGCAATAGGTCTTTATACCTTTCCCAAAACCTCGCACCTTATGGGCATGTTGCCAATGCAACATGGTTTCACGTGGGGACATGTCACTCTCGTGGCGTGTCCTAAACGAGAGATCATGCCGCATTGTCACCATGCACCGACGAGAGGTCATGCTTAATTTTTCTTGGAAATTCTTCGAGAATACCCGTTATGCTGCCCAAATTTCCCCATAATTTTGGACCACTCGTCCGTCTCACATCGTGTTAGATCTTGTTTAAGTATCATTACCTATTATTAATTTCAAATACAAAGCATTTAGTGTGATTTGAATGTTGCGTCTCTAGGTTTCTCCAAGGTGTAGTTTGCGTAAATAAAGGCTTCTCCTTTCCCAACCATACTTAGGATTTAAATCACTGATTTATACTTGAAGATAAATAAATTTTTTGCGCGAGTCTGTCCCTCTTTTCCTTTCCCTCTCCCGTATTTCCTCAAAGTCTCCTTCCTCCACTACCTTATAAACCTGTATCTACCCCTGCAGCTACGGCGAGTTGGATCCGCTCATCTGTTCTGGGAGCTCGTTTGGTCCGTGTTGCGGAAGAAATTCAAACAGTTTCTGAGATTTTAGTCAGTTCAGAATCAGCTATGGCCAGGAATGGTGATGTGTTCGCTGCTCAGTCTGCTGGAGGTTCGGTTTTGATGGGTCAACCGGGTTTGAACGACATGTCTGCAGAAGAATTGAGAATAACTTTGGAAGCTGCTTTGGCCAGGGAACGTGAATCCTGCTTGTTGGCTCAGAATGCCAAGGCCCGAGAGGAAGAAGCTCATACCCGCTTTGTTGAGGCTATGAGAGCACGGGGGATCGCAGTACTTCACCGAGAGGACGGTTCTTATGAAGAAATCACTGAAGAAGGTAACAACGGGATCGAATCTGTTTCTCGTGCCTAACCTGCTCAACCCAACTACCATGCTATGCCTCCTCCCGTGAGTTATGCCCCGCGCCCTGATCAAATTCCATCTCCGGGAATGATTGTGAATACCCAAGCAAGGATTCCTCTCCCAGTCTCTTAGGTGCATAACCAAGTTACTCAGCAGGGTCTCAGCAAGAGTAGTGGCCGTCCATCGAACTTCTTCGATCTCACTTCCTCTCCAGCACCCAACGCCCCAATGCCGCAGGCTCAGTATGGATTCCAACCCCAAGGAAACTACTCCCAACCCCAGTTCAGCATGTACCCCGACAGTTATCAGTGTGGTCAGTCTAATCTGCAGCAGAATGGTCAGTATCGTCTTTCAGGAAATCAGATCTGTCAGGACAGTATCCCACAGTATCCGCAGTCTCAGCTCCAAGGCAACTTCCCTCAGCCCGCAGTTTGTTCTCCTCTCACCCAACACCTGTATGGTTCCACCCCGTATTCAGCTCCTTGCATTAGTACCGGATATTCAACTCATGGTCCATTTGGAGGTCAGTCAGTGCAGTTCAGTCCCCAGAATCCCAGTGTTCAGTTTAATGGTTATGACATGTACGGGAACAGGATTCCCAGCTCAGTCAGTTTGTTGGATAGCAATATCAGTATCCCCAGTACTTTTGGTCTTCCCTCAGCTGCTTTGCCCATTAGATCTGCTCCAGAGTTCCCAGTGTCGTCTTCAACTGTAGCTCCTGCCATTCATCAGATTCCGGTTTTGACTCCAGAAGTGACAGCTTTATTGAAGTAGATGCAACAGCAAATTGATAGATTGACTGTGGGTTCTAGTGGCCTCAAGGTGGTAGACCCAGCTCAAGTAACGCCTCTGCCTCATAAGTTCAAGATGCCAAAGATGGATTTTGATGGTACGACCTGCCCAAAGACTCATGTGGATACCTACGTCATGACAATGGGGGCAATGGGCTGCACTCCCGAGTTTATGGCTTCTCATTTTCATCTAACTTTGAAAGGTCCGGTGCTCACTTGGTTCTTGGCTCTTAAACAAGAATGCCGCTCCACCTGGAGCCAGATCACCGAGACTTTCTTGGAGAAATACCGGGGTAATCTAGAATGGCGTACTACCCGAGATGACTTAGTGGGTACCATTCAGAAAAATGATGAGTCGATCACAGAATTCTATAAGCGGTGGAATGCTAAACTTAACGAGTTATCGGAGCCAATCCCCCTTCAAGATCAGAAAGATATTTTCTTGTCATGCGTGAAACTGGTGCTAAGGGAGGCCATCGGAAAGGGTTGGTACCCAGATCTCAGAGAAATGGTCAGAATGGGCGCTCGCAGTGAGAACAGGCTTTTTAATCAAACTCCGGGTGTGAATGCTAGCGGTAGTAGCGGAAGTGGAGGATTCAGGTATCAGACAACTAACCCAGTCTCTACCATGGCATCGAAAGGAAGAGAAGTGGTTAAGGGCAACATCGTCAATAATCTGCAAAGAGGAGGTAATAATGGGCCTAATAGTGGGAGATTCCAGCCGAAGCAGCAACGAAAGTTTGACGACTTGGGTATGACTACAGAAGAAGTTTACAATGGATTGCTCAGAACCGGTATGATCAGGTCGCTGGACAATTACAGTCCTGCTAATCCCAATCCCAATCTTGACACAAGCAAATATTGTCGGTTCCATCAGTATCCGGGGCACACCACCAATACTTGCTTCACCCTCAAGAGGATTATCCAAGGCCTTGTGGATGAAAAGAAGATTGAAAAGTCCCCTCGTCCTAACGTCATCAACAACCCTCTGCCCAGCAACAACGTGAATCTCATCGACTTTGGTCAAGATTATTTCGTCAATGTAATAGAGTTTGGAGAGTCTGTAAATGGAAATGTTAGTGGTGATTGTAATGAACTCATGACTGATGTAATTCCTTGTTCCAGTAAAATGAAAGACAACTTTTGCTACGTCTTGTATCTTGATGATTTGTATGATTTGAATAATGCTGTTGAGTACGATGATTATGAAGAGCGTTTGGTTGTCAACGCTATATCCTCTATGGTTCCCAGAGAGTCCCCAATCTCTTTGGAGGAGCTCAGGATAGCAGCTAACATGGAGGCGCCATTGTCCGTGAATGAGATAAGACAGGCAGCGTGGCCATACGGCACTCGTCCTGCTCCGATTACACTAGCCGAACTCAAAAAGGCCAGTAAAAACTTTGTGGTTGAGAATGATCAAGAGGTTAATTTGTTGACTCGGTCGGGAAGAATGTTGGGAATGGATAGTGCTGATCCATCTGGGAAAGGCAAAGGATTTGCGGTTTCGAATCCCCAGGCCTCCCAAAATCCCTACAAATCAGCAGAAAATGAGGAAATCCACGAGGACCCGATTTTGACACAGTTAAAGAGAACCCAAGCTGATATCTCTTTATGGTCTATGCTTACATCCTCCTACCCCCACAAGCTAAAATTGGAAGAGGCTCTGTCCAAAACCAAGGTGTCTGTCAACGCCACTATAGATGAAGCCTGCCAACTAATCGGAATGGCCCAGTATGGAAACATTATTACTTTTACAGACCTTGATCTGCCTACTTACGGTTCGAAGCATAATGAGTCTCTACACATCACGGTGCCACTGGAGGGGCGCCGAATCCCCCATGGGTTAGTGGACAATGGGTCGGCCAAGAACGTGCTTCCTGCCAAGATGATGAGTATGCTAGACATTGACGCAAAGAGCCTTAAACCATCCAACCAGACCATAAAGGCCTACGATTCAACATCCAGAGCAGTTTTGGGGATAGTCTCTTTGAATCTGTTATTTGGGAGTAAGGAGATGGCAGTAGAGTTCCAAGTTATCGACATTCCTATCACATTCTCAGCAATATTGGGTAGACCGTGGATACATGAAATTGGAGCAGTAGAATCCACCCTCCACCAGTGTTTGAAGTTTGTGCAAGATGGGGTTTTGACGACCATTTATGGGGATAGCGTCACTATTGGGGAGACCAGTACCAATACCATGCTAGTGATGGAAATCAAGCTTGACCAAGAGAACCTGATGCTCAGTGGCTTCACGATCGAAAATCCTAAAGGGCAGGTCTGCACTATAGATTTGACAACTTCCTCGGACAAGATTCCCCCTGTGTTGAAAATGATGAGAGGCATGAGCTACATTCTTGGTCTGGGGCTAGGGAAACGACAACAAGGTCCATGTAAGCTTGAGATGCCAGAACCCAAAAGAAACAGGCGAGGCCTGGGATACGTTGTAACCGGAGAAGACAAAGCGTATGATAAAGCCGAAGCGCTCAAAGAAAGGATGACCCTAGCTACCGGCAAGAGATATAAAAGGCCCGAGGTGCGCCCGTGCAGCTGGTCTTTAAACAAACACTTTGTCAAGGAGGATGGGGAAATGTTCGTTTGCCCGGAACCGAAGCTGAGCCAAGTAGAAGAAAGGATGAGAACAATTTGAAGGTTTGCCAACAGCCAGAACCCAGTGAAGGAAATGCTTGTCAGTACGCCCAGAAGGCCAGGCGTTATTGCCACATATGAGAACAGCTACCATTTCTGGGGGCCCGATTATGTCAACTAGTTTGAGAAGCTTGCTCTGGATGAGCCTGTCATACACAAGATCCGCGATGCTGACCCTGTAGACGTGGATGGTGACTTGATAAAGCTGTTTGAAGATCAGGGGCTGTCAGAGCCTGAGAGCGGTATTTTTACAGAGGAGATACCTGCAGAAGGGTTTGTTGTTGCTGAAGATCCCAGAGAGTTGATTGACTTTTCCTCCGACAATGAGGTAGTGGCCATGTTGGAATTTGAGAAGGGGCCGGTTGTGAATCTGAACAGTTTGGAGACCGTTGCAGAGAGGCCGTTGCAGAACTGGACTTCATTTCAAGGACCGGTCGCTGACAGTGAGACTATGGTCAAAAAGCTAGGACTCAAGCCTCGTCTCAGTCCCTCTGCGTCTAAGCTTGTCCCCCGTGTCTTGAGTCATTCCCCTAAATCCCTTGTGATTGAGTTCGAGTCCTCTGATCGGTGTGACGTCCTCACGACGGAATACCGTCGTCGTGTTGTAGACACTATTTTTCCTTTCTCTCTGAATAAAATGGTCGATCTTTCTGAGTATCCCGTGATTGCAAATCTAACAATTGAACGCTTAACAAAAAATAATCACTAAGATTTAAAAATAATTAAGCCAGATTTAATTGAAGAAAATGCAGACTTAATAAATGAACAAATTTTAGAAAATAATTCAAAGCAGGTTTGCGAACAAAAGGAAAGTCGGGCCCAAGCTGCCGATGAGGTATTGACAACGGTGAACCTGGGAACAGCTAAAGAACCCAAAGAAATGCAAATTGGTAGCTTCTTCTCCGGAGATGAGCGGGTTGCCCTGATCGAGTTGCTTAAAGAATTTGTAGACGTCTTTTCCTGGTCCTACAAAGACATGCCCGAGTTGGACACATCTATCGTGGAATACCGGATACCTCTGGATCCAGAGATTAGGCCAATCAAGCAGAAACTGAGGCGAATCAAGCCCGAGTGGTCCTTACAGGTCAAGGAAGAGATTGAGAAACTCCTACGGGTGGGCTTTATCAAGGTGATCGAATATCCGACTTGGCTGGCAAACATCGTAATAGTCACAAAAGCAAATGGAAAGGTACGGGTTTGTGTAGACTTTCGTGACCTCAACAAGGCTAGTCCCAAAGATGAGTTCCCCTTACCGAACATTGACATGCTTATGGATGCAACCGCGAACTATGAGGTCAAGTCCTTCGTCGACGGCTTTACAGGCTACAATCAGATTAAAATGGCCGAGGAAGATCAAGACAAGATAGCATTTACCACTCCTTGGGGCACTTATTGCTACACTGTGATGCCTTTTGGGCTGAAGAATGCTGGGGCTACCTACCAGAGGGCCGTCACTACCCTGTTCCATGACATGATCCACAAGGAGATTGAAGTGTATGTGGATGATATGATTATTCACTCGAAAGGGTCAGATGGACAGCATTTCACTGATCTAAGGAAGTTCTTCAACAGACTTTGGGAGCACTCCATGAGACTAAATCCAGCCAAGTACACCTTTGGGGTTATCCGCGGCAAGGTCTTGGGGTATATGGTCACAGAGCGCGGCATCAAGGTGGATCCTAGAAAGGTCAAGGCAATTGTTGAGATGAAGCCGCCCAGAACTGTCTCTGAGGTAAAGCGTTTCATAGGCCATCTATAGTACATCAGCCGATTCATCAACCAGCTGACCTCCATGTGCGAGCCAATCTTTAAGCTACTGAAGAAGAATCAAGAGGTGATTCGGAATGAGGAATGCCAGCTAGCTTTTGAGAGAATCAAAGCTTATCTGGTTAATCCTCCCATTCTTTGTCCACCTCATGGGAGCAAACCTCTACTTCTATACTTGACGGTCACAGACACAGCCATCGGGGCCATGCTAGCGCAAGAGAAGAAGGATTCCAAGGTCGAGAATGCCATCTACTTTGTCAGCCGCAAATTCCAAGGTAGCGATTTAAATTACTCCGCCCTAGAGAAGATGTGTGCAGCTCTGGTTTGGGTGATCGGAAAGCTAAAGCACTATATGCTATCCCACACAGTACATCTGGTCTCCAAAATGGACCCGATCAGATACCTGTTTTAGGGTGACAGAGGCAACATTTCCACCAGATTGGCAAAATGGACCTTCTTCCTAGCTGAATTTGATATTAAATATGTGATCCGGAAATCAATTAAGGGACAGGCTTTGGCAGATCAGTTGGCTGACTCCCCCAGCACAGAAGCCCGAGGACCAGATCTCCAGTTTCCAGATGAGGGGATTTTTGTCATAGAAAGTGGCAACCGGTGGCACTATTCTTTGACGATGCAGCGAACAAAAGAGGTAACGGCATTGGGATGGTACTAGTAGACCTGTATGACATGCATACCCCCATAGCTATCAAGCTAAACTTCTCGGTTACCAACAATGCAGCCGAATATGAAGCTTGCATAGCCGGTCTTGAGGCTGCCCTTGAACGACATGTGGATGAGTTGGAAGTGTTTGGTGATTCGCAACTGATAATCAATCAAGCCGCCAATAGATGGAAAACTACAGATCCGTATCTCCAGAAGTATCATGCTTATATTGCAGAGCTCGTCGGCCAATTTAAGGAAGTTTCATTCCAGTTTCTGTCGCGAGATAAGAATAGATTTATCGATGCACTAGCTACTCTGGCCTCCTTGGTGGAAATACCAGAAGGAAAGTCAATCAAGCCGTTCAGGGTCGGTAGGCGAGAAAATCCTGCATATTGTTGTGAAATAGAGATCGAAATCGTTAATGAGTCGTGGTACAACCAGATCTTCCAATATCTCAAGCATGGCGAAGCATCCTTCCCCGTCGATAAAGAAGGAGACCTAAAAGGTATTCATGCCAAAAGTCTACAAGCTCTGAAAAGGCTATCAGCACAGTACGTCATACTTGGCAATGAATTATGGAAGAAAAGGGAAGGCTGCCCACTCCTGCTCTATATAAGCAAAGAAAAAGCTCAGAGAGTAATGGAAGATGTTCACAATGGCGCATGCGGACCTCACATGAACGCTCGATCCCTTATGCATAGCATTATCAGACTGGGCTACTTCTGGATTACTATGAAGGCTGATTGTATTCAGTTTGTGCGGACTTGTGACAAATACCAGCGATTCTCCAACCTAAAACACATCCCTCCTTATGATCTATATTGTATGACAACCCCTTGGCCCTTTGCAGCGTGGGGAATCGATGTCATCGGGAAGATAACTCCATCAGGGAGCAATGGACATTCATTTTTTTTGGTCGCGGTTGATTACTTCACAAAATGGGTAGAAGCCGCGTCCTACAAAGTGTTTACAGCTAAGAAGGTAGCTCGCTTCATAAAGGAACAAATCTTCTGCCGCTATGGAGTCCCAAATGAGATCATCTCTACAATGGTTCCCATTTTGAATGAGAAACCAATCGTCTACTCACTGAATACAGGGTCAAGCACCACAAGTCCTCGCCATACAGACCCCAGATGAATGGTGCTGTTGAGGCTGCCAATAAGAACCCGAAGAGAATCATAAAGAAGATGGCCGAGCGAGGAAGGGATTGGCTGAAGAAACTGCATTTAGCATTGTGGGGCTATCGCACTTTAATTCGAACTGCTACCGGTGCAACTCCATATGCTTTGACTTACGGAATGGAGGCTGTCATGCCCATTGAGCTAGAGATTCCATCCCTCAGGGTATCGCTCGAGAATGAAGTAAATGAGATCGAGTGGCTCCAAAGTCGATACAACGAGCTGGCACTGTTAGATGAATGCAGATTAAAGGCCATGGAGCATAACCAAGCATATCAGAAGAGAATGGCTCGTGATTTTGACAAAAAAGTAAAGCCCAGGGACATCAAGGTTGGTGACCTGGTCCTCAAAATGAAGCCCTCGAATCAGAACAGTGCATTGGGCAAGTGGGCACCTGTTTGGGTTGGACCATTTCTAGTGAAGAAGATATTCTCCGGAGGAGCAATGCAGCTAACAGATCTGGACGGCAATCCGTTCCTACACCCCGTCAACGGAGACAAGTTGTGGCGGTATTATGTTTGATCAAATCTTTTCCCCTCTGTATATAAAATAAAAAAAAATGAAAATAAAGGCGCAATAAAATTGTCCCAGATGAGACTGAAAACCTTCCAAAAGGCAGTACATGCAAAAATAAGGGACGCGCCCGGTGCTAAAAGAATATACCCAGCTAGACTGAAAACCCTAAAAAAGGGCGGTCTAGGTAAAAAATAGGATTGCACCATGTCCCCCTTCTGTCTTCCCCTTTCCTAAACACAAAAGTTGATTGAGTCGAACTATAGAGACCTGAGCCCCTTAGTTCTCTTTGTAAAAGGGGAACGTAGGCAACCACCTGTGGTTCGGTCTAAAATGCTTCAAAAACCTCAATCTTTGCCAAAATGTGTTTTGATTACAGTTCCAAGGCTTTTCAAAGGTTCATTTTAAGTTAATATCCTTTTTGATGAGTTCAAGCACGGCCTGCTTTTGATTCAAATAACTTGCTGCGAATAAAAAGAAATAATTTTCAAAATGCTAACATCCATTTTGTCTGCATTAAGTAATCAAGGGATACTCATGTTCCATACAAATAAATCTCTCCCCTCAAAAGACAAACAAAAAGAGTCTCCTATCTCTTAGAAAAGTGTCTAGAAGCTCGTTCCCGCTCCCATACTCGCTCCTCTGTCTTTCCTTTTCCTCGGTCCCCGGGAGGTCCTTGGCCTAGGAATGTCAAACAAGTCAGTTGGAGCCCGTCCCAGCTCAGGTATAATGCGTGCCGGTGGTCTGATCAGACCAGTCTCCCTCAAAGCGGCCCTGGAAGCCCTCTCTTGTCGCAAGGCCTCTTTGCGAGCTATCACCTCCGGATCATCTCTCATAGCAGCTCTCCGGATCTCTTGTCTCCGATAGTCCTCAGCAACATCACCGGTAATATTATCTGGGTTCCCATGGGCCTATGTAACTCTGAAAGACCGGCTGGTTGGGTAGTTTGCTCCCAAGTATTCCCAACGGCGAGCCTCTATCGCCAACTGTACAGGACCCTGTTGCTCCTCATACCAAATCAGATACTCTGTGGTCAAGAATGTAATCCCTCTGGCCTGACGAAGGAGCGTCCGTGTGGGAAGAACACCCTCCAAGAAAGATCTGCTGAAGAACTGCACAGTCTGGGGCTTGGACATGACCATCGGAATAGCATCAGTCGTCAGCCTCTCCCTTAAAGCCCGGATAATTTGCTGAGGGTACCCATACTGCCTGCTCACCAATGATGGGATGCAGAATGAAGACACATGCAACCATGGCAGCCTGACTACCACTGATCCATCCTGAAGATCTCTCATGGTCTGTAACCTCCACGCCGGAATCCAGAAGTTCAGATCAGCAGTCTCGTACCGCGTCAACCTCATCTACCAGTTGTCAGCATCTGCATCCCTCAGCAACCTGCATTGTCTAGTTACCCAAGGCATCGCTGTCTGACCCTCTGGTAATGGCCCAATCAAGCGTAGCCTCTCTAAAAGCCACAAGGATAACAAACTGGGACTGCCTGCACCCATGAAAGAAGATCCTCCTGCTAGCTTGTCAAGGCCGTGGTAGGTCTCAGCTAACAGCAGAGGTACAATGTCCATCTCTCCTTGCCCAGACCGAACATGACGAAGGTCCACACCTCGGTCACCCCTGAGCTGTATGACAATCTCCAACAACGCAATTGAGCAGACTCCGGCATATCCGCAGAAATAGTAAGCTGACAGGGTAAGCAATACATATATGTCCAGAGAGGTAGAAAGATCAAACATCTTCGGACTGGAAGAGCGCAACCAGGCCATCCGGGTCAAGTCTACAAGTTCATCATCCAGGACCATAGCTGCCACCTGATCTGCTGGTAGGCACAGGAAAGCTGACAGTTGCTCCGAAATTGAGCGTCTGTCCCGGGGAAATGCTATAGTCTCCGCCTCACCTAGGCCTGTTAATGCTCTAAAGTCCTCCATGGTTGGCGTCAGATCATTGTATGACAAAGTAAACACGTGCCTCTCTGAGTCACAGAAGCATGAAGCTGCCAGGAGCAAATTCTTATCAACCCTCCAATTCTTTAAAGGCCAGAGACACGGCATGCCATACCGCTTGTCAATGATTTTCCCATGATGCTTTTGGTGAAATCGTGAAAATTCGACAAAGTCTTGGCAAAATTGATGCTCCCGAGAAGATATTTCCCTGTTATAGTGCTCCATGGTGATTGAAAGTTCCAACCTTGGTCACAGAAATTGCTTGTCTGTCAAGCTGGGGCTGCTAGGTTTCTCCTGCTGAAAGGGCAATGTCTGCAAATGAGTCCTGAGCTGATTTTAAAAGGGACCTGTGACGAGATTCTTCCAGTCGTGCGACACAACATGCCCAACAGACATGTCATGTCGGGCGACACACCTGGTCAGCATCAGACAACAACAAGGTCTTGCAAGTCTTTTTCTCTGTGGCACTCTCTGACGCACCGTCGCTGAAATGCACCCCCACACACATTCACATGTAAATGCACGGGAGAGGGCCCCCCACCATATGTACCACTATACACACTCACCCGATACAGTTCCATAATCTCATGTACACCGACCTGTCAATATAATAATCGCATTTCTTTCACCTCGTTCCCAGAATGGACGGATTCGTGCAAACAAGCTAACATAGTTTAACTTTTGCTAACAGAATAGCATAGTTAGATATAGTGCTTGGAGTGTTGTTTTCCCCCATAGGTACAACAATCAACTGAACAAATCTCAAGGATTGCCCCTCAAAGCAAAACCGAGACAAAAAAAATCCAGATCTATCAATCTCCCCAGCAATGTGCGTCAAGATTATTGTCCCTGCCACCGAAAGCATCAACAAAAGCCTATTCCCTAGCAAATAGAACCCACGTCACATCAAGCAAGATTCATGACTCCTAAGTCAACAATGACCGCCCCGCACCCGGCAATCGTCAACAACAGTAGCATCTGTCCCTCTGGCAGCTGCAACCGTCCAAGATATACAACAGTAGCATCAGTCCCTCCGGCAGCTGCAACTTTCCACAATCGTCAGTAACAGTAGCATCAGTCCCTCCGGTAGCTACAGGTAAGCACAGCACATGTATGAAATCATATCCCATCCAAACTGTCAAATCATCATGTCTGGTATTCTTGAAAAATCATTTTATTCAGGTCATCTCACACAAACGGGTTCAGATGCCTCCGAACAGTCTTCCATCGGGTTCAGATGCCTCCCAACAGTCTTCCCCCGGGTTCAGACGCCTCCCAACAGTCTTCCACCGGGTTCAGGCGCCTCCCAACAGTCTTCCACCGGGTTCAGGCGCCTCCCAACAGTCTTCCACCGGGTTCAGGCGCCTCCCAACAGTCTTCCACCGGGTTCAGATGCCTCCTAATAGTCTTCCATTGGGTCCAGGCACCTCCTAATAGCCTCTTTGGGTCAGACACCTCCGAATAGTCTAAACTATGACCGGCTTGATTCCCTCCCAGGGATACGTAGGAATCCTTTCTCCAAAGGTCCAGTCATCTGATCTCCCAGAACATTTGGCTATCTTGGAAACTGAAGAGGAAAATGTTTTTCCTCCCAATAAATGCTCAACTGCCAGCTTGCATGATGGGACGGGTATAGATACGTGGAGGCAATGGACGGTTGGGGAGTAATCCTTAGAAAAAAGTGGTTTTTTGGAAATAGAGTTCTTTTTAATTTAAATAACCGCTTGGAAGGCTCCTTAATAAGCTTCTCAAACCTTCCATTTCACTCCTGCTTGCTACGGCGCTGTTCTTTCTGCAAGGTAAAAATTTCTCTGTTTCTTACTTTCATCCATTGTTTTACTTCTCTCTTTTGTTTGTCAACCATGGGTAGGACTAGGTGGAGTTCGTCCAAAACTAAGAGTGCCCCATCCCCACAAGGTCCTATAGGGATTAGTCTTGATGATTTTATTTGTGAAAATCTCCTTGCAGAACCGGATGAGGAGACTTGTTTGTTCAGTGATACCCAAATCAAATCATTAAAGCAACAATGCTACTTCCCTAAAGGTGCAATTTTTCACCCTTTTTCTGTAAATCTTAGGTCTGACTTTATTTCCGCCAAATGGATTTGCTTTCTTGAGTATCCCTTTCTTCTAGGGTTTAGCTACCCCTTCCCATCATTGGTTTCTGAATTATTTCAAAAGACCCAACTCGCTTATCCTCAACTGATGCCCATGGCTTGGAGAATTTTTGCTTTTATTATCAAAGTGAACAGGGAGAATGGGTTAAACCTAGGGCTTCATGAGATAGCCTATTCGTACGATCTTCAACCTTTCGATTCAAAAAGATATCTTTTTAAGAAAAGGTCAGGTAGGAACTCCTTAATGAGCACCACATCTTCTAGTGATAGGGGATTGAAAAATAGGTTTTTCTTTGTTGATAGGGCATCCATTGGAGAAGGGAATGAGGTTTCAAGCGAGTGGAACAAGGGAGGTACTTTAATTCCTAACTTTGTGATTTTCTGTTCTTAAAACAAACTGAAATCATAATTGCTCTTACCTTTTTTCAGATATTGATTGGGGAGAATTATTCCCACCGGCTGAAGACACATTAGCAAAAGTTGACGAATTTTTCAGGCTTCCCTTGGACAAGCGATCTCCTAGGGGACTACTGGAATCACCTCTGGTTGTTTGGGAAGATCAAAAAGCATTGACCTCCGTCATTATGTCTACAGGTAAGCATGTTGTCTTTCTACTTTAGTTTATCAATCTGATGCATTATATTTCCTGACAATATTCATATGTCAATGCAGTCTCCAAACCAGTTGTTTCAGGATCAGATTTTGATCTTGACGACATTGAAGCCATGTTTGATGAATCCACTCTTAGGATAGATATGAAACCTTCGCCTGTCCCTAAGAAGGTCCCTGCCTTAGATGAGAGTGCAGGTATTGGCTCTAGGGTGAAGAAGAGAAAGGCTATTCAAGAGGAGGTGATTAATGTTGGAGACACTTTTGAAGGAATGCCAGTAGGAGAGTTCAAGAAGAAATGTATGAGTTTTGCAGCTGGGGTAAGATGTTACTAACTGGGTTTTGACTGATTCGAAAGTTTTTATAACACCTATTGATGTCAAGTTATTATTTTACAGGTTGTAGGGTACTTGGAGGATTTGGTAAAAGAAATGGAGATGCTGACGAAGAAGTCTAAAGCTGATATTGCTTTGGTTAAGAAGGAGAACATAATGTTAGAGAACAAGGTGAAGGGGCATGAAAAGACCTTGGAGCAGCAAGTTAAGACGTTGGAAGAGCAGGAGCAGACGGTAAAGGACCTATTGAACAATTTGGCAAAAAGTGAGGAGGATCACCTTAAGGAGATTGCAGAAGTGAAAAGTTCTTGCAAATTGGTTGCTGCTAAAACCGTTTCCCAGTGTAAGATCAAGATGATGAAGGAATTCCAAGAAGGAAAGGCTCAGTACTGGGATATCAATAAAGAATATGCCTACTTCTCCAAGCTGACAGGTGAGCCAGTAGATGAGGGTGAGGTGTCATCAAGCCCACATGAAGCGATTGCAAAGGATGCAGCAGAGGTTGGAGAAGTTACTCCCAAAGCAACACCTGAGGCGGATGCCATCTGAAAAAGGTAAAATAAGTTTGTTCTGGTTTTTTGTTGGTATTACTGGGGTGAAATCCCAAAGACAATTTTAATTTTGTTTGGTTATGTAATAGGTCCATAAGAACCGAAGACAATTTCTTTTATGTGTTGGGTTGGTCCAACACTGTTGCATTTTAACTTTGGCAGTTTGGATGTTGGTTTAACTTTTTAGGGATGTTCTTATGGTAACTTTAGTTTAGTTATGGTTTAGTAATTTTCAAGCATGTCAAGGCTTGTTTTATTTTGGATGAAATTTTTCACAGTATGGTCATTTGTTATGCTCGTAAGGTGACATGATAGTATGTCAAAGCAGTAGATACTTAAGATGACACGTACATGTCATAACCATAAGAATAAAACATGAGATCAATCATTTAACTGAGTGGAAATGGGTAAGCTATATGAGTTTACCCATATAGGCCCACCCCACACCTCAATTAAAGAGATAACTTGCGCTCCAGGCAAAGGTGTGGTAACCTAACATCTTAAGAAAGAGGTAATTAACTCTTTAAACCTTAGAAGGGATTGTGTACCTTTACTTGAGAAGAGATGGCCAGTCTCTGACGGAGGAGAATTTGTTGTCCTTCTGACTTTGCATACTTTCGACATGTCCCCATTTACGTATGTCAACACCTCATAAAACAGAGACATGTTAAAAATGGACGTCAACTATGTTGACGCCTCTCCACTAGTTGTGTTAGCGACATATTGATTTGTAAAGAAGTAAGAAAACAGTAAATAGGGAAATGAAAGGTTACAGATAAATAAAGGATTGTCCATACCTGGGATGAGATGAGTTTAAGGGGGCATTGTTTAGACGTAACACCTTTTAAGGTGAATGGCGTTCCAACTCCGTGGTATCATTTGGCCATCCAAGGTTGACAGACGATATGCTCCTTTCCCGGCCTGTGCATCTATTAGGTAGGGTCCTTCCCATTTTGGGGCGAGCTTGCCTGCATTGAGCTCCTTTGTATTTTGGAATGCCTTTCGTAGAACTAAGTCTCCTACCTGAAACCTTCTAACCCTTACGTTTTTGTTGTAAGATCTGGATATCCTTTGTTGATATGCTGCCATCCGAACTTTGGCCATGTCCCTTAGTTCGTCTACGGTATCCAAGTCATATGTCAAAATGTCTTTATTATGTTCAGATGTCAACAGACTGTATCTGGCCGTAGGTATAAGTACTTCGGCTGGAATAACTGATTCTGTTCCGAATACAAGTGAATAGGGTGTCTGACCAGTAGCGTTCTTAGATGTCGTCCTGTCAGCCCATAGAACCATTGGTAACTCTTCTACACATCATCCTTTCTTCTGGTTCAGTCTCTTTTTTAAGTTGCTTATGATTATTTTGTTGCTGGATTCTGCCTGTCCATTAGCTTGAGGGTGAACAGGTGAAGATGTCACCATATTGACTCCCCAATTCTTCAAGAAATCTTGGGTTTTCCTACTAATGAATTGGGAGCCATTATCACAAATTATCTCTGAAGGTATCCCAAATCGGCTGAATATATTTCTTTTGATGAAAGAGATAACTTCTCTGTCACGAACTTGTACGTACGCCTCAGCTTCTACCCATTTAGAGAAATAGTCCGTCATGGCTAGTAGAAATGCTCTTCCTCCTAGTGCCCTGGGTAATTTTCCTACGATGTCCATTCCCCAAACCATAAACGGCCATGGTGACAGGATAGGATGCAATAGTTTAGCTGGCTGGTGCAGGATGTCCCCATGTCGTTGACAGGAGTCACATTTCTTTGCATAGTCTGCGGCGTCTCTTCTCATTGTGGGCCAAAAATAGCCCATCCTAAGAGCCTTAGTATGCAGACTTCTGCCCCCGGTATGATTTCCATACTGTCCTTCATGCAGCTCTTTGAGAACCTGATGGGCTCGGTCTGCTTCTAGACATCTTAAGTAGTGACCTGCAGCAGATTTTCTAAACAAAAGGTTATCAATAAGCAAATACTTAGATACTCTTACCCTGAAGGCTCTAGCATTTTTCTCCTCGGCTGGGATCGTATCATCTAAGAGATACTTGATAATAGGAGCTGTCCAAGAAGTTGCTGCTGGAGGGGAAGGTATGTCGACATCTAGAATGAACAGCTCAAGACGGTCAATTGCTGGGATGTCAACATGTACAATTGGGATACTTGTCTGTGAAATGCTTTTGAAAGCTGAACCTAAGTTTACCAGAGCATCTGCTTGAGAATTTTCCTCACGTGGAATCTGCTCCAAAGTAAATGTTTTGAATTTGGATGCCAGAATTTTAACAACATCCAAATATGTCATCATCTTTGCATTTTTTTCTATGTAGGATCCGTTGTAATGGTTAACAATTAGCAAAGAATCCATAAACACCCTGATATGCTTGACATCTAGGTCCTGGGCCGCTGTTAAACATATAATTAATGCCTCATATTCTGCTTCATTATTAGTGGCCTTGAAACTGCAATTGATGGATTGTGGTATTATGTCCCCTTGTGGCGATTTTAGTACAACTCCAAGACCTGTACCTCTCATGTTAGAAGCACCATCTGTGTAGAGAGTCCAGATCTTCAGGCTGTCGTCATCTTGAAGTTGCTGAACCTCCAATTCCACCTCTTGTTGCATGGTTGGACTAAAGTCAGCCACAAAATCAGCTAGAGCTTGAGATTTTATTGCTGTTCTGGGCTCATATTTAATTTCGTATGTGCTTAATTGTACAAACCAATTTGCCATTCGACCTGACATCTCTGGTTTTCTCATAACATTCTTAATAGGATAGTTAGTGCGTATAATTATAGTATGTGTTTCAAAATAGTTCCTTAACTTAATAGAAGCAGTTATCAAAGCTAAAATTAACTTCTGTAAGTGAGAATACCTGGTCTCTGCATCTAAAAGTGTCTTACTTATATAGTAGATGGGTTACTGACTACCATCTCATTATGTCACCAAGACTGCACTTACAGCGCCTTCTGATACTGCTAGGTAGATGTAAAGATGTTCCTCCTCCTGAGGCTTGGCCAATAATGGAGGTGTCAACAGGTAAGTTTTGAGATCCTGAAATGCTTCTTCATGTTGGTTTCCCACTGGAACTTCTTGTTCTTCCTTAGGATGTCATAGAAAGGCTTGCATCGATCCGAGGATTTTGAAATGAACCTGGTGAGTGCGGCAATCTTTCCTGTCAATTTTTGGACGTCCTTGATAGATTGAGGTGATAACAGGTTGATAATAGCACGTATTTGTTCTGGGGCAGCTTCAATGCCTCTTTTAGTAACCATATAACCCAAAAACTTCCCTGCCTTCATTCCAAAGTTGCATTTAGCTGGATTAAGTTTCATATTGAAACAATCTAAGATGTCGAAGGCTTGAGATAGGTTGCTTATGTGATCTTTGGCTTTCTTGGATTTTACTACCATGTCGTCAATATATACTTCCATTGTGTCCCCAATCTGATCTTTGAACATTTTGTTGACGAGCCTCTGATATCTTGCACCTGCATTTTTTAGTCCAAAAGGCATAGCAATATAACAATAAATACCTGTGGGCGTTATGAAGGCGGTGTCCTCCTGGTCAGATGGTTCCATCTGGATTTGTTGGAATCCTGAGGATGCGTCCATGAAGGTGAGGAGCTCATGTCCGGAGGTGGCATCAACTAACGAATCTATGTGAGGCAATGGGAAAGGATCTTTTGGACAGGCTTTATTTAAGTCGGTGAAGTCAACGCAGACTCGCCATTTCCCATTCTTCTTCTCAACCACAACCACGTTTGCTAACCATCTTGGATAATCTACCTCTCGGATCATGTTGTCTTTGAGTAAGCGCTCTACTTCTTCCTTGATGATCTGATTTCTTGTTTCTGCAAACTTCCTACGTTTCTGGTGCACGGGTTTAAAGCTAGGATCTATGTTAAGTTTGTGAGTGATGACATCTTTGTTGATGCCGGTCATGTCATCATATCTCCAAGCAAAACTCTTTATTCTGCTTCTTAATAGGTCCACAAGCTTTTCTTCTATATCTGATGGGATATCACTGCCAATAAGTACCTTGATGTCCGGATTGGAAGGATCTAGTAATACTTCTTTCACATCGTTCTCTCTAGCCTCCAGGACTTCACGTACTTTCCTCTGTAATTGCTATGCTTGTTTCGGAGATGTTGACGCCTTCATTGAAGTCTTATAACATTCTTTGGCCACCTGCTGATCACTGTATATTTTGGCGATACCCCAAGATGTAGGGAACTTCACGCACTGATGGTAAGTGGATGGTACAGCCTTCATCCCATGAATCCACGGTCTTCCAAGAATGACATTTTAGGACTTCACGTACTTCCCCCATCGTTTCTTTGACTTCACCACTGAAGCCTACCAATACTGAGGATTTCTTGATGATTTCCGATTCTGGGATGTTCATTTCCTTGAGGGTACTCAACATAATGAGATTGACAGAGCTACCCCCACCAACCAGGATGCGCCGGATTGTACAATTAGCGATCTGCAAGGAAATAACTAGACCGTCGTGATGGGGTTCCATCAATTTATCTCGATCACTCTCATTAAAGGTGATTGGATCCTGGCAGGGTGTCGACATCCTAGGTTGTATTTCTGGTTTCTCTTCTTTTGACTCCTTAGCATGTCGCTTTGTGGCAGAATAGGATGTGCCACATATTTCTGAACCTCCACTAATGAAATTGATCACCTTTGTTGATGCTGGGGGAGAAGCTGGTCTTTCGACTTCATGAGGAGCTTCCGCACTTTCAGCCTTCTTCTTTCTGGATCCCAGCAACTCCTTAAGATGTCCCTTCGAGAGCAAATAACTGATCTCCTTTCTTAGTGCAATGCAATCTTCAGTAACATGCCCAAAGTCTTCATGGTAAGCGCACCATTTTGATTTGTCATGCCATTCCGTGGTCTTATCAATCTTCTTTGGCCATCTGGCTTTGTCTCCCAGGTTGCCCATTGCACAGAGTACACTTGAAATGTCAACAGAAAAACAATAATCAGAAATGTTAGGCACATTATCACTATCTTCATCCTCACCGTCTATTGAATTAATTTTGCTAGTATCAATTCTCGGATAAGGGTTGGAACGATTGTTCCTGCGATGGGATGATCTCGCCTTCTGTCTGGGTGGTCATATGTCGACAACTTGGGCGAGGATTTTGATCTTCGCAGCTCATCTTCCTCCAATCTTATGAATCTCAATGCCCTGCTCATGACTTCTTCCAACCGCTTACAAGGAGTCATCACCAAATCTTGATAATACTGTGAATCTTTCTTCAGTCCCATTTTGAATGCTTCTGTGGCTGTCGACATATCAAGATTGGGAATTTCAAGCACTTCCTTATTGAACTGGTGGACATATTCTTTTAGAGTCTCATTAGGCTGCTGGGTAACATTGTAGAGGTCACTCGTCAGTTTCTCAAATTGTCGACTGCACGAGACTTGATTATAGAACATGTTGATAAGTTGTGCGTATGAACCAATTGACCCTAGGGGTTGTCTGATCAGCCATTTGAGAGCTGGTCCACCAAGGTTGATCCAAATCCCCTGCATAAGCAGGCCTCCCAGAATTGAAGCGGAATATGGATTATGTCCATCTTTTCTTGATAGTGAGCAACATGCTCCTCTGGGTCTGTGGTGCCGTCATACAACTTCATAGATGGTACATTGAAACGCTTCGGGATGTCGACATTTGCAATTGCTGGGACAAACCGGGATTGATTGTAGCAGTTCTGAGTCACTGGTTGGATTGGAGGAGTTATGCCTGGCACGTTCATTATCAGCTCCCTGAGATCCTGCATCTGTTTGGCTAGTGGGTTTCCTGCAAAAGGGTCAGCCATAGGAATACGATTGAAATTATTATTATTGAAAAGATTATTTAGCAAACCAGAGTTGTCCGTGGTAGTTGTGACAGTGGTGTTGTCAATGAATGGGATGAACTGAGTGAATCCTGCGGAAGGTGGCATCATTGGGGTGTCCCCGGGCAAAGATGTTGACATCGTTAAGGATGTCGGCTGATGAGTTTGAGGCGGACTACCCATTGGGATAAATTCACTCTGAAGCGTAGATCCTTCGGTGTTGTCGAAGTTGAGGTTCCTTGCACGCAATGGTGATATGTTGTCAAGCCGAGATGCGATGAACTGTTGATCTTTCTGCATCTTAATCATGGAATTGGCCAGCACCTTCGAGTTGCTGTCTTGCTGGTCCAGCCTCTGATTCAACCTGGTCAGGATACTCCGGATGTCGGCATCTACATTGGAAGAGGTTGCTTCCTTTTGTGGAGTCTTTGTAGGTTGAGTTTGCTGAGGTCCGGTCTGAGGAGGTGGCGGCAACAAGCTGGTTCTACCTCCTGATGATGGAGTGACGGCGGGACTCTTGCCGGCGGCGGACACATTGGGAGGTGCAGACATAATGAATTTGCTTAGGAAATGATCCAAGTAACCGATAAACCACGAGGCCACTCGGTGGGCGCCAAATTGTTTTGGTAGAAAAAACAATAGTGCTGAATCTTAACTTTGACAAGTGTGTGGATTTAAACAACAAGGAGGGGACTATGAAATTCAACTAAATGGAACAAAGACAAGAAAAGAAAGAATGACACCACGATTTGTTAACGAGGAAAACCTTAGAGGTGATAACCTCTTTGGAAAAAACCCCAGGAGTTAGGTCTCTAACCTTAAAAGTTTCACTATAATAATTGAGTTACAACTGCGGAAGATGATGGAGAGGATTACAAAAGAGATGTGCGTAGTGTGTGTGAGAATGAGCATTTGTTTTTCCGTCTCCATTTCCCCTTAAATATAAGTAAGTATGAACGGGTAAAAGTTGTTCCTACAATCTCGGGATCCAATCTTATCTTCTCAACGTCCGTGAGACCAAGTCATCTTTGCCGTTAAAGATGTGTTGAACGTGCTTGGAAAATATCCTGTATTCTTCTCTCTTATTTACTGGAAGATAATAATAAAGATATTAAGAAAAATTAAATAAGTAAATATTTAATCAATACTTACAGTGGAATAACATCTTGTCATGCAGGAGCAACTGAAGATGTCACCATGCTGAAAAATACCCACAACAATACCCATGCACCAAAAAATAGCCGTTCAGAACAGCTATAGCAAGTATAATACTGGCGCTGTCTGATTGCACCACATGTTCACTTTTGTCATTTTGTTCAGATGTTGTTGATAAGGTTGTACGGACCTCACATAAATTCTGGAATGAAAGACACCTGTCACCTTTTCAAATTGTTTTAAACTCTGAGTGACCGTTAGTCACATTGATTGAACTCGTAGTTAACTCAATGTTGCTAACATGGATGAATCAATCAAAGGTGGTCCAATTCTTCAAGTCTTAAATCATTAGATGAGTTTGGTGAGATGCGGTCTTATGAAGTCAGGTCTCACAGATAAGGTTTGCCTTGCGGTTTGTTGAGTGCGGTTTCATGATGAGGTTTGCCCAAGCGGTTTGATAAGTGCAATTTAATTCATGAGGTTTGCACTAGCACTGCAATTTTGCATGACTTCAAAACATCTTGACTTTTAAACCTCATGTCCAATACATTTGTGCCAGTCTTCAAGGCTAAATAATCTTATTTTATAAATTGGACTTGTAATAAAAAATTGAAGTCTAAGCTTCATTACATATGGGCCTGAAGTCCAGAAAATATAGATGAGGTTATGGTATCAATCAAATTAAAGCTAAATCAAGGAGGGTAAAGGTATGCATACCCAACAATCTCCCCCTATTTGATTGATTCCATTACCTACTATAACAAAGGCAAAACATTGTACTTGGTAAAAACATATACATAATAATTAACATGGTAAATCATGTCCCAATTCAATACACATAATAGCCTAAGTTATATATTTCTATACTATTGAAAGATATAAACTTAAAAATTGAAAGTATAGAAGTGCATTCAGTGCATACGTAAAAGATGTGAGTTTAAGTTTAAGTATGCGGTTTAAACTAATTGTTTAAACATCAAGCACAAAATATGAGTAGTTTAAGCATATGTGTATGAGGCTTGAAAAATAATGCATTCATTGTTCTACAAATAAGCGGTTTGAAAGAACAATGTTTTGAAATCAACAGTGATGCATTCTTTCATTACTACCTTAAAAGAGGTTTGGAAATTACAATTGAAGGTAGGAATGAGAAATAGCAAAATAGTAAAACAAAACAAAAATAAGTAAACAAATTTACAAAGAGTTCGGTTTTACTAAGGCGGTTGGAATGGGACAACATGAAGTGCATCTAAGTCCACAAAATTTTGAGCAGGAGGTCCATTCACAACTTAATCTTCAACTGGGGCTCCTGAAAATTTGAAAGCAGAATTCTCAGCCCTCAAGGTTATTCTTAATCTTCTAACCTCTTATTGAGTCCTTCCTTGAGCAGCTTCCACTCCCCTTAAGCCATTCACAACACTGATCACCCTTGCATTGTTAGCTCTAACCGCTCTTGTGTTAGCTTCTGTATTCTCTTTCAGCTCATCTACCTTGGAGATATTTTTAGCAAGCTTTTCATTAAATCCTTCTAGAATCCCATTTATTTGAAGTTGAATGGAAGCATTCAATGTATTATAAAAAGTATAAATGGAATCCTGGATTGCGGTTGAAAATGCGGTTTGGGATGACAGCAACCTTGGCTCCAAGTTAGCAAAACTCCTCCTGAAGTTGTTATCTATTTCTTGAAACTTGAAACTGAGCTTATCCATAATACCTTCATTAAGAGCTTCCAGCTTCTCCCTAACCTCTTCAGCCATGCTAGTCAACCTTCCATTCAGACCATCTCCAACTAAGTCAATCTTCACTCTAAGCTCTTCCTAAGCATCTCAGCATCATTCTGAATATTTGCTTTCATTGAGTCAAATATAGACCTCGTGTCAGTTTTTTGATGCAGTCTTGAGCTTCTTATTTCTTCAGAAATATTATCCTTGAGTCTTCCAAGGACTTACTCCAAAGAATTGCAAAAAAGATTTGATAGTTGATGAAGGCAATTTTAGAGTTGGTCTTTAGAGACCGCATCTCTTAAGGCTTGGATGACACCATTGGCTAGGTCATGTCTGAAATCTCCAAAGCATGCTTCAGCTGCATCTTTGACAGTCTTTGTTATATCTCTATCCCACTTAATGGTATCATAAAATGTGCTTTTAAGTTTATCACACTCAAGGGTTTGAGGGTGCAACTTCTCTTGAAGGGTGCGGTTGGAAGAAGCCAACTTAATCGTATGGCCTTGGTTGGTATAAAGTTGTCCCTATATGATATGTAGAGCATTGAGAAGTTGGGAATAATATGAAGGAGGGGTTGAGGAGGAAGGAATATTTGAGAAGAATGGAGGAGGTTGAGTATGAGAGGTTTAGGGTGCGATTGAGAGAAGGGGTGAGGTTTGGGTTATGGGTGCGGTTTGGATTGGGGGTGAGGTTTTGGAAGATATGGGAAATTGGGATTGAGTGGGGTTGAGGTTGAGTAGGAGAGGTTGGAATAGGAAGTGTTTGGGTTGGAATTGTTTGGGTTGCGGTTTTGGTAGAAGTGGAATTGTGGAAGTTGGTGGGACTGCGGCTTGAGGAGGGGGTGATAAACGAACCGCAGTTGGTTGGGGTTGGGATTTTGAAGGTGAGGTTGATGGGGTGGAAGTATGATGAAGTGGTGAGGGTGGAGGTTAGGTTTGTTATTGAGGTGTTTGAGGTGAGGGTTTCCTAAGGTTAGAAGGAGGAGGGGATAAATGAATTTGAGAATTTGGAGGAGGTTCATGAAAGAACATTGAATCCTTAGTCCAATCCTCCATCATGTCTCTAGTTAGGTTCGTAGGGTAGGGTATATGTGAAGGGTGAGGTTCATCATAATCACTGGGGCCTCTCCTAGTAGAAGTGGAGATAGCATGCCCAGTTGATCGTTGGGGGGACCAATTACCAATCTTGGAAGGCACGAGGCAGAGGGGTTTGGTAATCTTGGAATGTAAGGTTAGGGTTGTTAAGGTCTGTATCAAACGAGGAAGAGGAGGATTCCTTGTGGAAGTAGGAGTCAATCTTTCCATCCATGGGGTTTATAAGGTGGCCAAACTCATCAAACTTCCCAAAGTTTTGGGCCAACCTCTTTTTAAGGTAGTTAAATCGCTGCACACTTCTTTTCACATTTAGTCTTCACCATTGGCTTCCCTTTAGTTGACGACTCCTTGCAAGCCATTTTGATCCTTATTTTGGGAGTATCTCCCTGAACCTCAGCATCTTCATTTGTTTCAGAAGAAGAGTGTGGTCTGGAGGGAAGGATGCGGTTTGGAGGATTGATGGGATTCATAATGGGTGAATGGTTCCTTTCCCTTTACAGCTTTGGCTGCTAATCTTTGTTCCTTTCTATTTTCCAATCTTTCCAACTCCTCTCTGTGAAACTTCAAGAGGGCTACATCAAATGTAATTTTATTGATGACAATCTTTGCAGCAGTTGTCATAGTTGGAACCTCATCTTCATCTTCAACCTCATCAGCCAATCTTTCAATTTCTTCTTCAATCTCAACCTCTTCTTCAAGCATGGGTTCATTTGCTAACACCACTTTCTTCTTCAGTTTCTTGGCCCTACTTGTCTCACCAACATAAACTCCACGCGGTTTGGGTGTTGGTGCAATCTTGGATTTCTTTAGGGGCAATTCAGCTTTATCTTTCCCCTTCCTTGATTTCTTCACCATTTTGCCTATAGTAGCATCTGTGGTTTCTGGGTTCATGGAAATGTATGCTTCTTTGGTTGGAAGGGTATCTCTATCCTATATCTCCTTGTAAGTTTCATCTCCATTCTTGTACCTGAATGCATGACAGACACTCAGGCCAAGGGATTCTCTAGAAGACCAATCAGCCATTAACTTTGGATTAAGCTTCCTGTGCTACTCCAAATGCTCATAGTTGCTAAAAATTGAGGTTAGGAGCCTGCAGAAGGGCCTCTACCTTTGTTCCCTCTTGTCTTAGACTTGTATAAGTCTATGTGTGCAGATAATTCCCTCATGGGTATCTTGGGCCAATGAAGAGGAATCTCTGAAAAGATAGCTGAGCAATACATCCATTGCTGGCTAGTAAAGTTGTTTTGGTTTCCATTCTTTCCATAGATGGACTTTCTAGTCAAAAAGCACAGGTGGGACATCAATTCCCCAAAATCCTTCTTAGGGACTGCTTTGTACTTCCCGGTCAGTCTGGACAATCCAGCAGTTGAAGAAGCAGTTGCATCTTGTATTTCTTGGGATACCCTCTCTGCAGCCTTGGGCACATGAGATTCATATGTGTGCCTGATGTCCATGTAGTCTATGGTCACATCTATCCCTTGCACATTTTTAGTCAGGCAAGGAATTGACTTGCCATTTCCCAAGTCTCTCAATCCAGAAGTAGCATTGGCATAAAATTAATCCACATAGGAGGGGATGGTGTAGTGCTGCTTCTTGTTGAAAAAAGGAAGGACTCTAGAGGACTTCATCTTTCTTATCATCTCTCTTCCCGAACAATCTTGCATCAACTCTTCTTCCCTAATTTCCCAGCCTAGAAGAAAGAAATGGGTATCCTAAAAAATATACTAAGTTAGATACACAATAAAAAATCAAAGTTCACATGCGGTTTAAGCACAAATGAGGTTATCAATAGTGCGGTTGAGAAAGTGAGATCTCTCAACTCATAAGTGAAATATATTTTTTACACAGGTAATATAACAAGTGTAGGAAATAGTATGCGGTTTATATGGAATGCGGTTTACATTATCATGAAAATAAGTAGCATAACATTCAACAGTTATAGTAAATGAAAAACAACATGCTGTTTCTAACAGTAGTAGAATGAGGTTTCAACATGCGATTTAACCGTGCGATTTAACCTATGCGGTTTCACCATACGGTTTTTACTTTAAGGAAAACATGCAGTTTCTAGCAAGAAAATATGAGGTTTTTAGAGATAAGGTTCTATGGTATATCCAGTGAAAAAATTTCAAAAATTTTCTAAGTAAAGAAAACATGATTTAGGAATCATACAATCCAATATATAGCAATTTTTGTGAAAGATGATATGAATAGCATATGAATATACGAAGAACATGAAGAACAGCAAGAACAAAAGCTATATAAATTTCACCAAAATCAGCATATTATATGTTAAAATGATCCTTAAAAGATGTAGAACAAAATATAAGAACGTCCAGAAGCATCATGAAAGCATGAAGAACAAAAAGTGGGTTTTCGAACACCCAAAAACTCTAAACCCTAAAATTAGCAACCTGGATATGTATAGATTATCAAATAAACTACAAAATTAGAATCAATACTGCAATACAAGCAAAACCCAACAGAAATCAGTAAAAATGATGAAGTAATGAAGATTTAATCAACAAAAATAATTTCAGCAGTCGGAAGGTTTCTTACAAGTTCATCCATAGAGTTTTTGCAGAAATCAAAGATTAAGAGTTAGAAACATACCATATCGTTGAATGCTTTCTTAGGATCTTTAGGGACTCTAGGTATTTTGGGAACTGCAGGTTCTCTTGTTCGTTTAGCTGCAATGGATTTCTTAGATTAAGTGATAGAATATAGAGAGAGTAAGTGTATGTAAGAGAAGTGAAAGTACTGTTGACAGAGGGTTGGCAGAAAGAGAAAAACATTAGTATGAAAATGGTTATAAACGGTGTCTATTGGGTGGCGTGCAATTAGGAAATGATGGTTCCACTCTACAACTATGTGAACCACCTTAACTATTCCACCCTTTAACCTCTTTCACGTAGCCCCATGACGACTGATGTGAAGGGTTTAAGGAAATATTCCTTTATCATTAAATGCATTTAAATTTCAAAACAACGTGGGAAAATAATTGCAAAAGTATCCTTATACAATTAATTTATCTCAAAAAAGACAAGGAACAAATAATAAATATAGAAAACTTACCTGGGTTCACATGACATATAGTTTGATATGATAAACAAAAATAATAATAATAATAATTTTTTTAAGTAAAGCAAATATCAAACCGCTTGATGAAGCTTCTTCAAAGCTAAGAAATGAAAAATGTTGAAATTTTTACAAGTGTTGAAACGTGTTTTGGATCGTGCGGTATTGATGTATGCAGTTTGGTTCACGCGGTTTCAACAAGGGTGAGGTTTTGAATTCTCAACAGGATTTTGACCTAAACAACTTGCTTAACACACATGCTATAAATGGAAGTTCCCCTTTTCCACATGGTGTTTGAGAAAATGATACTTGATGTCTATATGTTTGGTTTTTGAGTGCATGACAAGGTTATTGTAGAATGAAATTGTTGAGGTATTGTCACACATAATTGGGTAATTTCCTTCATTGATTCCATAATCCACCAACTGTTGCTTCATCAAAAATATTTGACAACAACAACTTTCAGATGCAATTTATTCAGCCTCTGTAGTTGAAACTGAGACTGAGGCTTACTTATTGCTGGCCCAAGCAACTAGTCTATTTCCAAGTAAGTGACATATTCCACTAGTGCTTTTCCTGTCTATGGTACAAGCTGCATAATTTGCATCTGAATAACCTACAAGTTCAAAATTCGAATCTTTGGAATACCAAAGTCCAAGATTAGTAGTTCAAGAGAGATAGCAAATTATACGATTGACTTCACTTAAATGTGCTTCTCTAGGATCAGCTTGATAACGAGCACAAACGCAAACACTAAAAATAATATCTGGTCTACTAGTAGTTAAGTAAAGTAAGGAGCCAATTATACCTCGATATAGAGTTTGATCAACCTTTTTACTTTAGATCTTTATCAAGTTTATTGCCAATAGCTATGGCAGTATCATATGATTTAACATTTTCAAGTCCAAACTTCTTGATTAACTACTTTGTGTATTTGGCTTGGTTGAGGAAAATTCCTTCATCGCATTGTTTGATTTGAAGCCGAAGGAAAAATGTCAATTCTCCCATCATGCTCATCTTAAACTTACTTTTCATTAGCTTTCAAAATGTTTACACAATAATTTATTAGTAGAGCCAAAAATAATATCATCAACATATATTTAAACAACTAAAGAATGATTATTATATTTAGTAATGAATAGATTTGTATCGATTTTACCGCGTTTAAAGCCTTTTTCTATAAGAAATTTTGATAAAGTTTCATACCAAGCCATTAGAGCTTGCTTGAGTTCATACAAAGCCTTTTGGAGTTTGAAGAAATGATTTGGAAATTTTGAGTTTTCAAATCCAGAAGGTTGAGCCACATACACGGTTTCTTGAAGTTCACCGTTGAGGAAAGCACTCTTAACCTCCATTTGATAATGCTTTAAACATTTGTAAGATGCATAGGCCAAGAAAATTTTGATTGCTTAAAGTCTTGCAACTGGAGCAAAAGTTTCATCATAATCAATTCCTTCTTCCTGCCTATATACTTGTGCAACCAACCTCACTTTTTTCTGGTGATGCTTCCATTCTCATCCATCTTATTTCTAAACACCCATTTTGTACCTATATCACTTTTTTCTGGTTGAGTTCTTCTTGAATAGAAACAACCCAACATGAATTTTGAAGTGCTTCATCAACTTTCTTGGGTTCAATTTGAGATAAGAGAGAAGTATGTTCATTGTAGTTTGATATCCTTGTTTGAACTCAAGAAAATAAATCACCAATGATATTTGAGAGAGGGTGATTGCTGATTTCATGAACCTCGAGGGGTAAATCTGGTTGAGCATAGGTTTACTGAAGATCTTCTATTGGTACATCGTTAGATCCTTCAGTAAAGTCATTGAATGTAAGTTGACGAAGAGGTTCAATTAGTTGAATGAGTGAATTCTCATCTAAATCTTCCGTTGTAGTTGCATCTATAGTTGGAATTTTATATGCGGTTTAAAAATTATCTGAGGGAGGTTCAGTTTTGGTTTATGGATTTCCTTGAGTTGAATGATTTTGAGGTTCATGATTTGGCTTAGGTAAGGTTTTGGAAGTTTCACATGTTTCATTAGAATCAACAAAATCATCAGCAACATTTTGAGCCAAATGTGGCTTAATGAAAGAATGTTCATCAAAAGTAACATGGAAAGATTCTACTATCTTTAAACTAGATTTATTAAAAACATGAAAAGCTTTGTAAGGTTTAGGATACCCAACAAAAATACCTTCATCATCCTTAGATCCAAATTTACCTCTGTTTTCTCTTCCATTTAAGAGGATAAAACATTTGCAGCCAAAGATTTTGAAAAAGGCAATGTTGGGTATTATTCTTCTCCAAAGTTCATAAGGAGTCTTGTTATAGGTTTTGTTGATGAGGTAGCGGTTTTGAGTGAAGCACGCTGTGTTAACTGCTTCAGCCCAAAAATATCGAGCAAGCTTGGCTTCACAAATCATTGTTTTTCCAGCCTCAATAAACGTCATGTTCTTTCTCTGCAACCCCATTTTGTTATGGAACACCAGCAGTAGAAAATTGTGATCAATTCCATGGTCATCACAATATTGAGAAACACCGTTGTTTTTTAATTATGTACCATTATGAGACCTTACACTAACGATGTCATCTTCTTTTTAGGTTTGGAGCCGTCTAAATAGTGAGGTTAGAATTTCATAGCAATCATCATTTGTGATCATCATTTCTACCCACGTATATCTAGAGTAATCATCCACTACTACTAAAGTATATCTATTTCCTATAATGGTAGCAGTGGTGACGGGTCCAAACAAATCAATGTGAAGCAGTTGTAAATATCTAGAAGTTGATATAGCAGTCTTGCTGGTGAAAGACGATGTAGTTTGTTTACCAAGTTAACAAGCACGACATTTTTCTGCATGATGATCATCCACTTTGGGTAAACCGCGAACGAGATTTTCCCTTCCAAATTTTTGTAAGATACTTGAATTTCAAGTGACTTAAACGTTTGTGCCATATCTAACTATTTTCGCTTATTTTTTTAGCTACAAAACAGAGATTAGTAATACTACATGTAGAATTTAAATCAATAATGTAAATATTACTATTACGAATCTCTGTGAGTAATGTGACTCCGAAAATGCCATCTTTGATAAAGCAATTTGAAGAAGTGAAGTTGCAGTGTATTCCTTTGTCACAGAATTGAGAAATTGATAGAAGGTTGTGATTGAGTCTTTCAACAAGTTAAACCTTCTCAATGGTGAGGTTTCCTCTTCTAATTGTTTCATAGCCTATTGTTTTTCCTTTGTTGTTGTCACCAAAGGTTATAGATAGACCGCTTGCTTACATGATGTTTTCTAATAAAGATCTATCTCCAGTCATGTATCTTGAGCATCCACGGTCACGATAGCATTCATTTGATTTTGCCTTGTAGTGACCAGCCATTAAGCAGAGGAGCTAAAAAATAAACATTTAAAAACGAGGTCCCTTTATTCTTTTGGGTCCTAAGGTTAGCATCTTTTGATAACCCACACATGTTTGACAGAAAGAGGATTATGTTTTCTGGCATTAGGTGTGAACCTCAAAAGGCATTCTGCAGCCTTGTGACCAAAACCATCACACACAGAGCAGTGATGAAAGTTGTAAGCAAACTGAGGTTTATCATAATCTTTACTTTTCTTAGGATTAGTATTTGTTTTTGGGACAGTGATGAAAGATGTACGCAAACTGAGGTTCTAGAAACTCTCATCTTACTTTTGAAAGCAGGATATGCGGTCAAATAGCAGTCAACCACAAATGTAACCTCATCAGCGGTTTCATCCTCAGAATCTTTTCCTTTCATTTTTGAATTTTTCTCAAACATTTTCTTAAAGTAGACATAGTGGAAGTTAAATTTATCTTTTGCTTCCCGTCTTTTACCCTTTGAACCATAATGTTGTTCCTTAGGAATTTCATGAGTTGTTTTGAAAAATCATCATTATTTCCACAGCAAGATGCACACTTCAAATTGTCACCAGTTTAGAATCCCAAGCCTTTTTTGTCACCACTAGACTTTTGAAATTCAAGAATTTGATCCATGGTAACACAAGATTTGGTACACTCATCAATTACCTTTTAGAGGTCATTGTTTTGAGCAACCAAGTCATCGTTTCTAATTTGAATTGCAGCAACCTTGTTTTCCAAAGTGAGGTTTAGTTTAGTAAGAGGAGATATGCTTTTGATTTGGTCCTGCAGAAGCGTAACTTCAGACCTCAATACAGTTTTCTCCTTTTTAAGCCGAGTAATTTCATTAGTTGCTAAAGATAAAGATTTATTAACATTTTCAAATTTTTGGATCATCACTTAAGCTTTCTTGAACATCTCTTCATGTTCAATGGGAGATACCTCTTTCACCTTTTTCAAAACTTTTGGAGTTGAAGTTGTTTTTGAAGGTATTTCATTTTTGTTTAGAAAAATGGGACGTGAGTAAAAACTATTTCCAATATTGTAACTTGGAGTAAGTTTCAAATCAGCATAGTACTCAGTACTAGCCCTAATCATGGTTTTCTTAGCAGCAACCTCTTCTTCCATATCAAGCGACTCGACTGGCTCATTATCCGAATCATCAGAAGCATCCTTGGAAACAAGGCAGAGATTAACCTCTTTGGTTTCATCTACGCTTCCTTCATCAGAATCAGTTTCAATCCAAGTAGCTAGCTCTTAAAGTTCTCTTCATCAGCAACCATTCCCTTACGATGTGAAAATTTCGCAGGAGAGGTTTTCTTTTTTAAGTATTCAAATCTTGGTTGTGGACACTCTGAAGCAAAGTGACTAGGCTTTCTACAGTTGTAGAAGATGAGGTCACTCTTTTTTTTTGTATCAGCAGCCTTGGAAAAAGTTGCTGGAGGTTTGCCTTTTGAAAATGGTTTTGAGGTTTTACGAAATTTTTGAAACCATGTTCCTTGATACAAGAATTAAGGAAAATAATAAGCAGTGAAGGGGTTGAGGGAAGAAGTGATTCGATATGACAAGTGTAGCTCACTATTTAAATGTGTGAGGAAAAGAATGAGATGGACAATGGAAAAATTCCCCTATGGCCCCCCTGTCCAGACTTTTTTCCTTTTAAAAAAACTTTTTTGTAAATATCAAATAATAATTATCTCCAAATTCAAATTCCAATAAATCCCTCACTTCCCTACTCTCTCTTCTCATTTTTTTATCTCTTCCTTCTCTCTCTAAAAACACCACACATACAGACACACATTCACAGTTCTCTCTCTCTCTCTCGAACCGTCTCCGACAACAGCGACCGATGATGACCGCCTCCCACCTCTCTCTCCCATGTCTCTCTCTTGCATTGCCATATCTCTCAACTCCGGTGACTTTTTCTACCTAGATCTGAGCCAGATCTGACAAAACTTCAGGCTGTAGCTCCATTTCCGGTGCCTTGTCTTCTCTTCTCACCTCCACACTGCCTCCTGCAACCGTGTCATTGACGGGAATTTTTTTTTAACCATGATTGAACCCAGAATTGTTGACAAATTTTCTACCCAATCCATCACTACTATAAGAGGATTAGTTTACACCAAACATCTGTATTCCCAGTAAACTTTAATTCACAAAATGTGTCACCCCTTTTTCCAGCCACCAAATTGAAGTTGTCTTCCCAATAACTTATCCCCTTTTTTAGTTAAAGTGAAATGGAGGGCTTCCAAATCTTATTGAATTCACGTACAAAATTTGCAGGCAAATCCAGAGGGAGAAGACAGAGAAGCAAATGACAGAAGAGTAACCAACCGATAATTATGTTTGGAAGTGGAGCCCCATCGATATATCCACTTTGTTGTCTTTTATACTGGTGAATACACCCGCCCTTGACTCACTTAAAGGAGCTCCCTCCCGACAGTTCATATACCAAGTTTTCTGCTGCTGTAAAAAACCTGTCTCCGGTGGCATGGTACTCCTTCCACTACCTGTTATATGTAGTAGTATTCACATATAATACTTGGTCTTCTCCCATATTGAGTTTGTAAAGCAACCTTTCATTCATGGTATAAAGTCTTGTTTTTCATTTCTTGTTTTCTTGTGTCTTCTTTATCCCACATGGGATTACTAATAAAACTTGTGGAGCTAAACTTGGCATATAATAGCTAAGTTTGAAGAGTTATCATGAGCTTACTTGAGCTTCCCTTTATTACTTTGAAAAATGTGTATCATATTCCCTCTATGAGGAAGAATCTTGTATTCGTCCCTAAATTGGACGAAAATGGCTTTAAGGTAACCTTCCACGCCCAACAAGTGAATATCACTAAAAATGGGATGTTTGTTGGAAAGGGTTACATTAAAGGCAAAATTTATTTACTGAGCATTGATAATAAAATTACTAGTTCTGCTTACTTTGTTGATTCTAATTTTAATGTTGAAAAGCATGATTTTTGGCATTCTAGATTAGGAGATATTGGTATGAATGCAATGAGTCGTATGATTAAATATGAATATATTCCTAAATCTTTGACTATTTATTCTATGAATAATTGTGAATATTGCGCTCAATCTAAGTTGACTAAAACATCTTTTAAAAGTGTAGTAAGATCAACTAGGTTACTTGAGTTAATTCATACCGATATTTGTGACAACAAAGATATTTTGACAAGAGGTGGAAAACGTTATTTTATTACGTTCATTGATAATTTTTCTAAGTTTGCATATGTGTATTTACTTAGAACAAAAGATGAAGCTTTTGACAAGTTTAAAATTTTCAAAGTCGAAGTTGAAAATCAAACCAATCCAAGGATAAAACGATTAAGATCGGATAGAGGTGGTGAATATTTCACAAACGAGATGATTTCATTTTGTCAACAAAATGGAATTGTTAGGAAATCTTCAGCACCTAATACTCCACCACAAAATGGAGTAGCCGAGAGAAAAAATCGATCCTTAATGGATATGGTTAGTGCCATGATTATACATTCAAAATTACCAATGAGATATTGGGGAGAGGCAGTATTAAGTTCTGTTTACGTTTGTAACAGAATTGTGAATAAACATATGAAAACTCCATATGAATTATTTAATGAGCGTAAGCCTAATATTTCACATTTAAAGGTATGAGGTTGTGTTGCATATGTTTTTATACAACTTTGAAAAAAAATAAACTTGGGAGCAAAGCTGTGAAATCTATATTTATTGGTTTTTCTTCAATAAGCAAAGCATATAGATTTATGAGAATTAATGACAATCGTGTATTTGTGTTGGGTATGCATTATTTAACCCTCCTAGATTAGCTTAAGATTTGATTGATACCATAACCTCCTCTCTATTTTAAGAAATTTTGGACCCTATGTAATGAAGCTTAGACTTCAATTTTTTAGCTAAGTCCATCTTATAGAATAGGTTAAATTAGGCTTGAAGACTGGCACAAGAGTCATTGGATATGAGGTTGCAGTTCAAGAGGTTCAGACCACTTCATCAAACCGCGCTAAGCAAACTGCTCCTAGCAACTGCTTTGTGGAAATCCTTTGTCTGAAACCGCTCTTTGACAATCTCAGTGCAACCGCTTTGATGTTAACCGCATTTGTTATGCAATTCCAACCGCACTGATGAAACCTCACTGGTGTAACCAACCGCACATTCTCAACCGCTTCACACCAGACTGCATCCAATGATTGAAGACTTGAAGTGAACCACATTTTACCATTGGAATCCAATCAGCAATATCAAATGTCAACCACCATATCTTGTCACGTGACTCAATGTTAGAGAAGATTTGCAAGGATCTTGAAAAGGTGACAGGTGTCCTAACTACCTTATTTGCAGTTGGAGCCTGATCAGCTTTACCTGCAACTGCTGTACCAAAGGACAAAAGTGGATATTGTGGACCAATGGATAAGCACCAGTAGAGTACTTGCTACAGCTGTGTCTAACGGCTAGTTCCTTGGTGCTTGGGTATAAATACCCCCAATCTTCACCATTTGAAGATTGCTTAATAAATTGATTTGCTGTGAGTTCATAGAAGCTGAAGCTCTGCCTAAAAAATTCTTAGTCCTTTGAATCTTCATCTTCTACTTCAAGAAATATATCCCAGCCCAGAAATCAAGCCTTAACACCATCAAGAATCATTGTGCTCTCCATCTCATAGATCTAAAGATCCTTGATCATGTACACACATACACCTCTCTCTTGTTTAATCACATAGATTAATCATTTGAGATACACCAGTTATAGTTTATATTTGATCTTCATAGAATAGATTTTAGATGTGAGTGTGAATACTTTGTAACTTGTAATCTCTCGTACTCAATATAAAATCTAACTTTTAGAAAATCCAAGACTAACCATCTTGGTAGTGGACGTAGATTGTTTATCGATTGAACCACTCCAAACATTGTGTTCTTTATTTCTGCATTTTTATTTACTGTTCTTATTAATTATTTATCTCTATATCTGTTTGATCTTATTTATAGTTATCCATTATTAAGAATTGTGTTTGCAATTAACTATTGTCATAACCTCACTTTTCAGTTTTAAGAACCGCGCTGAAAACCGCTTTGCAAAACTGCACCTCTAAAATTGCTTTATAACTTTAATATTCCGCTGTGCATTTTACAACTCAACTTGTAGTTTCTTATCAACTGCAAGCGGTTTTGTAAGCCTAGAGGTTCAGTTTTCAAAAGAGGACGAAAAATTTGTAACAGCTATTCACCCCCCCCCTCTAGCTATTTTTCACCCTTGTTGCCACCTTTGGGACCAACAAGTGGTATCAGAGCTTTGCACATTTATAAAACCACTGTTTTTCAAGCTTAACAGCTTGTGTGCCGATTCGATATGGCAAACTCAAAGACAATGACAATTGTTAACTATTCACACATTTCAATTTTGGACGAAGATCACTTCGACATCTGGAAGTGCCGAATGCTTATTCATTTGGAAACTATTGATGAGATGTTGGTGAAATGCGTGATCAATGGCCCGTTCGTTCCCATGAAGGCCAACACCAATCCAGCCACCAGTGCACAAATTCTTGAAGTTAAAAAGCCAAAAGACGAGTGGCCGGACAAAGAGAAGAGATTAGCTGCCTTGGACAACAAGGCGAGGCACATCATTTCTGGAACCCTTCCCGTTTCAACCCTTCAAAAAGTGATGTATCTGAAAACCGCAAAGAAGATGTGGGATGCCATAGAGAGCTACCTCAAAGGTGATGACGAGTGCAAGGAGAACAAATTATATGCTGTTGAAAGATCCTACAACAACTTCAACAGGAAATCCAACGAAACCTTGCGTCAGACCTATGACCACTATGTTGAGGTAGTGAATGCATGTAGATCTCTTGGCAAGACTTTAACTGATAAGGAAATAAATATGACTTTCCTAGCTGCTTTAGGTTCTAGATGGGTAAATAAAGCAACCTCTCTAGAAGACTCCAAAGTTTTGAATACTTGGTCGTTAAGTAACTTGTATGCAAACCTTAGAGTCTATGAGCTTAAATTAAATCATATTGAAGAGATTGAAGGGAAAACCAAATTGCTTTCCATGTCCGTCATGGAACATGAGGAGAAACCTACCATATCCAATCAAACCGCTGATTCTTCCATATCAACCTCATCACTCATCGAAATGGATGATGATGATTTTGCCATGTTTGTGAAAAGATTTCAAAAATTTAGAAAATCCTCAAAACCTTTCACAAAATCATTTTCTAAAGGCAAACCTCCAGCAACTTTTTCCAAGGCTGCTGATACAAAAAAAGGGTGATCTAGTTTGCTACAACTGTAGAAAACCAGGTCACTTTGCATCTGAGTATCCACAGCCTAAATATGAATACATGAAAAAGAAAACCTCTCCTGTGAAATTTTCTCGTCGCAAGGGAATGGTTGCTGAGGAGGAAGAGAATTCTAAGGAATTAGAAACTTGGATTGAAATAGACTCTGATGATGAAAGTGATGAAGAAACTGAAGAGGTTAATCTCTGCTTAGTTGCAGATGCTTCCGATGAGTCAGATACTGAGTCAATCGAGTCGCTAGATATGGAGGATGAAGAGGTTTCTATAAAAATTCCAAATTTTAAATTGGATATTGATATCAAACTTACTCCTAGCAATAAAATAGGGAGTAGTTCGTATTCACGTCACATTTTCCCCCCTAAAAATGATCCAACTTCAAAAGCAATTTCAAAGAAGAAAATTTTGAAAAAGGTGGTGGATGAAGTTTCTCCCATAGAACATGAAAGGATGTTCAAGGAAGCAGAAATGATGATCCAAAAATTCTCCAATGTAAAGAAAGCCTTAGGATTAGCTCATGATGAACTTTCTCAATACAAGATGGAGAAAACTGTGACGAGGTCAGAAATTTCCAATTTTAAGGACCAAATCAAAAGTATGTCTCCTCTTGCTGATTAAAACCGCATCCTAGAAACTAAGGTTGCTGCACTTCAACTTAGGAATGATGATCTGGTCACTCAAATCAACGATCTCCAAAAGATTATTGACTGGTGGCTCAAGTCACAGGTCACCTTGGATCAAATTATAGATTCCCAAACGACCAATGTTAAAGAAGGTCTGGGATTTAAAACAGGTGAAAAGGATAAGTGTGCATCCTGTTGTTAAAAGGATGAAGAAATTTTGAAACTAACTAAAGAAATTCCTAAGGGGAAGCATGCTGCTTCTAAGGGTAAAGGACAGGAACAAAAGGCTCCACTTAACTTCCATTATGTCTACCCAAAGAAACAGTTTGGGAAAAACTCTCAGATGAAAGGAAAAGATTCTGAGAGTGAAGATGCAGAGGAGATGTCTTATGCAGCTGACCGCACCTCTACTCCAACTGCTCCTGGTGGAATAGGTGGTGCTGCCAACTGCAAGGCTGACCGCCCTTCTTCCTCGACCGCACCTCCTGCCTTCAAAAGCAAGAAGAGTGTTCCTAGAAAACCCGCGGTTAAACCAAAGATAACTACCTTTGTCAAAGCTGAAACCGTTGTTCCCAAACCGCATGCAACTCCTAAGAAAAGTAAGGAGTTAGTAAAACCTCATGATGCTTGTAGCTTTCATAAATGCTCTGTATGTGATGGTTTAGGTCACAAGGCTGCAGAATGCCTTTTGCAGTTCACACCCAATGCCAGAAAGAGTAAACCTCCTTCTGTCAAACAGGTGTGGGTCGTCAAAGGTTGCTAACCTCAGGGCCCAATGAATAAAGGGGGACCTCGTTCTTAATGTTTACATTTCAGGTCCTCTGCTTAATGGCTGGTCACTCCAAGGATAATGAATGGTATCTTGATAATGGCTGCTCAAGACATATGACTGGAGATAGATCATTACTTGAAGATGTCATTGAAGCAAGTGGTCCGTCTGTAACCTTTTGGTGACAACAACAAAGGCAGAACCATTGGGTATGGTGTAATAAGGAGAGGAAACCTAACCATTGAGAAGGTTTCTCTTGTTGAAGGACTCAAGCACAACCTCCTTTCAATTTCTCAATTCTACGACAAACGAATGCTATGCAACTTCACGTCATCAAATTGCTTTATCAAAGATAGCATTTCCGGAGTCACCCTACTCACAGGGATTCGTAAGAGTAATATTTACATTATTGATCTAGATTCTGCATGTAGTATTACCAATCTCTGTTTTGTAGCTAAAAATGTGAGCGAGAATAGTTGGCTATGGGACAAGCGGTTGAGCCACTTGAACTTCAAGTATCTAGCAAAGATTGGAAGGGAAAACCTCGTTCGTGGTTTACCCAAAGTGGCTGACCACCATCCAGAGAAATGCAGTGCATGCCAACTTGGTAAGCAATCCGCATCATCTTTCACCAGCAAGACCGCTCCCTCAACTGCAAGATGCTTACAACTGCTTCACATAGATTTGTTTGGACCCGTTACCACTGCCAGCATTGGAGGAAGTAGATACACTTTAGTGGTGGTGGATGATTATTCAAGATATACATGGGTTTAGATGATGATTTCTAAGGACGATTGCTATAACATCTTAACCTCCCTCTTTAGACGGCTCCAGACTCAAAAAAAAGACAACATTGTTAGTGTTCGAACAGATAATGGAACAGAATTTAAGAACAATGGTGTTTCTCGGTATTGTGATGACCATGGGATTGATCACAATTTCTCGACTGCTGGTGTTCCACAATAAAATGGGGTTGTGGAAAGGAAGAACAGGACATTGATTGAGGCTAGAAAGACAATGATATCGGAAGCCAAGCTGCCTCAGTATCTTTGGGCTAAAGTAATTAATACAGAATGCTTCACTCAGAATCGCTCCCTCATCAATAAGACCTATAACAAGACTCCATATGAGCTATGGAGAGGAAGAACCCCCAACATTGCTTTCTTCAAGATCTATGGCTGCAAATGTTTTATCCTCTACAACGGAAGAGAAAATAGAGGTAAATTTGGAGCCAAGGTCGATGAAGGTATTTTTGTTGGGTATGTTATACATTCAAAAGCTTTTCGTGTTTTTAATAAAGCTATTTTAAAGATAGTTGAGTCTGTCCATGTTACATTTGATGAGCATTCTCTCCTTGAGCCATATTTGGCTTCAAATGTTGCTGATGATTTTGCTGAGCATAATGAAACAGGTGAATCCTCTAGAACCGCACCTGAACCTCAACCGCAAAATCTAGCACCCTCAACTGATATTCCCTCAAACTGCACATTTGAAACCGCACCTGAAGTTCCCACTCCAGATGCAACTCCAAGGGAAGAAGATGTTGAAAATTCCCCCATCTAGCTTATTGCACCTCTTCATCAACTTACCTTCCATGACTTCGCTGAAGGATCTAACAATGTTCCTATTGAAGATCTTCCGCAAGCCTCAGTCCAACCAGACTTACCCCTGGAGGTTCGTGAAGTCAGCAGTCACCCCCTCACAAATGTGATTGGTGATCTGTTTTTCGGTGTTCAAACAAGGAGATCAAATATATGTCGATGATATTATTTTTGGTTCTACTAATGAGTTACTTTGTAAGCGTTTCGAAAAGCTAATGAAAAGCAAGTTTTTTTTCCACTACTCACACACACACACACACACATACACACACAGAAGCACCTAGGAGATAAATCCTAGGGAGAGAAAGCCTTCCCTCTAACTTCTGGGGGGATCGAACCCATGACCTCCAGATTGGAAGCCGTGAGCTCAAGCCAGTAGGCCAAATCCCCATGTGCAATGAAAAGCAAGTTTGAGATGAGCATGATGGGAGAATTAACATTCTTTCTCGGGCTTCAAATCAAGCAATGCGAAGAAAGTATTTTCCTCAGCCAAGCCAAATACACCAAGGTGTTGATAAAGATGTTTGGATTAGAAAATGCCAAAGCATATGATACTCCTATGGCCACCGACAATAAGCTAGATAAAGATCTAAAAGGTAAGAAAGTTGATCAAACCCTATATCGAGGTATGATTGGCTCATTACTTTATTTAACTGCAAGTAGGCCCGATATCATGTTTAGTGTCTGTGTATGTGCACGCTATCAAGCAGATTCTAGAGAAGCACACTTGATTGCAGTCAAGCGTATAATCTGCTATTTATCTGGAACCACTAACCTTGGACTTTGGTATTCCAAAGATTCAAACTTCGATCTCGTAGTTTACTCAGATGTAGATTATGCAGCTTGCACAATTGACAGGAAAAGCACTAGTGGGACTTATCATTTCCTCGAGAATAGACTAGTTGCTTGGGCTAGCAAGAAGCAAGCTTCAGTTTCAGTGTCAACCACAGAGGCTGAGTATATTGCTGCTGGAAGTTGTTGCTGTCAAATCCTTTGGATGAAGTAGCAGTTGGTGGACTATGGAATTGAAGAAGGAAATTTCCCTATCATGTGTGACAACACTTCAACAATTTCAGTCTCCAACAACCCTGTCATGCATTCCAAGACCAAGCATATAGATATCAAGTATCATTTCCTCAAAAACCAAGTGGAAAAGAGGAATATCCATCTAGAGTATGTGGGGACAGACAACCAGATTGCTGATATCCTCACCAAAGCTCTGGACTCCAGGAGGTTTTCTTTCCTCGGAGGAGAAATGGGTATGCTTGAACTTAAATTAATCCATTCTTTTTATTTGATAACTTGTGTGTTGAGTATAGGTTGAATTTCCTGTTGAGGATTCAAACCTCACCCTGTTGAAACCGTGTGTATACAAACCGCATGCAATCAACCGCTTGTAGCCAACCATCAGCTCCTAACCGCTTGCTGCAGCACTAACCGCTTGGATCTCAACCGTGTTTCAACTTAGAGTATTTTTTATTGTTTCTTATTTAATTTAATTTAAAAAAAATGTTCAAATTCCATTTTTTTTTTTTTTGCTTGACACATGGACCAGGTATGTTTTTCTTTATTTATTTTGCAGTCCTTATTTTGGCATAAGGGTATTTTTGCAAATATTTTCCCACGAAATTTTAAAATTTAAATGCATTTAATGCAAAGGGAACATTGGCATTTAATGGCCTTCATGTCAGCCGTCATTGGCTGATGTGTGGAAGCTGAAAGGGTGTAACATTTGTAATGATTCACCCTGTGGAAAATTGAAACTGTCCCTTCAGCTGTCAAAACCCTCAGATTTGCCTATAAATAGTGTTAACTGCCTAAATTCAAACTCTTTACCTGTCTTCTCTGTCATTCCTCGTGTCAATTTCTACCAACTCATTTTCTCTCTCCTCAACCTTCAAAAACCTTAAATTTTTTTCAAAATTTCAATGGCACCCAAGAAGCCATTCACTTATATGGTATGACTTCTAACCCTAATCTCTTTCACTTTCTGTAAATTATTATTATTAAAAACTGCCATTGTTGAAGCTTCAACTTGAAAAAGCTTCGAATGAACTCAACTGATTTTTGCCCTTATATGCTTCATTTTTCCATCATTTTGCTTAAAATTTGTTGGGTTATGTTCAAATTACTACTTAGATTAAGATTATATACTTTATTTCATGATCAACACTTCATTTGGGCACTGATTTTTGAAAATATAGTTTTGAGTTTTCGAAAACCCGTTTGGTGTTCTTGATGATTTCTTGATGATTTTGTTGATAAGTTGTGATTTTGATGTTATATTGTCGTTTTACTTATCAATGTGATCATTTTGACATATTATTTGTGGATTTTGGTTAACTTTTAATAAATCTTTGTTCTTCATGTTCATCCATGTTCTTCGTGTTCTTCATGCCTTCAAAACAACTGTTCATATACTTTTCAGAAATTTCTTACGTTTTGGATCTCTTGATTCTTGTTTCTTGTTTTTCATACTTAGAAAATTTTTTGAAAATTTTGGATTTGTTATTTACATATGAACCGCATTCATTTCAACCGCATGCTAATTGTTTGAAACCGCAAGCTTTCAACCGCTTATCATTCAGGTTTCAAACCGTATGATCTTTTTATTGAAACCGCATGTTGAAAACCGCTTGTTCATCTTTTGAAACCGCATGCTTGAATTTACTTAAGTATTACTTAGTATATAGGCTAAAAACCAAGACCTTCCCCAGCAGGCACTTATTGGAAGTGTGGGATAATTTTGGATTACAATGCCACGTACTAGTAATCATATTTTTGTATTTTCTTACTTTTTCCCTTACCTTGTATTCACAGTGAACTTGAGGTTTGAAGTTTTTCATTTCTAAAACCGCACTATTGTTGACCGCATGAGTGCTCAAACCGCTTGTAAACTGTGAATCTCTGAAATGGATCTAACTTTGGCATTTTCATGTGTAGGAACCTAAATTCTTTCTACCAGGTTGGGAAATTAATGAACCTGAGTTAAAGACAGATGCACTTGGTAGAGAGCTTATCAGAAAGTTGGAAGCTTCTGGAATCCTTCCTCTCTTCAACAAGAAGCAGACCTATACTATTCCAGCATTCATGGACCAGTTTTATGCCACTGCAAAGCCAGGTCAACGAACTCTGTTTGTGGAAAGACTGGCAACCACAACAACTTCACCTCCCAGCAGTGGATGTACTGTTGTGCCATCTACAACGGAATCAAGCTTCATTGGCCCAGAATTCTTCTGAGAGAGCTTGCAAATAGCATTGATGCCTACCAGTCAAAGACCAAGAATGAAGTTACAAGATGGAGGCCCTTCTGCAGACTGTTAACCGCCATCTTTGCCAACTACCAACACTTGGAGGATTTGAGAACCTCCACTCCAGAACTGTCTATTCATTGGGGAAATGAGGAATCCCTAGGTCTGAGAGTCTGCCATAACTTCATACACTCATTTGGGAATGCTGATTACAAAACACTCTATGAAGCTGACACCCATCACCCCATGGAGCTGTATGTAGAAATGACTCTTGAGACCACAGTCCAAGGTATGGGCAAGGCAATCAAGAAGGCCTCAAGGAAACTCAATCTTGCTGCTAAACCGCCTGCTAAGAAAGCTAGGACCGCACCAGTCCAACCGCGTGCTGCTGCTACTGGTGCTGGTACAAGTAAGAAGGGTAAAGAAAAGATGACCCTAGTTGATGAAGATGAAGAGGAAGAAGAGGAAATCCCAAGTCTGGTTGCAAGAGCCAAGAAGGCCAGGCAGACCAAGGTGGTTCTAGACAAGATGTCTGAAGAGGAGTTGGCTGCCTACTATAAAGCTAAGATAGCTAGGATTGAAGAAAATGTGGCTAAGAAAAAGGCTGATCAAGGCAAGTCTAAGGAACCTGACTCTCAACCGCCTCCCCAACCTCAACCGTAGCCTTTACCTCAACCACCTCCAACCCAACCACTTATCCAAACACCACCTCAATCACCCATACAAAACCAACCGCTATCTCCTACTCATTCTCCCATCCATTCTCACCACTCCTCACCAACCAAATCTCCTTCACCTAAACCGCCTTCCCACACTCAACTGCCTAGAGCTTCAACCGCTCAAGGGGAGAACCCTAGAAAAAGGAGGTTCAAGCAAATAGCCAAGAAGAAAACCCCAACTAAAGGGTCCAAGCATTTTCTGCATCGTGTGGCCAACAACCTCCTTCTCCACCCCATCATTCATCATCCTCTCCTTCCCGTTCCCATTCACATTCACCTTCACCTTCACTTTCTGACTATCAAACTCCTTCAGATCGTGAATACTCCTTAGGCCCTGCCTTCTCTCAATGGACTCGGAAACCTTCTGTGGGCCAAGCCATTTCCATGTCCCAAAACAGAACCCCAACTCCTTCACCTCAACGTTCCAACCGCTCCCAATCCTCTCCTCTTTCAAACCGCAACCCTGCTCCAACCATTTCAAACCAAAACAAAACTCCAACACCTTCTCCAAACTGCGCCCATACTCCTCCTCCTACCAAAACTCCTACCCCTCCTAATTCCCCCCATCATCAGAAAACCCCCTCTCTTGAACTCCATACCTCTTACACCAGATCCTCCTCAAACTTAAATCCCAACACTTCACATATTCCCACTTCCAATATTCTACCTCCTCCAACCGCTCCTACTTCAACTGCCCCAAATACCTTTCCCCAAACACTTTCCATTCCTCCCTTAACCGCATCACCTTATACCATTCCAGCCACCCGCATATTCCAAACCCTTTATACCCAACTGCCTCAAACTACTCTTCCCACTCAAACTCCACCCATTGTTCAAACCGCTCCTACCACCGATTCTCAACCGCCTCCCTCCTTTACCCATATTCCTTCCACTTCAACCACTCCTCCTTCTGAATCTGCCAAATCCTTTCCACCCTTCAACTCATCCAATCCTAACTCATTGTCAGCCAAGGTCGCATGCTCAAAGTGACTGAATCCAACCGCTCCCTGGAAGCCTCCAACATAACCCTTCTGGCTAGGGTTGATTCTCAAGCCTAAGAAATGGCCATTCTTAAAGCTCAAATGATTGATGCCATTAAGGGGGAGAGATCAACTCAAACCGTAAATCCAATCGCAATATCTGACATTGTTCAAACCGCAGCTCAAAACCCTTCGATGCTTTCAAAAATGAACTGGCTGCTAGTGTAAATCAAGCATTGAATGATGTGGTTTACAGAGAGAGTCTCAAGGGAATGCTTAATCAAGTTGCTGAGCTGAAACCTTGGAAAGATATGGGGTGCCTAATGAGATCATTTCTGATAATGGGTCGCACTTTGAAGGAGACTGCGGTAGGTTACTGTCAAAATTCAGAATCACTTGCCACAAGTCATCCCCATACAGACCTCAGACTAACGGAGCCGTGGAAGCTGCTAATAAGATGCTCGAACGGATCATCCGAAAAATGGCCACCCGTGGTCGTGATTGGCCCGAAAAGCTGCACCTGGCACTCTGGGGCTACAGGACGTCTGTCAGAACAACCACAGGAGAAACTCCTTTTGCCTTAACCTACGGGATGGAAGCGGTGTTACCAGTGGAGTTGGAAATCCCGTCATTAAGGGTCCTCCTGGAAAACAACGTCAACGAAGTAGAATGGCTACGTAGCCGGCATGATGAGTTGGCCCTGCTCGATGAAAGAAGGCTAAAAGCCATGGAGCACACCCGAGCCTATCAGAGGCGAATGGCCCGAGCATTTGACAAGAAGGTCAAGGCCAGGGACATCAAAGAGGGTGACTTAGTGTTGAAAGTGAAGCCCCCTACCAGAGACAACCCCCTGGGAAAATGGGAACCCGTTTGGATCGGCCCGTATGTGGTGCAGAAGATACTATCGGGAGGAGCCATGAAACTTGCAGACCTGGACGGCAATCCCTTTGTCCACCCAGTCAACGGTGATAAGCTCCGAAGGTATTATGTCTAAAAAAAATAATAAAAAAAATATAAAAAAAAAATTCTTAGTGCAAAAAGAGTAATGCCCAGCTAGGCTGAAAACCCAAAAAGGATGGTCTTGGCAAAAAACAGGGTTGCACATAAAAAAAAAAGGAAAGAAAAATCTTAGTGCAAAAGAGTAATGCCCAGCTAGGCTGAAAACCCAAAAAGGGCGGTCTAGGTAAAAAGAGTGCACATAAAAAAAAAAGAAAAAAGAGTTCACCAGAATGAACTACGAAGACCTGAGCCCCTTAGTCTTTCTTGTAAAAGGGGAACGTAGGCAGCCATTTATGGTTCGGTATAAACAATAAAAAAAAGGGCGATTCAGTCTCCATGAAATGCGTCCTAAACAATAAATAAAGGGCATTCAAGTTTTCATAAAACGGGTCCTAATCAATAAGACATCAGAAATTTCCATAAAATTGTGTCTTGATTAATTTCTAAGATAATATATCTTGTTCATTACAAGTTAAAGACTTCTTGATGAGTTCAAGCACGGTCTACTCTTGACTCTGCTAACCTGCTACAAAGATCTAAAATACAATAAAATGCCTAATAAACTATTGTGTTTGCAAAATGGCAATAAGGGAATCCTAAGAAAATATCTGTCAGTTGTCATTCACTGAGTCTTCTTTGGTCTTCTTCCCTTTACCTCGACCCCGTCGAGTTTTCTTTCTCTTCTTCTCCAAGATGTCGGTCTCCCTCATCTCGATCTCCGGTATCCTCACTGGAGCCTCCATCAAACTGGTGTTAATAAGTGCCCTCTCAACACGGGCACGAGTCCGCACTTCCTCCCGAGCCTCGCCAAGGGAGCAACTCGAAAGCCTCTTATATCGAGCCTCCATATCTTTGATAAGGTCACCCGACTAGTTATGGTGAATCGCCTTAGCTTCGATCTTCCTCGAGTCTGCTCGAGTCACCGTCAGCCCCCAATAAAGCCTGACGCCTCTCTCCCAATATGACCTGAGTCGCTCCCATCTCCCTCTCGTACCAATCCAAGTAGACCGTAGTCAAGATGGTACTCTTCCTCCTCCTAAGGATAGCCCTGGGTAGGAAAACGGTGTACGACCAAGCCCTCGAGAAGAATGAGAAGCTGGACGGATCCCTCATATCTAATGGCACCACCTCCATGGTACGGATGTCCTCCCAATCGCCCAACGGCTCCTGTAAGGCCCCGAACTGCCTGGATACCAAGCAGGGTATGTAGAAGGATGACCAGCAGAACCCTGGAACCCTCACTATATAGGACTCCTGAAATGTCCTCCTGGTCTGCAGCCTCCAGTGAGGTACCCACCAGCGAATATCCGAAGTGGATAGCCTAGCCATCATCAGCTCCCAGACCTCATGAAACGGTCTCCTCTAGTCATCCTATCGATGCCATGCAGAGTCTCACCCAAAACCAATGGGACAATGTCCTTCCCAGCCCTGCAATCCCTAACCATGTCCAAGAGACCACCATGACAGATCCACACGGACTCAGCGGTGAACAGAGAAGAGAATATGCAGAGGATAAAGGCATCCATAGCCACCGTGGTCGTAGCCATATCCGGAGACCCGAACCTGCTCGGGATATCAGAAAGGTCAATCATGTCCGGAGCTATCATCATCCCCTCAGCCTCTCCCAGAGATATGTGCAGAAAAGATGCCAACTTTGCCGCCACCGGCACATCTTCAACCAGAGAAATCGATATAGCCTCAATTTCTGGACCCCCAATCAAGGCTCGGAAGTCTTCATAAGTTGGGACAATCTCATTGTAAGAAAAGCAGTAAACGTGTCTCCGGACGTCCCAAAACCTTGCTGCTGCTCTCAAAAGGTCCCAATCGGGCGGGTGATCCCTCAAATGCCATAAAGATTTGATCTTGAAAGAAGAATCAAACAGCCCCTTGTGAGATTGAAAGTTATATCTCGCCCAAGATTGAAGATCGGACAGAAAGCGGTCTCTTTTCCCCCTTTGCAATTTAACGGGCTTCTCCATTGCAAAATGATCAAAGACGATGTCTTTAGGTCAAATATGTGCTCTGGGAACAGTTGGGACAAGTCTAGAGTGAAAATGAAATGAAATGGCCAAGCCTTGATTTTATTCTAAAAATAACCAGTCCAGACAGAACTATGAACCGCACGGCTTCATTTGCTCCAGAGACCAGACCGCACGGCTTCATTTGCCTGATGTGAGAAAAAAAATCTGCAGCAACCGAGTTGCTGCCCAAAGGGAGTTTTCAGCCCACTTTTCCAACAGAAACCTGTACAAAAACATATCCAAATATTAACCATGCAGTTATGTGTCATCACAAATCATTTTGGCCCGGTTTCAGCCCCAATTCCAAGCAAAAAACTGCCCCGAGAGTCAAGTAATATGTAAATTCATAAAGCATAAATTTAAAAAGCAAATAAAACATTAGTACATTGTTTTCGCCCCATCGGCGCCCAAATAAAGCAAAAAATAAAAATGTTGTACATAAAATTGTTCATTGTTTGTTTTTCTTCCTAAATCGATTCTAGAGACCTCCTAGGCCTCCGATTCTTCCTCATCACTACTAGACTCATAAAGGCTCCCCTCTCTCATCAAGTCCTCACTGTCGCTCACATCAGAAAGATGAACATTCACATGTTCATACTCCGTCAGATGCTCCAGGATGCCGACATTGGGTCCCCGTCCCCGAGGCATGGCACTAGAGGAGTACTCTGAAGCTGATGAGGTGGATGTCGTGCCCCCTACATGCCTCCTTTTGCGCACAGGCTCCTGCACGTTCGCTGCGGCCTTTGAAGCGCAAGCCAGCTTCTTCAAAAGGGATCGGCATACATCCTTCCAGCCCCTATTTTTCCTGACCAAGCCATCATAAGTGAGAGCTGGAACCTGATAAAAGGAGAGGAAAATCTCAGAAAAATCTCGGAATGGCAAAAGTCAAAGAAGTATAAAAAAGGGAAAAGACCCTAAAGTGTACTTAAAGTGCTGTCCGGTGGCAGAGTATACTGGGGCTCCCTAGTGTCGGGGACAGGTATCCTGAACCTCCTCGGTACCCCATTGACTACATAAGAAAGATGAGCAGGAGGCATCGGCGGGTCAGTAGGCTCAGCCTCCCCATATCCCTGAGTGACAGCCAGCTTCACTAGCTTCTGTGGCGTCCTCAGTCTCTGCTCCACAAAGATAGCATAAGGGGTAGCCATGTCAAAATACTCCTCAGCTGCTACACCTGCCTGATATCTCTCTATGTCATCCGCCGACCAATCCTGAGGCTGCAGCATCCGTGCTGGAGGATCATGGGGGATAATGGCATCCAATGGAGGGATATGGCCATGCTGCCTAGAGAAACGGTCCCCCAGATAGATGACATCACATGTCAACCCGGTCAACCATCGCCTCTGCCTCGTCACCTCCACGGCCTCTCCTAGCAAAATCTCTGGATACCTCCCCCAAGGGTAAAAGTCCACTCCATCGTTCCCATCTCTGTTGATAACTGGCCTAACCATCTTGTAGTCAAAGGTGATCCGGGTCTCCCCTCCAGCGGACCATAGCGGGAAAGATGGTATCATCGCTCTGTTGGTTCCACGGAAAGAACCTGATCACCTCGCAAAACCAGACCTGCATGTTCAAAACATCAAAAAGGTCATTTTCTCTCATAAAAGTCTCAAAGACAGAAGGTAAAAGAAAGGAAAGAAAGTGAGACTAACCCAAGAGCAAAAGAGAAGCAATCCATCGAAGCAGCCTTATTCCGGCTGTACAGATCCAGGGAAATGTAAAGCTCCGCCAAACCGGCCTCGCCCCAAGAGACCGTCCCAATCCCATCTACATCCTCCAAGGAGTCGAGAAGGCAAGTCATAGCCAGCGTCCCAGAATTAGCAAAAATGGTGACTGACAACATCAACTACACAAAAGCCCTCACAAGCTGGGAGGCAGTCACCTCATTAGCAGCAAATTCCTGCATGCAGTTCTGGACTGCCACCTCGACATTCCTAGTCTCCATCCCGAGACCCTTAGGAATAAGCTCAAACCCAACCAAAGCTCTAAACTCCTCCGCCGTAATATGGTTCCTCCAGGTCACAGGCCTCCCGGTGAACTGCAGGCCAGTGATAGCAGTGAAATCTGCAGGCGTCACTGTCAGCTCCCCCCAGCTAAGGTGAAAGCTGTGGATAGTGTCCCACCAGAACTCCAAAAGGGCCTGGATCAAGCCCTTGCTCTTCGAGGTAATGTGAATACCTCTGCCGATAGCCTCAATAAATAAATCTAGGCCAGTAGCCCTCACTAGTTGCTTGGGGTTCACCCCATCCTTCTCAAAATCGGGCATCCTCTCCCATAGTCTCACTGAAATCTCGGAAGGCCCCCTAGACTTTTTCTCCTGTCGACAAGCACAGCAAAAGAAACGTATCAGTCCTTCACCTCATTTCAAGAGCATGCATATATTCAAAAGTGCACATGTTTTCAAAAGAAAAGCATTCAATAAAATTTTTCTAGCCCCTTTGCATGAAAAACGTGTCTTTCATCACTTGAAACACATCATGTCAAGCACATTGCTATCCTAAGCACAAAATCAAAATTTTCAAAATTATTTGCACATAAGCATTAATTTTTTCTCAAAAATGGCATGCATGAATCCTTTTCATCATCCAAAATCCCGTTTTAGCACCCATGATCAAAATTTGACCTAGTTCTAGCACATGCAAGGACTCCGTCACATCTTAGACAATTATTTTCCCTATTTATTTTCAAAAATGGGTCATTCTCATTATTTCTTAAGAAAATTGCACATGCATGATCATTAATCTTCTTAGCCTCATAGGTTAATCATTAATATTTCAAAATCATCATCAAAAATCCTAGAAAAATTCGAGAAATTCCTAAAACTCGAGTCAAGCCCTAGAATCAATCAAAATCGACGGAATTGAGCAAATTAAAAATGCTTACCCCAACCGATTGAGGATTCGTTGATTTGTGCTCCCTCCTGCCCGGGTAGAGCTCCGATGGAGGCGTAAGGAAGTCATACTTCCTCTCCGTGTGAACGAGCTCTTTCCTCCTCCTCCGAGCGGCCTCCGAGATGTTTCTTCTTGCTTGCCTTGGCATAGGTTTCTCCTCCGGATCCATTTCAATCGGTAGAAGCAAAGGGAATTGAAGAATTTTGAAGAAATTCTCTCCCTCCTCTCTCTCTTCCTCGGCAGTAGATGGGCGGCAACAATGCCCAATGCCCGTTCAAATCTGTTTTAAATAATCTGGAAAAATCAAACTTCTAGCCGTACGATTTCTTTTGCCCCGTCTCACGCCGGGCGGCCTCTTTCTCCCTGAGCAGAAATTACAGTTTTGCCCCTGGACTTCCCACTTGGACGTATAATTCATGTTATCCTTTAACTAGGATAACGTCGTCTTCCAAAGGATATCCGTTATCTCCTAAGCAAATAGACTTTCCTCCCTAGTCGCCTCCGTTACTCCCGTTATGACGGAATGACGCTAGGTGACAACCTCCGGATTGTCAGAACTCTAAACTTAAGCTACCTCTATCACAGATTGAGAAGTACGCTCAAGCTCTCCAAACTTAAGCTACCTCTATCACAGATTGAGAAGTACGCTCAAGTTCTCCAAACTTCAGCTACCTCTATCTCCTCGATAGTGACGTAAGCTTTAGTCAAATCAGGTGACAACCTCCATTAATTGTCAATCAGGTGACAACCTCCATTAATTGTCAAAACCTCAAGGATCCTAGACATCGTTCCTAACTATCTAGTGATGCTTGAACTACGACCAAGGCTTGATTCCTCCGGGATACATAGGTAGCCTTTCATAAAAGGTCCAGCCATCCGACCGCAGTGGTCACCCTTTTTCCATCATCGCTCCTCAGTGGTGAGGCAGCCTTTCATAAAAAGGTCCAGCCATCAGACCCCATTGGTCACCTCTTTGTCATTCATCACTCCTCAGTGGTGAAGTAGCCCCTCATAGAGGTCCAGATATCCGACCACATCGGTCACTTCTAGCATATCCCCAGTAGGATCAATCGCCTGACCTCCTAGGTCACTTTCTCTTCTATTTTCCCAGCAAGAGACCAGCTTCTCTCCGCTATTCCCCTGCGGATCTTTTCTGAACTACGGCTGTAAGTACGCAATCCAAATTCGCGACCTTTCCAGATGCATTTTAAGTAATAAAATGGCATTTAGGGGCGTTTTGGTAAATTCCCGGTCTATCCCGAGACTTCCGGAAACATTTCATATGTTTCTCATGAAGGAAGTACTTTTTTGTACTTTGCTCGAGTTAAAGGACCTAGAGAGAATAAAACTGTTTTGGACTTTTTGGGTATTACCTAGGAAGGTTCCAAAATCAGTTTTGGCGCCAAAAACGGTTATGGTCACCTTGTGTCACGCGACAACTCAAAGCATGGAAAGTGGTTACATTACGTCGTGCGACACAAAGTGACCATAGGCTGTAGCTATAAATAAGACCCTACCCCTCTCAGTTTTGGATCCGAATTTCACCTCCCTAAAGCTACTCTGCCCAAATCACGCGAGAAACTCTCTCTCTCTCTCTCTCTCTCTCTCTCTCTCTCTCTCTCATACCCAATCCACCCAATTCCCCTTCAATTCCCTCACCTCTCACCTCTCCTCAACCCAATTCCCTCTCTACTTCCCTATATACTTGAATCCCCTGAATTCAGCTCTCAGTTCGTGCTCAGATCTCCATCTCGAAGTTGAATTGAAGGCTCCTACACCTAACTTGGTGTAAGAGTTGAGGACTACAAGGGTAACACTCTCTCCTCCTCTCTCTCTCTCTCATTCATTTGTTCTAATTACTCTCTCTCCTTCTCCACTTGATAATCAGGCTCCTTCTGCCTCGAATTATCAAGTGGCAACTGCAATCTCTCTGTTTAAATAGCTTATACTTGAGTCCAATTGCTTGATTATGATGTGATTTGCTTGGATTTGCAATTTGGACATCAAGGGAGTGTGGATCTTCCATATCCACACTCCTTTGATTGATTCGTGTTTAATTCGTATTGTTCTTACTGTTTCTGATATAATTGTTGTGTATTTGCTAGATCTGCATCTCAGTTTGTGAGGTACCTGCAGATGGTAAACATATGTCACGCGACACATTTGGACATGAGGAGTCCTGTGTCACGCGACATGTCGTGACCATCTGCAGGGACCATATTTCAGTTGTAGCTTATTTTGTTCAGTTGTTTTAGCATTTAGTTTCATGATTATGTTATTCAGTTATTAGATCTGGTTTTGCTTGATTCATCTGGAGATTTGGTGATCTGTTTGATTGTGAGCCTCTGCAAGGTGACCATTTATGTCACGCGACATATTGGGACAAGGGAGTCCTATGTCACGCGACAGATGTGATCCTTTGCAGAGGACACATTTTCTCACATGTCTGTTTCTTGTTGATGTAAAGGGATGTGGCCTCCCGGACAATTGGTCTACAAGTTGTAATGATCTCTCTTATTCAATAAAATTCATGATTATCGCACTTGTCTATTATCTTTGTTTGCACAATCTCTTTGAATTATTTGGATGTCTAGATTAGAAAGACTCGTCTACGGACGAGGCGTGTTGGGTGAACTCTCGGTTCTTCCCAACACGTAACCTGACCCCCGAACCCACTCTCTTTCAAAAGGTTTTTCAAAGTGCACCTCTAAGCATGGCGTGGCGACTCCTTTTTTTCAAACTTCCGAATTTTTCAGGCGAGCGCACATTCAACGGCCTGGCTTGATTCCTCCGGGATACGTAGGTAGCCTTCCAAAGGTTCAGCCACTCGACCACCTTGGTCACCTAATCCATCTCGGCATTCGCCAGATCGGATCCTTTTCTATCGACAACCCCACTCGCCCTGCAAGTGACGTTGCCGAGGGGCTTCTGTAAGTACCCAAATCTGGCTCATGCCTTCCGGTTAAGTTTTTCGGCAATTTTCCGGACTTTCCTAAAGTCCGGGAGCAATTCCGGAACTGTTCCGAACCTTCCGAGGAATGAAGGGACTGATTTAAATTAAAAGGGCACGTTTTCCTTAATATGGAAAACCTTCTAAAAGTGCCACCTTGCATGATTCTAGAAACATGCTGAGTCACACAGGATAATGCCGCACGGCTGCATTAGGAGGGAACTCCTAGCCGCACGGCCTCATTAGCCTTATCCAGACTGCCTATAAATAGAGCCCTCCTCTACCCATTTTAAAAACAACAAAGATACCATATTCAGCACAAAAGCTCTGTTCAAGCCCTGCTGCGAAAATCTCAGAAGTTGAAGAGTGCCAAGAAGCCACCTCCCTCCTCCTTGAAGCCTTTCAAGTTGGTCCATCCACTAGGCAAGAATCAAAGAAGAAGAGGTCACCACCATTGGTAACCTCTCACTCCCTTACCTTGCATCATGCTTGTTTATGTGATATAATTGCCCCTTGCATTCATATATTACTATTATCTTGCTTGGAACTTGGTATTTGTTGTTAAAGATCCTATCTTTATACATATAAATCATACCCCCTCCCCCTTTGCATCCTTTGCATAAAATAAGCATCATTTGCCCATAAAAATGTAATCTTTGCATTAAAGGTGCATCCTTTGCACCTAAAAATTCCTTTTTTACATAAAAATGGTATCCTTATGCATCCTTTGCATATAAAAATGTAATCTTTATATTCAAATTGCACCCTTTGCACCCTAAAACTCAATTTTATACATAAAAATGCATCCTTTGCATTAAAATCATTTCGTTGCATCATAAAAACGCATCCTTTGCATCAAAGATGCATCCTTTGCATTAAAGATCATTTCTTTGCATGAAAGAAGCATCCTTTTCCTAAAAATGCCATTTTCCTATAAAAATGCATCATTTGCATAAAAATTCTTTCTTTACATCAAAAGGCATCATTTGCAAATCAAAAGCATCCTTTGCACCCAAAAATGTCATCTTTTCACTAAAAATGTCATTTTTACATGCATTCCCCCATGTCCCCATTAGCAACCTTCGGAACGGACCGGTGTAAAGATCCTATCTTTATATCGTTCCTTCCATTAAAGGTACCAAAATCTCTTTAGAAAGGGATAAACCTTAAACCTATATCTCCGATTATCGCTTGAGAGGAGCATGATAGCTCCCATATAAGCTCAATCGTCTCAAAGCGTAGGATTGATGGGCTAAGGACGCTCCTTTTCTAAAGAACCCCATTTTGGACTATAAAAGAGAGTCCTTCTCTCAATCACGCAAAGACCCAAGGTCAAATAGCAATGATCACAAGTCCAAGATGAGGACGGGATCAAAGTCCCGAACACATAAAAAATCCAAGGAATCCCGAGCGACAACCAACTAAATGGTTTGTACGTCCGGAAGACGACTTGGGACATCCCCCCCTCTCTTTTCAACACATGCACACAAGAAAGCACGCAAGCAAGCACGAAAAATGGAATCTAGGGAGACTTGCTACGGCAAGGCACCTTGGGTGAACGACGATCCATTCTTTCCAAGGGGTAACTTAACCTCCGAACCCTAAAATCCTTTTTTTTCAAAGTTTTGAGGAAATCAAAATGGCGTGGCGACTCCGTTTTTCAAATTAAACCGGATGTTTTCAAACTCGCGTGAATCCGATCTAAAAACAAAAATTTAGAATTTGGGCACACATTCACACTAAGGTGCTTAAAATACACAATAAACTATATATGGCTTGCATTACAAGTGTAATTCACCTATACTTGAATGTTATAGTGATGCAAATTGGGTATCAGATGTAACTAACTCCAAATCAACGAGTGGTTGGTTATTTACCATTGGAGGAGCCATAGTTGCTTGGTCTTCAAAAAGACAAACATGTGTTGCTTTATCGTCTACGGAATCTGAGTACATAGCCATGACAATGGCTAGTAAAGATTTAATATGGTTTAGAAGATTTCTAAGAACCATACCATTTATTGATTCTAAGAAAGGAGCCACAACTTTGTATTGTGATAATCAAGCTGTCATATTCAATACAAAGAATGAGAGAATATCAATTCATAGCAAACATATTGCTATGAGATATAATCATATTAGAGATATGGTTAAAAAGGGAAAGATAGCACTTGAGTATCTTCCTACAAATCAGATGTTAGCTGATCCACTAACAAAATCTTTATCAGGGGATAAAATTACAAAGGTCATGAGAGATATGGGACTGTTACCGGTCTAAACAATGTTTTAATTGAAACCAACTCTATCTTAAGGTACAAGTCATAGATTTGTCACCTTATGTTTAAAGTTTAAAGAAAATTCAATATTAGATATTGGTGAAATGGAAACTTTGATACATTTCGAGTGCATAACTTAAAAATAGTGGGGGTGTCACTATTCAAAAGTTTCATATCTGACCTATACACTTTCATTACCACAATAAGATTAGGATGGATTCAAAATCCTTAATAGACTTATAGCTTTTGTAGAATGCGCTGTGGACATTCTCGATAAGTCTACCTATACAAGTACAGAAGTGAGAGGCCGCTTCTTATGAATTGCTCCGGTAAAATTCCTATAGTACTTGTGAAAACCAGGATTAAGCACAAGGTCCAACTACAAGGTGCTGCCAAGATCAAAAGGAACATAAAATCATACATGACGAGGATATGTCTCCCTAAAGGTTTCACATTCAACCATAAAGTTTAAGGCTCGTCCACTTAATGGGTATTCGTTATGTAAAGAAGCTGAACTTGTTTAGTGTCATTATATGTAAATAAGTGGGGGATTGTTATATGTAGTAGTATTTACATATATAATACTTGGTCATCTCCCATATTGAGTTTGTAAAGCAACCTTTCATTCATGGTATAAAGTCTTGTTTTTCATTTCTTGTTTTCTTGTGTCTTCTTTATCCCACATGGGATTACTAATAAAACTTGTGGAGCTAAACTTGATATATAATAGCTAAGTTTGAAGAGTTCTCATGAGCTTACTTAAGCTTTCCTTTATTATGGGAAAATGTCAAGTATGGCTTAAAAGTTTTGTGTATTATATATATATATATATATATATATATATATATATATATATATATATATATATATATATATATATATATATATAAGAAAGAAAGAAAGAAATTAATTAATTAATTTAAATATTAATTATATCTTAATATCGATGCGGGTATTAGGCGGGAGGAAGTAAACTAGTTTAAACGTTTTGGGTTGTAACTCTTTGAATGGACATTTGCTAAGAGTTATGACTATTCAGAGGGGCACACCCGGATCGGCCGTGCAACTTTGTTGACCCGCCCGTGCAAGCATGGAGTGGTCGTGCAAATTTGTTGACTTGGTCGTGCACTGCTGAGACACCAGTTCGAATAAGTTGTATTTTTTCAAGACCACAACACAAACTCTATAAATAGAGTTGCCTCCTCCAGAAAAAAACAGATAGAAAAATATACTGATTTTATTACTTCCTGAGTCTTTCTTCTTAACAAATCCATTCTTCGAGTCAAACAGTTAAAACTTCGATTATCATTCCCTAGTTATTCAAAGGAGTGTAACTTTGAATAAAAGTGCGTAAGTTTTGTATCCTGGAGGTGAAATTCGTTGAGACCATTACACCATAGTGGGACGAATTAAATACCTTAAAAATAACATCTTTTGATGTGCCTAACCTACTGATTCCTTACCCACAATCGAGTCATATACAACACTACCATCGTAATCGTATTGAAACCTTTATGCACATCCCCAAAGTCTGCTTACAACTTTTCTGCTACAATGACGTTATTGAAAAATGAGAATATACTCGATGACAGATATCCTAGTTCCAAATATTTGTTTTTTGTTGAAAAAATATTTTATAAATCAATTATAAGATACGAAAAAATCTTATAAGTTACTTATAAAATATGAAATTGTTTTATAAATCATTTATAATTAAGATATAAGTATTTAATTTATAAATTATAAGATTAATTCATTATTACTATTGAAATTTTTTTTGTTAAATAATTGTTTTATAAGTCAATTAAAAAGAGATGAAAAAGTCTTATAAGTTACTTATAAAATATGAAATAGTTTTATAATTCAGTTATAATTAATCTATAAGAGTTGTAATGTGTAAACTATGAGATTAAATCGTCGTTGTTATTGAAATTTTTGAGTTTTTGTTTAAAAATTGTTTTATAAAGTCAATTATAAGAGACGGATTAGTTATAAAAGGCAAGTTGATTTTATAATTCAGCTATAAGAGTTTTAATGTATAAATTATGAGATCAATTCGTTGTTATTATTGAAAATTTTGATTTTTTTTTGTTTGAAAAAATTGTTTTATAAGTTAATTGTTAAAGACGAAATAGTATTATAAGTTAATTATAAGAGTTGTAATGTGTAAATTTTAAAAAAAATCGTTATTGTTGAAATTTTGAATTTTTTTTGTTGAAAAAATTGTCTCATAAATGAAGTATAAGAGATGAATTAATTTTATAACAGTTATAAAACAATTATACGTGACAAATTAGTTATAAAAGGCAAGTTGGTATTATAATTCAGATATAAAAGTTTAAATATTTAAATTATAAGATTAATACGTTATTATTAATGAAAATTTTGATTTTTTTTTGTTTTAAAATTTGTCTTATAAGTCAATATAAAAGACAAATTAGTCTTATAATTCAATTATAAAAGATGAAATTGTTTTATAAGTCATTTATAAAAGGGAGAAGTGTGTCTATTAAATTTTATATATAATGTGTCCTTAATTGAGTTTAAATATCGCCATACGGGGATTAGAATAAGTGCCCCGATTGACAATCGGGATACACAATTTAAGTTCGTGAGAGTAAAAAGTGAGTGAGATTATTAAATGGGGATCATATTTTTTACACAAAATCTAGGGAGAAACGCGTTTCTCCATAAGTTATGGAGAAACGGGTCCCGACATGTCGCGCGACAATGAGCTAGATAGCCAGAAACCTATGAAAGTGATATCCAGAAACCTTCAAATGAATATCCAGAAACCTTCAAAATGTTTCGGATATACATTGAAGGTTGATATCGAAAACCTTCAATAGCAATTTCTGGATATGCCCTAACACATTTACGGATATGCACCTAACAGGTTTTACGGATATGCACCTACTGCGGTTTACGGATATACATTTCACATCCTTCGCTATCAAATACAAAGCTTCGGATATCAACTGCAAAGCTTCGGCTATCAATGAAAGCTTACGGATATCCAGAAGCTTTTGGTCTTGGCCTTGTGTTTTTTTTTTCTGGTTATCAAATGTAAAGCTTCTGACTATGAAAAACACGTTTCTCCATAGTTATGGAGAAACGCGTTTCTCAGCAGACGCACTCTATTTTTTATCATTTTAAGAAGTTTTAAGAAAGGTGAAGCATGTGACATGCCAATTAGAACAAAATGTGAAGGTTAAATCAGCATGCAAGGAGTATACAATTTGTTTTTAGTTTATGTGCTCAATATGGTAAGTATTAATGTTAAACTGGCACAAAGGTAATATTTATTAGGGTATTTAACAAAAACTATTTTTGAAAACACACACACACACACAAGTTGGATATTACAAAAAAAAAATCTTGAATATTACGAAAAACTCTTTGAATAATATAAAATACCCTTTTTTTAAGAAAAAAATCTAATTTTTTTTTTACTTTTTTTCTTTTTTTAAATATCATTTATCATTTGTTTATAACTGATAAATACATTTATCAGTTATTTAAAATTAATAAATTTATTTATCAGTTTTTTACAGAATATTTTGTGTGATATTTAGTTAAACAACTTATAAATCAGTTATTTAACTGATAAATGCATTTATTAATTATTATTAACTGATAATAAATGCGAGTAAGATACGAAAAAGTCTTATAAGTTACTCGATGACAGATATCCTAGTTCCAAATATTTGTTTTTTGTTGAAAAAATATTTTATAAATCAATTATAAGATACGAAAAAGTCTTATAAGTTACTTATAAAATATGAAATTGTTTTATAAATCATTTATAATTAAGATATAAGTATTTAATTTATAAATTATAAGATTAATTCGTTATTACTATTGAATTTTTTTTTTTTGTTAAATAATTGTTTTATAAGTCAATTAAAAAGAGATGAAAAAGTCTTATAAGTTACTTATAAAATATGAAATAGTTTTATAATTCAGTTATAATTAATCTATAAGAGTTGTAATGTGTAAACTATGAGATTAAATCGTCGTTGTTATTGAAATTTTTGAATTTTTGTTTAAAAATTGTTTTATAAAGTCAATTATAAGAGACAGATTAGTTATAAAAGGCAAGTTGGTTTTATAATTCAGCTATAAGAGTTTTAATGTATAAATTATGAGATCAATTCGTTGTTATTATTGAAAATTTTGATTTTTTTTTGTTTGAAAAAATTGTTTTATAAGTTAATGGTTAAAGACGAAATAGTATTATAAGTTAATTATAAGAGTTGTAATGTGTAAATTTTAAAAAAAAATCGTTATTATTGAAATTTTGAATTTTTTTTGTTGAAAAAATTGTCTCATAAATGAAGTATAAGAGATGAATTAATTTTATAAGCAGTTATAAAACAATTATACGAGACAAATTAGTTATAAAAGGCAAGTTGGTATTATAATTCAGATATAAAAGTTTAAATCTTTAAATTATAAGATTAATACGTTATTATTAATGAAAATTTTGATTTTTTTTGTTTTAAAAATTGTCTTATAAGTCAATATAAAAGACAAATTAGTCTTATAATTCAATTATAAAAGATGAAATAGTTTTATAAGTCATTTATAAAAGGGAGAAGTGTGTCTATTAAATTTTATATATAATGTGTCCTTAATTGAGTTTAAATATCGCCATACGGGGATTAGAATAAGTGCCCCGATCGACAATCGGGATACACAATTTAAGTTTGTGAGAGTAAAAAGTGAGTGAGATTATTAAATGGGGATCATATTTTTTTTATCATTTTAAGAAGTTTTAAGAAAGGTGAAGCATGTAATGACATGCCAATTAGAACAAAATGTGAAGGTTAAACCAGCATGCAAGGAGTATACAATTTGTTTTTAGTTTATGTGCTCAATATGGTAAGTATTAATGTTAAACTGGCACAAAGGTAATATTTATTAGGGTATTTAACAAAAACTATTTTTGAAAACACACACACACAAGTTGGATATTACAAAAAAAAAAATCTTGAATATTACGAAAAACTCTTTGAATAATATAAAATACCCTTTTTTTAAGAAAAAAATCTAATTTTTTTTTTACTTTTTTTCTTTTTTTAAATATCATTTATCATTTGTTTATAACTGATAAATACATTTATCAGTTATTTAAAATTAATAAATTTATTTATCAGTTTTTTACAGAATATTTTTTGTGATATTTATTTAAACAACTTATAAATCAGTTATTTAACTGATAAATGCATTTATTAATTATTATTAACTGATAATAAATGCGAATAATTTTTCTCTCCCACTATTTGTGTCCCCTATTTTTTTTTTAATTTTTGTGCAATAATTTTTGTTTTCCACTTATACTTATGTGAAAATGGAGGAAGTATTTATTATGGGAGGATTGAGAAATGCGAGTAATATATATATATATATATATATATATATATATATATATATATATATATATATATATATATATATATATATATATATATATATATATATATATATATATATATATATATATATACTACCCTCTGTCCCATTACAACCCACAAAGTTGACTTTTTTTATGAATTTTGACCATACAAATACGAGAAATTGATATATTATAATTAAATTTTAAAACTTTTAATTGTTAGTGTTGTTAGTAATAAATCAATAACAACTTTTAAAATTTCATCAAAATTGTTAGACACGTGATTTATTATCCCTAACTAACTGATATGTTCAAACTGGGATAAGGAGAATTTGGAGGATAAGTCAAATAGAGACTCTTATGTGAATGAGACTCTATGACTTAGTCCAACTAGTATTCTATAAATCAGGTCTCTATGGAAACCAACATAGACAACACGTAATATTCCATATACTCCTCAGACTGAGAAATACTATCTCTGGCAACCATCAAGTGCCTAGGATTTGAGAGTGGAACAACATTCAATATCCATCTTGTGATATTGAATCGGACGAGAAGAGGTGGTGATTGCAGAGTCAAGACGATCGTGGTTCGTAGCACAAGCGAAATCTTCCGCACAACGAACTTCGGATTTAATCTATAAGGTATTCCGAGAACTCGTAGATAACTTATGTGTTTTCCTTCATTGGTATCAGAGCCTCAAAGCTTGGTGCTCACCATTGTTGTCTTGATTGCATGGTTTTTTGAATTTTTCGGATCTACTTTTTCACCAACTGGGTTTGATGATTTCGAAATTCAAATCTTGTCCGTTTTCTGCGTTTTTGATATCCATGCGTAGATAATAATGTGTAGAATAACATACTAAAATTTCATCGAATTCGGCCATGTAAATTTTGAGTAATTGCAGTTTTAATTTTCGGATATTATGATTTTTTTTTCGTAATGTTCATGGCTGTTTTTGATGATGTTAAAGTCAGATCTGATAAAAAGTGTTAACATAAGTTTTGTTCTACGCTGTGAGATCTTTCTATAGCCACTTTAATTGTTTAATTTGGACTTAAATCAAGAGAGTTATGGTGTTATAAAGATGGGTCGGCGAAATAAGTTTTTGTCAAAAATCCTAATTTATTAATTAGAAAGACGATGAACAGTACCGGGGTTGAAAAACTCAAGCTTGCAAAGCGTTTGTTTTGATGTATGTGTATTGTGTCTGTTTCATGGGTTTTTTCAATATTATCCATTTAATTTGAGTATATATGGATTTATTTTAATCATGTTATTTCATCAAAAAAATATTTTAATAGCTCAGAAAATTATGAAACTTTTATCATATGCATATAATAGTGTTATGCACTGTATAAAATTATTTCGTAATTTTTAGTGTAACAGAAATAAGTTTTCTGTATTTTTTCATGTGTATTAAAATCATTAAAAATAATTATAATTTCCAGAAAATTATGTAAATTTTACTGTATGTTTAATATGCTGTGAAAACATGCTGAGATATTTTTCATAATTTGTTTATGATCAGAATATATTTTATGAATTATTGAGTATTCTGCTGCATGATTAATTCGGGAAAAATAGTTTTACTGTCCAGAAAAATATGAAATTTTTTCTGTATGTTTAGAATAATGTTATTCAGATCAGTATATTTTTCCATAATTTTTTGATGAGCAGTAATCTGTTTTATGTATTTTTGTATGTGTTTTTGTGTAAATTTTATTTATCAGAGTGGAAAATATTAATCAGAAAATTATAAAAAACTTTCTGTGATATAGTTACATGATAATGCACTGTTCTGAATTTTTTCAGATTTTTTGAGTAATCTGAATTATTTATGTGCCTTAAATGTCATTTTATGATGTATTTTCACAAATAAATTTGCATGAAAAACAAATTTGAGACTATACGAGTCTCATACAAATTTTCTGGAATTGCTGAAATTATTTTAATGAGCTTTAATTGGTGGATTTGTTCTATCACTATATCTTCTTTTATTTAAAAATCAATTATGAGTATATTTTTATTATGCATGCTTAAGGTTATGATTACGAGCCTCGTGGATTTTCTCTCCTTTTCATGTATGATACAAGTATATTTATTGTTGAGTTTTTATGATAAAAGTGAATTAAAATTGTATGCTTAATATCTGTATTGTAATATGTTATAGTGAAATGGCATCAAAGAACGTAATTGCTGATTTGAATAAGGGTGAGAAATTGGATGGCAAAAATTATAGTGTTTGGCAAAGGAAGATCACATACTTGCTAAACGAGCAAGAGGTTCTTGAGAACCTTGACACCTGTGATGCTTGAGCCGAGATGGGTAGCAATACCGTCGCCCAAAGACCGTCGTAACATGCAAGCTTTTCAGCCATGGGTCAAGAAGGACCGTTGTGCTCGCTTTACTATGTTGAGCAAAGATGCACAACGACTGACAAGGGCTTTGAGAACCGCTCTATCGCTAAGGACATGTGGGACCAAATTAAGGCCGCATTTGGTAACACATCTCGCAACAAGGCTTCGTACCTTAACATACAAGTTTGAATCGTATAAGATTGACCGTAAACGATCCATTCCCGATCGCCTACGTGAGTCAGTCTGGTATGATTCGTGAGCTTCGTGGCCGGGTAGTATCTTGTCGATGAGCAGGCAAGTCCAAGCCGTGATTCGTTCACCGCCGGACTCGTGGAGTAATTTGAGGCGCATCCCGACTCATACGCACTCCATTCAGACTTTTGCAGATGTTTCCCGTCATGTTGAGCTTGAGGCAGAGCGCCATGAGGCAAGTCGCGCGATGAGTGCTGCGACTCGTGACCTTGCTCTTGTTACTCTTGATGATCAGCGCAAGCCAAATGGGCAGCGTAAGAATCAGGGTAATAAAGGCAAGAAGGCTCAGAAACTGGGGCCAAAAGCTGGCAAGATTGCTAAACGCAGAGGCAAGAAGAATATTGCTAAGCAAAAGTGCTACAACTGTGGAACCTTGGGTCATTTTGCTCGGACTTGTCCTGAGCCCAAGAAGGTACCTCTAAATCCTAGATCTATGCAACTTTGTGTTTGCTCTCATGTTTTGTTAGCTGACTCTCTCCCTGAATGGATTGTAGACTCAGGCTCCACAAAACATGTGACGTGGGATCGTGCGGGATTTGTAGATTATAGGAAGATTCCAGCTGGTACGCGAAGCATTTTCATGGGAAATAGCTCAACCGTGGAAGTCAAAGGGGTTGGCTCATACCAGCTCCTTTTGCGGAATGGACGCAGTTTGACTTTGCATGAAGTACTTTACGCACCTGGAGTTCGCTATAATCTACTTTCAGTAGTAAAATTGCTAGAAATATGATATTCTTTTAATTTTAGCGGTAGTCGGTTGGATATTTGCTTTGACAATATGGTTTTGGGACATGGTTTTTTGTCAGACAATTTCTTTAAATTAGATTTATTGGATTCTTTATCTTACCGTTAATGCTACTTCTTGTGTGGTATATGATACTTCTAATTCTGAGTTGTGGCATGCTAGACTTGGACATATAGGAAATGACAGAATGAGTAGATTGGCTAGAGAAGGACTATTGGGTTCTCTCCCAAAAGTTAATTTACCTGTGTGTGAGCCTTGTTTGGCGGAAAAAGCCTGCCGAAAGCCTTTTGGTAAGGCTAAAAGGGCCACACAGCCATTAGAGTTAGTCCATTCAGATATTTGCGGACCTATGAATGTAAAAGCACGCCATGGTGCTTCCTATTTTCTCACTTTTATCGATGACTACACGCGATATGGTTATGTTTACCTTATTTCTCACCGTCATGAAGCACTTAATTGTTTTGAGCGCTTCTTGGCAGAGGTAGAGAATCAGAAGGATAAAAGCTTAAAAACTTTAAGAACTGACCGGGGCCGCGAGTACTTGTCTGATCAATTTAAGGGATTGTGTGAGAAAAAGGGGATAGTAAGGCGCTTAACGATTCCCGGAACTCCGCAACAAAATGGTGTTGCGTAACGAAGGAATCGTACCTTGTTAGAGATGGTTAGGTCGATGATGGCACAAGCAAATCTCCCGATTTCGTTTTGGGGTGATGCGCTTATGACTGCCACGTATATCCTTAACCGAGTGCCTTCTAAATCAGTCTCTACAACCCCCTACCAATTGTGGAAAGGTGAGAAGCCTAATTTGGGGCATCTACACCCTTGGGGTTGTGCAGGTGTTATGTCCACAAGTACTTCCAATAAGTTTGGAAAACTTGGCCCTAGAGGAAACAAGTGTGTTTTCATAAGGTATTCCGATACCTCTAAGGGTTATGTAATGTACGGTGGAAAACCTGAAGTTGGGATGACTGAAATAGAGTCTCGTGATATCGATTTCATTGAGAATGATTTCCCACAAATCGGTGAAGTCAGAAAGGAATTCGAACTCTTTGAGATGGAGGAAGAACATTTGACATCTCTTGGCGTAGGTGGGGAATTTTCTCAACCTAATGATCAAATGGATCAACATACGGTTGAGCCTGTGGTCGCCAATGAGAGTCAAGATGATCATCCAAGTAGGAATGTTGATTCCAGTGGGAGTCTTCCACCAGAGCGAAGAAGTCAACGTGGAAAAATTCCTCGTCGTCGATTTGAGATCGAAGGGGAATCTTTTCTATGTGAAGCTTTAGACGCTTGTGAACCTACTTCATTCAAAGAAGCAATTTCTTCACCTAAGAGTGATGAATGGACATCTGCTATGAAAGATGAAATTTCCTCTATGTACAAGAATCAGAAGTTTGGGAGTTGGTTGATCTTCCGCCCGGGCGTAAGGCAATTGGAAACAAGTGGGTTTTCAAGGTCAAGCGCAAGGCGACGGATCAATTGACAAGTATAAGGCACGCCTTGTGGCGAAAGGCTATACCCCAAAGGATGGTCTAGACTATGAAGAGACATTCTCCCCGGTGGTGAGATTTTCTTCGCTCGCCTTATTCTCGCTATAGTAGCACATATGGATTTAGAACTTTTCCAAATGGATGTTAAACCGCATTTCTCAATGGGGAACTAGGTGAAGAGATCTATATGACTCAACCAGAGGGTTTTGAAGTCAAGGAACATGAACGCAAAGTGTGTCGCCTCAAACGTTCCATATATGGACTCAAGCAATCATCTAGACAGGTGGTATATTCGCTTTCACCAAGCAATAACCTCAATTGACTTTGTGATGATTGAGGAGGACCATTGTGTGTACGTTAAACGGGCCAAGGGAAAGATCTTAATCTTATCATTATACGTTGATGATATACTACTTGCCGGGAATGACATGGAGATGATAAATGCCACTAAAGAGTGGTTATCTTCATCATTCGAGATGAAAGACTTGGGTGAAGCAAATTATGTGCTTGGAGTTAAGGTCATTAGGGATCGTTCAAAGAAACTTCTTGGTTTGTCTCAAGAGACTTACATAAAGAGAGTTTTAGAACGTTTTGGTATGACTAACTCAAAATCCGTTGTCACTCCAATGGAAAAAGGTTGTATCCTTAGTACAAGCCAATGCCCTAAGAATGAAGAAGAGAAGAGAAGAATGACTAACACCCCTTATGCAGTGGCAGTTGGGTGCTTGATGTATGCGATGTTATGCACCCGTCCTGACCTTTGTCACGCAGTTGGAATTTTAAGTAGATTCCAAAGCAACCCTGGCCCCGCACATTGGCAGGCGGTCAAGAGGGTTCTTCGCTATTTGAGCGGATCAGCAAATATGGTTCTTTGTTATCGAGGTGGGGACTTGAGCCTAAAAGGGTACACTGATGCGGATTGGGCTGGAGATGTAGATGAACGTAAATCTACTTCAGGTTATGCATTTCTGCTTAGTGGTGGAGCTATTTCTTGGAGTAGCAAGAAACAGGAAAGCATATCCCTTTCCACGATGGAGTCAGAATACATTGCTTGCTCAGCACTGCTCAGAAGCCGTTTTAGTTAAGGAGGTTCTTACAACATCTTGATGTCACACCTAATGTGAATGGTCCTGTACTTATTAACTGTGATAGCATGGCTGCTTTAGGGTTTGCCAAGGACCCTAAGTACCATAGTAGGACCAGAGAGACATTATTATATTCAGAAACATATGACGTGTTTAGGGCTTCGTAGGATTTGATTAGTTATTTTTGAACACCTTGCAGACATTATTATATTCATTATTGTTTTGAATTTAATACATATTTTTCATTTTCATTCCTTGTTGAGTTTATGGGATGTTTATTGATTGAAAATTATGTGGTATACATTTTAATTAAAAAGATGTCTGAAGGACTAGAATTGGCCCTCTCACACGGGTAATTCGCCTTGTTGTTATATGAGCGAGCAAGATGAGATAATAATGTATTTGACACTTAAAGGGGGTGGCAAATGACGTTATAATATATCGCCTTAACATACGGTTAAGATGAGACCTATTTTATATAGATCAATTCGAAGTGTTTGGTTCATAACTTCGAATGTCCTTGTGAAAGTCCGAATGTGAGACCTTAAAGAGGCACTATGAGAGTGATCGCTTTTGAGGACTCGGGTTAGATGCCATGAGGGCAACTAGACTAAGAGGCATACGATGTTAGAGTATGACATGCCCAATTCGAGTGGGAGTTCCATCGTAGCATACATTTCATATGTATGTGACTATAATTCGACCTCAGAAAGTGATTGAATGATCCCTGCTTCATCACTGTGTGAGTTCTAGTGATCAATATGTGATCACATTATGCCCTATGTGACTTAGAACTATGTCGAGAATCCAAAGATTAATGATGCTACTTTGACATGCCGACCTAAGGGCTTTGCAGACTTACAAATGCCTCGCGGAGCATTGTTGGGAAAGCTGTTAATCTAAAGATATTTGGCATGAGGGTCTAAGGAAGACAATTATGATATACATCTCTGTTTAGTGACTCAATGTCCGGACGATCATATTGAACACGCGGTTCAAAAGGTTGACCTTGAGCACGTAAACTGATTGGGGTTTAAACATCGTTTATGAGGGGTTAAAGATGTTTAAATTGATGTAATCACAATGTCTGGGGCATAGACGAGTTTTTTGACTAATGAGGACGTGCTATGTTGGTAGATGGTATTTGATATAGCACTCCTACCCTTTTATACTTTTCTCGTCTGGTCACACGCCTAACTTCCTGTATGAAGAGATAAGTATTCAACGAGTCTTGAGAATGTATATGGCATATCCCATTTGACCGAGTGGGAGATGTTAGACACGTGATTTATTATCCCTAACTAACTGATACGTTCAAACTGGGATAAGGGGAATTTGGAGGATAAGTCAAATAGAGACTCTTATGTGAATGAGACTCTATGACTTAGTCCAACCAGTATTTTATAAATCAGGTCTCTATGGGAACCAACATAGACAACACGTAATATTCCATATACTCCTCAGACTGAGAAATACTATCTCTGGCAACCATCAAGTGCCTGGGATTTGAGAGTGGAACAACATTCAATATCCATCTTGTGATATTGAATCGGACGAGAAGAGGTGGTGATTGCAGAGTCAAGACGATCGTGGTTCGTAGCACAAGCGAAATCTTCCGCACAACGAACTTCGGATTTAATCTATAAGGTATTCCGAGAACTCGTAGATAACTTATGTGTTTTCCTTCATAAATGTTCTAATTTCTCATTATTGTATGGTCAAACTTCAAAAAAAAAATCAAACTGTGTGGCTTGTAATGGGACGGAGGGAGTGTGTATATATATATATATATATATATATATATATATATATATATATATATATATATATATATATATATATATATATATATATATATATAATATTGTCTTTTCGTATGCTTTCAATTCAAAATTAAGATTTTCCCTCCAAAATTGTGATAATTCTAGAAGTTGTTGTTGAGAGTCTTTTTAATGTTGTTCTAATAAATGTTTGAAAAAAAAGAACTAAAATATCTTGCAAAAGAGTTTGGCTTATATTCAACTCAACAAGATCTTTTTTATCAATTTTTGATCATTATTGTCAACCTCTTTTATTTTTAACATCAATATGAATTTTTTCACACAAAAAAAAAATCAACAAGGATACTTTTGGCATTATTTATTCAATTTAAAAAAATACTCCCTCCGACCCATAATACCTTTCCCAGTATGAACAGTAGCAAGTCAACCGAGTTCAACTTTGACCAAACTTTAATATCAATCTATTCATTTTAATGAAATTTTAATAATTGCTATTGATAAATCATTTGGTTATTTTATGGATAACAATTTTTAGATTTTTATTATGATAAGTAAATTGATATTAAAGTTTGATCAAAGTTGAACTTGGTTGAACTGAGTTCGTATTAACCGGGTAAGGTATTATGGGACGGAGGGAGTATACTCTTTCTGTCCAACTACAAACTACACACTTTTCTCACAGGACATCCCACTAAAAACTACTCTCTCCGTCTCATCCGATTTAAAATTTTCTCTTTTGATACATGAATTAAGAAATATTAATATAATAAAAGGAGAGAATGAGTGAAGGAGATATTGTGAGTATAAAAAGTAAAATAAAAGAGAGAATGAGTGAGAGGCATAGCAAGGAGATTGTTGTTATGAGTATGACAAGTGAGTCTTATTTAATATAAAAATAATATAAACTTGCCATTTTAAATGTCATAAGTCCAGTGAGATGCCCAAAATGAAAAATTGTCATAAGTCGGAGGGACGGGGGGAGTATATACTTTCTAAAATAGAAATATTTTATTAGTTTTATATTAATGGGACTCACATATCATACTCAGAACAACTACTCATTTTCACTCTCCAACCTCATTTTCCATACTCACAACACTCGATCCACTAACATTTTTTCTTAATTTTCAAGCATATAGTAAGTGTAGTTTATAATAGGATGGAGGGGGTATAATCTAACTGAACTTTTTTTGTTGATCCCCCACTTTATATAGATGAAATTTTATTATTTCATGTTTATTTTATTTCTTATTTTACTTGTTTTATTGATCCCCTACATTATATAGATGAAAATATTAATACATAAAAGACTTTGTTCGGTGTCACGTTTCTAAAAAAAACCTTTCCAGTGTCATGCACCTTTCGACGAAGGAGCCATTATTTTGTGTTGATTTAAGATTTTTTTTTTGGGATTTTATTTCATTAAAAAATTGAATAAATTGTTACATTAGTTTTAGTTGTAGTTGTTAATTTTGATTTTTGTTTATTTAATTATATCAAAATTATACAAATTATAAAAAGAACTAAAAGTCAATACAATTGTTGTCATAATAAGGCTACTATATACGTAGACTAAGTAGATGAATTTGTTTTAATTATTACTACATTGTCTCTCATTAATGAACTCCAATGTAAGAATTTTTTGTTTTAAAATTGTATTTTTTATAAAAAGACGTTGTTTTAAACGTTTTTTTTTACTAAATTTCTTTCACTATTTATTATATTATCGTAAATTAAATGTTTAAAAAAGAATAATAAGAATATTAATCTTCTTTTCCAAAGTAAATACTTCAAATTCAAATGAATTGTCCTTTTAGAATAAAAAATAAATGAATATCAAACTTTTGATTTAGAATATTTTTAAAATATTTATTTTAGCAAAGATGCATAAATACACTTGATATTCCAAATTCTCAATTTTACAATTATATAATGAATAGTAAAATAACAAAGTAGTAAAATAAATCATTTAAGGAAAAATATTTTAAAATAACAATTCCTATTGAAATAATCACTGAAGTTTCTCACATCGCAAAATATGTGTATACAAAAAGCTTACAAAATTTATTATATTCATTGTGTTGGTTAAATAATTATAACCTATAATACTTTCATTAGTTTTAACTTTTTATTATAAATTATTTGAACGCATAATTAATATATTATAATTATATAACATCATCATGTAAACAAAATATGTTAATATAACACAATTTTGGTATAACTTGCAACGTGCAATACTAGTTAGTTAAGGTCAATGAAAAACAAGTGCCACCAAACAATCATCTCGTTTTCTTTATTTAGAGTGACGAATTCATCATTCACAACCTCACAAGTTACAACGAAAGCTTAACTAACTAACTAGGGGAATTGGAGCCGAAAGCCCCGCAGAGTTATTAGACCATCCAACACACTTCATTTTTATTTTATTTCTTCAAATTGACATTATTTACAACTTCAACCCATTTTAAATCAGGCTAAGAAAAATAAAAATAAAGCAAATAAATAAATAAATAAATAGTGTTATTTCAAATTTAAAGCAATACTATTCACGTATTTTTTTGAAGTCATAGACTTTCAAAAGTACCATTTAGTTTCTTCAATTTTAAAAGTTGTATGTTGTTGTATAAATTAAGAAGATATTTTTATTATTTAAATCAAGTAAAATTATTTCTACCTTTCATATTAGGATAATATTTGGGAACAACCCAAAATAAAAAATAAGGAGGATATATTAAAATTCATCTAAATAATCTCAATTGCTGATGACATTTGCCAAGTTCATCATGGTGTTTTGGTGTGAATTAGGGGATGGTGGAAGAGATGTTGAAATTGAAGTGGTGGGGAAGTCAAAATTAAAGGAGTTTCTTAGGTTGAAGACATGGGCAAATTAGTGATTTTAGTCTCAAAGTCCTTTGTTATGTTTTCGTGAATTTTATTGATGGACATGTTAATTACTTAACGAGTAATAGTCGTCATGTGACCAATATACGTTAAATAATTAACGACTTTATTAATAGAGTGAAGACATTACAAAAACATTCCAAAAAAGCTAAACATTAATCATGAGATTTGAAAAACATGTATCCTTAGATGATCATAATAATAGCAGTTTTGCATATACTAAAATCCTAAAAGACATAAGTAATCTCAACCATAATCTACAGTTACAACGTGATAACAATATAATAATTACAGCGGTTTCAAATCTTTAAATATGTCTTACATCGACTTCAAATTTCAAAACAAATAATTATATCTTACATCTTTGTTTTGTGATTATTAGACCTTTTCAAGTTTGTCTAAATGCTCAATTTATGTGTCACGCTTCGCTTTTATCAAAATGATAACATCTTCTTAACTTTTATTTTACTTTTTATCCGTTTCTAAATACTACTTATCTTGTTTTGTCTAAAAAATTGGTTCAAATATAGTATGTTATTTTTGTTCTAAAATTATTAAAATCTTAAATTTAATTCTATATTAAAACTAGTTGCATTTTATTAATTGTGCTTATTGAGTAAATATATAGTATAAATGGGAACTTGTCCTTGCTACAGTACAATGAACAGTTCCAAATGCCAAATTTTTTATTTTGCCCTCACTAAGTTGTCTCTTTCCCATTTTGCCCTTAAAAAAAAACGTGTCCTCGAACACGGGCTTAATTTAAAAAAAAAACAAAAACGTGTCCTCAGACACAGGCTTTTACTAGTTAATACATAAGATAGATAATTAATAAAAACATCATTGGTACATGTATATTGATCGAGCCAAAATTGTATTCGGGTTAATATATCTGGAATCAACGGATTGAATCTCTAGATTTATCTCAAAAAAATTTGAACTGATGAACAAACAATAAACTAAGTAGGAGCTACATCGGTGAATGATCTCCGACGTGAGAGTAATAATATATTTTTTAGAGAATAAGAATGGAATTAAAGAAAAAAGATTAGAGAATGAAATATACCTGATTTTGGAGTTATGATCTTTTATTTATACGGGATTGGTGGAGTAATTCTCAAGAATAAGGATTAGAATTGGAGTTGGATTAGGAAATTGAATCCTGACTAGAGTTAGGATCCTGTGTGGACTAGAATTCTTATGAAAATAGAACTGTCCAAGTAAGATCCTGCTCGGCTGAAGGGTCTTCTCCTCGGCTTGTACCAAGGAGCGAGGTCCCTGGGCAAGCGTTACCAACAAAGCACTTCTTCTCGTGAAACGGGCTCATGCTCGATCGATTACAAAGCGAGCTCACCCTTAAGCTATCACCAATTGTCCAACTTGCATTCTATGGCAACTGAAGTGACTGGCCTCGAGCTCGTGCTCGTTGGGTGGGGCCTCTACATGATCTTATCCAAGTATGCACTTGGGCCTCCGTGTTCAGGAACCCGAGCAGGCATCCACGGGCTAGGACTCGAGAAGGTAATTGGGTTATTCCTTTCATTGGCCTCCTACTTTCTACTAGAGTTGGGGGAGGGTTCAAAGCACATAAGTTGACACTTTGCTCGTTTGAACCGTTAGACACGACCAAATGGGCGGAGGTGAAGAGGTGGAATGCCAAGAGGCCTTGTGAGGGTAGAGCACGTGGGGGGACAACTGGCGCTTACTTCGGCGCATTTCTAATTTCAAAGGGTGTCGTCATATCTTATCATCGTTATTGAGCGGGAAACGAGATTTGACATTCCTACTTGAGAAGGTGCGCGCTCTTAAATGCTTGCACTGTGGTCGAGTTTCCAATCGATTAACCCGATTTTGACCCGCGAACTGAATTCGGGTCACCGTATAAAGCACACCACTCCTCCTCCTTTTCACTCTTTATGCTTCCAAAGTTGTTGAGAGAGAATTCCAAGCATTTCCCAGATAAGGTGAAATATTCGCCAGAGAAGGTGAAATTTATGGCCACCTGAGTAGGGTTTTGAGTGTTTTCTTGTTTCTTTTCCAGAAATGACGCATGAATTCATGAAAGTCGTAAGAGATTCCCTATATTATTACCACCAATAGACCAAATTAATCTACCAAAACGTGAGAGGCGGATGGGTTAAGTTAGCTCTTCGTAAAATCGAGGCTATCTTGACAGCCTACCAGTGCACCGTGGAGAGATTTAGAGTGCCTTGGATATGGTGTGAGGATTGGATGAAGACCGAGCACTGGGCCGTAGTTAGGTTTGATTACTATAACGAAATAATCAACCATATAATAACCCATTATGTGGTGGGAGTTAAACCTCCCTTAACTTGTATAGAGTCAAGGGCAAGGATAGGAGAAGAATCTGACCCACCAACGAGCTCACGCTCTTCATGTGACCAGGGGTCTGACCCTTTTCCTATTCATGCAGGTTTGTCAGGAAGTGAGGACTCTCAAAACTCCTAACTCTCTGGTCGGGGGTATGCTCAAAAAGATGATGCTCATGCCTCGAGCTTAGACTAAGAGAAGACCGAGGACATTTCTGAGCATGCGAGCCAAATGATAGTAGATTATGTACAACGCCTCAAGCGGCCGATCAAGTGATTGTTGCTATTGCTCCCCCAACTCCCCGAGCTAAAGGTGGTGGTGATGTTATCGAAGAGGCAGTGCTGGGGTTTGATAGTGGTTCGGATGTTGAACCGTTAGATGAGTGGGGTAAGGAGGATAGTGACCGAATTGTGATTAAGAGCTCACAGTCGTTTGGCTATCTTCCAAGAAATCCCTAGCCAGCTGCTCCCGTTTATGATGAGACATTGGAGGAAATTAACTTCACCAGGAAGTTTTGCTCGGAGTACAATATAAACCGAGATGATTATAAGGTTACCTATGTTAACAGGGCTAGAGAGGGCGTGGATATCGCAGATTTAATAGGGAATAGAGAGAAGGTGGCCTTCTTTGTTGGCCAGTTCGAGGTCGGACTTAGGTTGCCTCTAGATCCATTCATCTCGTCTTTCTTAAGCGAGTGTAATGCTACCCCAATACAGATGGTCATGAATACCATGAGGATGGTGAACAGCTTCCTCGTTGCTAATAGACTTCTTGGGTATGAGCCCACGCTCGGGGCATTCTGCCATTTCTTCTGTATATGCCGTACTCAGAGCAAGTCAGGCAATCCCAAGTATCAAACCCTCAACTTATCTAAAAACCCTAGCAAGCCCAAGCTTCTCTACAAGTTTCTGAGTAAGTTCAATGCCTTTAACAAGGACTTGGTAGTGAAAGAGAGTCGAAAGGGGTGGAGATTCCATTAACCTCGCGGCGACCTCCATCGGATGATGGACCTTTGGTCCCCCGAGTGGACCGTCAAGCTGACTATTGCTTTGAAGGGGATATTAGTGACGAGAAAGAGAGAGTGGGTGGTTGAATGGTCGCGGCTAGAGAATGTGCGCAAATACTATGCTCTACTCGGTCTGAATGTGACCCCAGTGGAGGGCGTAGAGCTGCTAGTCATGATGAAGCCTGAGCAATGTGATCCCTTCAAGGTAGTTCATGAGAACTGCTCATTTGAGATCGACTATCCGAATTGCACAAGTATGGGAGTCTATTGTCGCACCTTTTTCCACTATGGAGGTTTTATTTTTGTTCGGTTTCCTTGCTCATTTTTCCTTCGTATAATCTCCTCGTTTTGCTAACTCGTTGTCTTATGTCTATTGCAACTATGAGCAGCCACGGAAATGAGATGGTGTCAAAGGCCCTAGCGGACGATGTAGAGCCTTCGTTTGACCAGTTAAGGTGCCAAAATGCCTCGAAAAATGTGCAGAAATACAACTCGTGATTGCAAGGAAGGGCCCATATGGGGTCCCAGTAAGCACCCTCGATGATCGGCACCATTCTGTACACAGGGGGCCTAAGAAGACGAGCCCCAGTGGGGGGTCTCAAGATGTGGGTTCCGAGCATCCCAGCTCGGCTGAGGTTACGGAGGCAAGCCCTGAACGTCCGGCTACTAAAGACTTGGCCCCGAAGAAAATGGGGGCTCCCGAGTAAACCAGCCCTAAGCCTCCTCCCAAGAAGATTTCGAGCGAAGAATGCGTCGTCATCCGCCGGGCAGACATAGTTGCGGCTAAAATAGTAGATGACGTGGACGAGCAGTGTAAGCGTCTCACTGAATTCTCTTTATTCCCCAGTCTCCCACTTCAGCTCGAGGATGGTCCCAAGGTGCGGTTTGGTCACGCAGTGATCAAACGTGAGGCTGATTACGACCGCATTAAGGAGTCTAAAGTGGAAGATGCTCCGTTCGATTTGATGAACAACTGAGCTGGCTTACAACTGAGTGGGGTAAGTATTAGTTTTTCTTTTGTAAGGTTTTGCTCTTGTCTTTAAGAGATATTAATATTGTTTGTGTTATCGTGTATCTAGCTTCCACAATAAGGTATCTCACACGGAGTGGTGAGAAATTCGAAGGGGAGGCCATGAACCACGCTGAGGAGCTTAAGGGCTAGACCTCCCTCCTCGAGAAATCCCAGCACGAGCTCGCTACTATGAAGTCCAGCTTGGGTACAATGGAGACCCTCAAGCTTTCTCATAAGAAGCTGGAAGATGAGAGGGAGAGCTTAAAGATAACTACCGAGCAGGCAAGGGAAAAGATTTCCAATATGGAGAGTGAGGTGTAGCTATGCTTCGGCCGTAATGTTGAGCTCCGCCAACAGCTAGAGGAGGTTGGGGAGAAGTTGAAGGAGAAGGAGGCCGAGCTTGCTTCTGCTCGGTCTTCCTCTGTAGACGAGTCCAAAATCACTGCTCGTTATTGTAAGTACCCCAATCCGGATCGCTCCCCATCCGACACACTGGAAACACTGCGGACTCACACAAACGTGATCCCGAAGATCCGTAACCTTCAAAAAGTCCAAAACCACCAACCAAACCAAGGTAGGACCCTTTCAGGATAAAATAAAACAAAAAGACTTTTTGGGAATTACAAAAAATATCCAGCCTGCAGAATGGTCCGCACGGACACTTTTGCAAGTAGACATCATAATTACAAAATCCTCTTAAAGTCCACAATATTCCCTTAAATCCGGGAAAATCAAATAATTGGTTTTGCACAACAATCCGTGCGGACCACTTTGCATATTTTTGGGGCCTATAATTAGAGGGCTCCCCCTCTCATTTTCTTCACTCCACCCTTTTCTCCTCTCTCCCCCCAGCCTTCAGTCTCCCCTCTAAGTCCTTTCGAGGCAATCCCGGTCCCTTTCGGCCCTTCCCGGGGCCTTCCGAGCCCTCCCGAGGCGCTCTGAAGCCCTGCCGAGCCATCCCGAGATGCTCCCGAGCCATCCTGAGGCGCTCCCGAAGCCCTGTCGGTCCATCCCGAGCCATTTCGGTCCATCCCGAGGTATCCCGGTCAATCCCGAAGCCCTGTCGGACAATACCGAGGTATCCCGAGGTATGCCGAACCTCTGCCCAAGTACAACCAACAATCCTGAGGCACGCCGAACCTCTGCCCGAGTACAACCAACAATCCCGAGGCACGTCGAACCTCTGCCCAAATACACCTAGCAATCCCGAGGCACGCCGAACCTCTGCCCAAATACACACAGCAATCCCGAGGCACGCCGGAACTCTGTCCGGAGACACCGGTACATCCCGAAGCAATCCCGGTCCGTCCCGGAGCACTATTCATACTCAAACACTATTCTCCAGCGGAAGATAGACACGAACCAACATTGGTAAGGCCTCCTTCCAAAACTATTTCAATTCATCTCAATACATAGCATACAATGTAGACATCATATTCAGCATGCATTTTTAAAAAAGCACACACACACACACACATAACTTTTAAAGAAAAAAGGGTATCGAAAGACTCGTGAATACGAGGCGACTCGGGTGAGCTCTACTATTCTCTTCCCGAGGCATAACGTAACCTCCGAACTCAAAATCTCATCTCACAACTACCTGTTCAAAAATGAAGTCTTTTCTCAATGTTTTGGACTATGTCAAAATGGCGTGGCGACTCCTCCAAACGTAGCGACACCTCCCGACATTCATCGAGATGTCTGGGCCGCGCACGCGGATCCGGGTAATTTCAGTTGGCGACTCCGCTGGGGATATTTTGTTTTAAAAACATTTAAAAAAAACGTAAAATCTAGGGAGAAACGCGTTTCTCCATAAGTTATGGAGAAACGGGTTACGGGTATCCAGAACCTTTTGAAAGGATATCCAGAAACTTTTTGTATTGGCCATGACCTTGTTCCATGGTTACTCGGATATCGGTCTCAAAGGTTACGGATATCCGTAACCCTTTGAAAGGATATCCGAAGCTTATGAAAGTGATATCCGAAACCTTCAAAATGATATCCGAGAAACTTTCAAAATGTTTCGGATATTCATTTGATGGTTTCGGATATACGACAAGGTTCTCGGATATCCGAAAACCTTCAATAAGCAATTTCGGTCTTGCCCTTGGATTTGGCTTCAAATCTATTTTTCTCGGATATCCGCCCAAAGGCTTCTGGATATCCGTTCCAAAGCTTCTGGATATCCAGAACCCTTTGAGACTGATATCCAGAAATTTTCTTCTGGTTATCAAACGTATAGCTTCTGGCTATTAAAAACGCGTTTCTCCATAGTTATGGAGAAACGCGTTTCTCAGCAGACCTACTCTAAAAAAAAGATTTTTTAAAACAATAATGAGGGTCAAACTTTCATTTTACCCCTTATTTAACTGTTGTGTGTGTGCGTGTGCTTACTTTTTTATTCAAAAAAAAATATATAAAAATGCATCATAATACATCTGTGTACATACATTTAAAAAATTCTACAAAAATTTATGTTTTACTCAGAAAAAGAATTTTAGTGACAGCACACTACGCGCACTCTTATCCTGTACACTGCACACTACAACCCCAAATCCGTTGTGGTCTCAGTTGCAGTTCGGTTAGCCTTCCTACGCCTCTCGAGCGCGCACGGGATCATTCCAAACTTCCCATCCTAGCTAGTGTCAACCATGCACGCTTGCGTCACACACTCTCCAGACTCGGTTGGTTTTTATCCAGTCCGTGTCATAAAGTCTGGATACATATCTCATGACCGGCCATTATCTGAGTCAAAACAGAAAAATCAAGATCCCTTACACAAGCAAAGCGATGAAAGGTCATGCTAAAATCTTGACCCGATCTTGATTTCCAAAGCTACACCCAGACAATGCTCTGTCCCGTATATACATCCATGTCCACATGACACCATGTCATCAAGCCTTTAATACGTCATCCATGACAATATGACTTAGCCAAAACCTAACGTCACAGATCCCTTGCGCAAGCAAGGTAAAGAGAGGTCATGCCAAACTCTTGACCCGATCTTGACTCAGGTGCCGGCTCGGTTCACTATTCACATGGCCGACGCATTAAAACGAACATGACAAGCTTGATCCTTATGTTCGATTTTTTCTTTTGGGCGGTGGAAACTGCTTTCCCTATAGGACCCTCGCCCGGGGCTGTTCACCCCGGGATGTCGAAATACAGGTGCAAAACGAGGGGCTTATAGCTGCACTAATGGTCTCCACTGACCCAAGATCTAGAATAGTTGCGAAAAAGAAGAGCAATCTTTTCCAACCCACATAGGATTCTGAGAAAACACGTTTTAAGTAAATTAAAACAACAAAAAAAGCATAAACATAAATAAATAAAAAAAGGAAAATGCATGTCGCATGAGCTTTTCCCCTTTATCCAAAAAAGGCATTCCCATGTCTAAACCTTACCCGTCACCCCCTCCAGCAAACCGAGAGTGGTTGAGAATACCCGAGTGCCGTCTTTTCAATGTCAAAACCGCAAGGTCCGACAACCCTTCCAAGTTCAGTGGTCCGAACAGTCCGCCATTCTCCCATGGCAAGGTCGACAGATGACAGTAAGGGAAACGAAATTCTGCCCCCAAGAAATTTCCCAACAATGGCAGAGGTTTGGCAAGCTGTCATAGCTCTCGAAAAAGGCCAAGGAGAACAACAGGCCTGGATCGATATGCATCATTCGGAACATTGGCCACCCCCCCCCCAGTCACCTGGGGCTCCCGAGGACGTACCCACTCTCTCGGCTCCTAGAGTCTCTCAATATACTCTGGGATCTAATCCTTTGCCTCTGTCCGAGCCCCGCAGCTATGACATGAAGCCACAAGGCCCACTAGGGAAAGACATGTCAAGTCAATGCCCTGAGGTCCCGAGACCACCACAAACTGCCGAACACATCTGGTGGGACGTTTGCGATTTCCCCACCTGTCTAGAGAGGGATTTCCAAGATGAAATAAACGAGGACCGTCCCCCAAGAAAGAAGAAAACTTCCTCTCAACAAACACTAAAAAAGAAGTATGAAGCCAGAGATCCAACAGTTGGAACCCTAGGCGAGCCATCTGGAAAGTTTGACTACTACGTCATCTATCCCAAAAAATCTCCTCAGGCTGACTCAACTCAAGATCACGGCGATTTCTGCTCCATGATAAGCTGGGATGAGCTCCGCACAGCAACCAATGGTCCAAGCATCCTGACACCCCAGCCCCTATCCTGGGAAGACATTAAGGCCATCATCAAAGCCCCAACAAAGGTAATAACTGTGAACGAGATGAGATGCGAGGCATGGCCGTACGCTAACCAAGGCCCTTCCCCGACAGAATTGGGAGAAACAAGAGTAAAGCCAGAAGTGAACGTACTGACACGTTCCGTCCAGATCCCGATAAATCCTCCAAGGACAAACAAGAGGCCAGCCATACCTAGCCCCGAACCGAGAAAGTCCCCTACGCCAAAGAAGCCGAAGTGCTCGACTCAAAGGCTGAAGACCCGATCCTAACCCAGCTCAAGCGCACTCAGGCCAACATATCCCTCTGGTCCCTACTCACTTCCTCCTACCCGCACAAACTCAAGCTGGAGGAAAGCCTGGCCCAGGCCATGGTGCCAATCAATGTGACACCGGATGAAGCATTCCAAATGATCGACAACGTTCACTATGGTAAACATCATTACCTTCATGAAGCTCAATCTACCGAAATTTGGGGCTAACCACAACGAGCCTCTCTACATCACCGTCCAACTCGATGAGCGCTGCCTTCCTCGGGTCTTGGTAGATGGAGGATCGGCCATGAATGTTCTCCCCTCCAAAATGGTGGACTTGCTAGGAATCAAGCCAACCGATCTAAAGCCATCAACGCAAACGATCAAAGCTTATGACTCAACCTCTCGCTCAGTCTTGGGGATAGCCACTTTGAACCTATGGTTCGAAAAGCAGATGGTACCAACGGACTTCCAGGTCATCAACATCCCGATCACCTTTACTGCCATCTTGGGTCGGCCTTAGCTACACCAAATCAACGGGGTGGCATCCACTCTACACCAATGCGTAAAGTTCGTCCAAGGAGGTGATCTCACCATCATTTACGGGGACAGCGTGACTACCAAAGGGACCAACACAAATGGCATCCCGGTCTTGGAAATCAAGCACGACAACGACGACATGATGCTGGAAGGGTTCACAGTCGAAAGCCCAAAGGCCCAAGTATGCCACATAGACCTCCCCCTGACTTGGGACCAGATCCCTCCTCCCATGAAGATGATGAAGCTAATGAACTACATTTTGGGACTCGGTCTGGGCAAGCACCATCAAGGCACCCACAAGATCATCAAGGTCAAAGAACAGAATACCCGTCGTGGCCTAGGATACGTCCCTACTCCAAAGATGTTGCGGATGATAGAAAAGCTGCAAGCGAAAAATGCCCCGCTGCTGACAAAAGAGGCTCACACGCAATCTTCGACCTCTGCCCTTATAGCTTTGACATGGCCCAATACTTCACAAAGAAAACCGGCAATTTGAACGAAGACAGAGCTAATCAACACCAAACAACACTGGTCGGCAATAATGGACAAGCTCCAACGAAGCCTTGAAAGGTTCAGGGGCCTCGAGCCAAACCCTATCAGAAGAGCATTCTTCAACGTACCAATTCTATCGGGACTCACCACCACCACTATTCACAATGAAATCTGGTTTAGGAAAACCCCCTCTTTGGCGGAAGAACTCGAAAAGCTTTCTGTCAGCACCCCTGCTGCACACAAGCGGGACGAGTCAGCATTCGAACTAGCAATGCCCAAGACAATAAAGGAAGACTCCATAGACAGTGCATGTAACGAGCCTTTGCTACAACAACTCTTCAGTGAAGAAATCGAGGTGGCAGACCTAATCGATTTTACTTTTGATAACTCTGTAGTAGCCATGATTGGGGACAGCAGCGCGAAGCCTTTCGACCCTCGCACCCACTCAAGCTCATCCACAATGCCGCTAAAGAACTGGGCCACCTTCTTCGAACCTGCAGCCAGCAAGAAGGAAATGATCGAACAACTTGGTCTAACCCCTCGCGTCCTAGAGTCTAGATTCGAAACACATTTTGAGTCTGTTGTATTTGAATTCGAGTCTCTCGAGTCATCTGATAGCCTTACGCCGGAAGATTATGAATTCATAGCCAACCATGTATTCCCATATGCTCTTAATGAAAGTTTCAACATTTTCGAGTATCCTTTCATTGCATCTTTAACAACTGATAAATTAACTAAATCACAAACAGTTAATAATGATTCACTTGACAAAGAAGCAAACACATTAAACGAACAATACATTAAACACATCTTTAAGCATGTTATCAAACGAGAGGAAAACCGGGCCCAAGCTGCCAAGGAGGTTTTAACCAAAGTGAATTTGGGGACGGCTGAAGAGCCTAAAGAGACGCAAATTGGAAGTTTCTTTAACGGCACTGAGCAAGAAGCATTAACTGCGCTGCTCAAAGAATTCGTGGACGTGTTCCTTTGGTCCTACCAAGACATGCATGGCCTAGATCCAGCCATAGTGGAACATCGGATTCCCCTGAATCCCGAGGCTAATCCCATCAAGAAAAAACTACACCGAATCAAGCCAGAATGGTCCTTACAAGTTAAGGAAGAGATCGAAAAGATGCTCCGTGTCGGCTTCATAACGGTGATCGAATACCCTACTTGGCTCTCCAACATAGTCACGATCACCAAGGCCAACAGAAAAGTATGTTGCTGCGTGGACTTCCGAGATCTCAACAAAGCAAGTCCCAAGGATGACTTTCCACTACCCAACATAGACATGTTGGTTAACACTACGGCCAATTTCGAGGTCAAGTCCTTCATGGACGGGTTCGCCGGCTATAATCAAATCAAGATGACCGAAGAAGACCAAGAGAAAACAGCCTTCACAACCCCCTGAGGAACCTACTGCTACACAGTAATGCCGTTCGGGCTAAAGAACGCTGGGGATACCTACCAACGGGCAATGACTGCACTCTTTCACGACATGATCCACAAAGAGATCGAAGTCTACGTCGATGACATGATCATCCACTCAAAGGGATCATACGGACAACACCTCATTGACCTGAGAAATTCTTTGATCGCCTTCGAAAGCATTCAATGAGGTTGAACCCTGCCAAATGCACATTCAGAGTCATCTGAGGCAAAGTCTTAAGATACATTATCACCGAATGAGGAATCGAAGTTGATCCTCAAAAGATCAAGGCCATAATCAAAATGAGACCACCGCAAACCCAAACAGAAGTAAAAAGCTTCATGGGTCGCCTGCAGTACATCAGCAGCTTCGTCAATCAGTTGACCTCCATGTGCGAGCCAATCTTTCGACTAATGAAAAAGAATGCAGACATCGAATGGAACCCAGAATGCCAAGATGCCTTTGAAAAGATAAAGGCGTACCTTGTGAGTCCTCCGATCCTCTGTCCTCCCCACGAGGAGAAGCCACTCTTGTTATACCTAACTGTGACCAACACCGCCGTTGGAGAATGCCATTTACTTCGTCAATCAAAAGCTCCAAGGCAGAGAGCTCAACTACTCAGCCCTTAAGAAAAACTGCGCAGCTCTGGTATGGGTCGTCGGAAAATTACGGCACTACATGCAGTCGCACACAGTGCACTTGGTCTCCAAAATGGGCCTGGTTAAATACCTCTTCGATAAACCATCACTGTCAATGAGGCTAGCCAAATGGTCTTTCTTCCTAGCGGAGTTTGACATCAAATACGTGAACCAGAAGTCAATCAAGGGATGGGTAATGGCCGAACAACTGGCCGACTTCCCAACCGACGAGGCCAAAGGTCCCGAACCACAATTTCCAGATGAAGGAATCTTCGCACTTGAAGGCGAGAACCAATGGCAGCTTTTCTTCGACGGAGCAGCCAACAAAAGAGGAAATGGCATTGGAATGCTCTTGGTTTACCCAAAAGACAAGCATACCCCAATCACCATAAAGCTAAACTTCGAGGTAACCAACAATGCCGCCGAATACGAAGCCTGCGGCGTCAGACTAGAGGCCGCACTCGAAAGGAACGTCCAAGAGCTAGAGGTCTACGGGGACTCAGCCCTGATCATCAATCAAGTTTCTTACAAATGGAAAACGATAGACCCAGACCTGCAAAAATACCACGCCTGCATGGAGGACCTCATCACACAATTCAAAGAGGTCACCTTCCACTACATGCCAAGAGACCGAAACCGGTTTGCAGACGCCCTAACAACCTTGGCTTCACTTGTGGAAATCCTCGAGGGGAAGGCAATAAAGCCATTCAAAGTAGGAAGAAAGGAAATTCCTGCCTACTGCTGCGAAATCGAACCAGAGCCTGAGCCAATCAATGAGCCATGGTACAACCAAATCTACCAATACCTCAAGAATGGGAAAACTGCCTTCATGAACGAGGAAGGCAAATGCAAAGAAGGAATCAAATCCAAGAGCATCATGGCCCTAAAACACCTTGCCTCTCACTTTCTCATCGGTCTACCTTCTGTTGGATGACCTTCTTCAATGCCTTACAATTTTCTGATGAGTGTTCATAGTCCTTGTGATAAGAACAATATCTCCATGTTGGTTCCCTTGACACTGCTGTCTCGCGAGGGAGTGGTCGTGGAACTGCCAGATCCACCAAGTTCATGATCTCCTCTTGTGGCTTTGTTAAAGGAGTGAGCTCGTCATCGTATATCATGTTTTTGCGTGGTTCTCGGTATTCCCTACTGTACTCTCTCCGTCCTATGACGGCTTCACGGACTTGTTCTTGAAATTCGGTTCCTCGAACCCTATTCTTCCTTGGACGTGAACTGTTACTGTCTCATTTTTGCTCGTCATCTCTGTCGGACTCTCGTCCCCTATTGTCCTTTTTCTCAGACAACTCGGTTGTGGCCACTCTAAACACCCACTCATAAAGATCTCCTTTTGTCCCTATCAGTCGAAGGCTGAATTCATATTGTAGCTGCGACGATCTCATCCCTGCCTAGAAATATACCCCTATCATCTCTTCAGTGATTCCCTCTATCTGGTGAGCCACCTGAATCTTGTGTAGAAATCCATCTAAGATCCAGGCTCTCCTTGATTAATGACTGCCAGGTCGGTAGGTCATTTTCTGTGTGCGCCTGCCATGGAAAAATTTTCAACGAATTTCTCTTGTAACTAATCCCAACTGTCAATACTTCCCTCTTCCAACGAGCAGAACCATCCTTGGGCTGGCCCGTTCAGGGTACTGACGAAGGCATTATAGAGCATGTGCTCGACATCCATAACTAATGCCATAGTTGTTTCAAAAGTGTGTATGTGATCACGAGCATTCTGTGCCCCCGTGTACTTCTCTAAATTAGGGGGTTTAAAATCAGGCAGGGGGGATGGTTCTTAATGCATGGAGCAAAGGGGGCCATGAAGTTGCCTCTCTTGGTCATTTTTGTCTTGTCTACCTCCATTTTTAACATCCTCTTTTGGAGATCGGCAATGGCGGGGTCGGCCATGGGTGGTGCTCGGTCGTCAGGTGAACGTTCTCTCCTGCGTGAGTATTGGGCCCTCCTTCCATTAGGGGGAGGTGGTGGGTTTCCTAGTCTTGCTCGTGGGTCTCCAAGTGGGGGTAGTTGAGCATGTCCCCTTTGCTGCGAGTTCACTTCATCGCCTTCTCGTTCTGTCTCCTCACTTACATTGTCCTGCGAGGAGATATCTTGTGGGTAATATCCATTCTCAAGTGGCTGGTCGTTTTGAGCCTGCTCCTGTTGCCCAGTTGGGCGTTTGACCGCCACGTTACCCCCCAATGGGTTTTGCTGGAGGATTTTGTTGTTGGTCAAGGGCAGAAATCCTCTAACGAGCTACCTGAATCTGCAAAAGTAGGTTGAGTTCATGGGGGGTCTATGCCACGGTCCACGGCGTCCAATTGGGGGGGTTTGCATGGCCGTTTTCTGCAGGAGCCTCCCGTCGAGCTCCATTAGCTCCCTAGCCTCGACGTCGTAAGGCCGTATTGACGGCTGGCCCTAGGGTACATTGGCGTTGCCTCCTTGACCAAGGGCAGCTGCCTGGGCCCTGGTGAGAACTGACGGCGTTTGTGGGAGCTAAGGGTGGGAGATTAGGGTTTTGGGGTTGTCCAGGCAGTGGTATGTACGGGTGATTATCGCTTGCCGCGTTGAACACCCTAGGGATGGTTGCTTTTTTTTTTGCGTTGCTAGCCAGGCCTGCCTGAGAAACCATATTTTTTGCCAGATTCTGGAAAAATATGGTCGAAATCACAAATTTGGAAGCTTAAATTGAGGGAAATTGCGTCGATTCTCGGCAATGGAACCAAATTGATCAAGCCATAATCGTATTCCGATCAATCTAGCCAGGATCAACGTATTGAATCTCTGTATTTGTCTTTAAAAAGTCTGAAACAGATGAACAAACAATAAACTAAGCCAGGACTTTATCGGCGAATGCCCTCCGACGTGAGAGTAAAAATATGTTTTACAGAATAATAATAGAATTAAAGGAAAAAGATTAGAAAATGGAATACACCTGATTTTTGAGTTATGATCTCTTATTTATATGGGATTGGTGGAGTAATCCTTAATAATAGGAATTAGAATTGGAGTTGATTAATAAAGTGAATCCTGGCAGCATTAGGATCCTATGTGAAATAGAATCCTTATAAAAATAGAACTGTTCGAGCACAATCCTGCTCGGCTAAAGGGTGCTAAAGGGTCTTTTCCTCGGCTTGTGCTGAGGAGCGAGGTCCCTGGGCAAGTGTTACTAACAAAGCACTTCTTCTCGTGAAACGGGCTCATGCTCGGTTATACACCGAGCTCACCCTTAAGATATCACCAATTGTACAACTTGCTTCCCACGGTAGCTGAAGTGACCGGGCGCGAGCTCGTGCTCGTTGGCTCTTATCCAAGTATGCATTGGGGCCTCCGTGTTCGGGAACCCGAGCATGCCTCCACGGACTATGACCCGAGCAGGTAATTGAGTTGTTCCTCTCATATATAAAATTGTAATAATAACTGTATTTTACAATAGTTATGAAATATCTAAAAGTAAGTGAAGGTTATCTTGGACCCAAGGAGTAATTCATATAAGCAAGTCCCAAACCATTGTGATAAGAGAAAAATTGTTTTAAGAACAAAAACTAATTGGACATTTCGTTGAAAGGAAGGGAAGATGCTTCAAAAAAATAAAAAATAAAATAAAAAAGGAGAGAGAGAGAGAGAGAGAGAGAGAGAGAGAGAGAGAGAAGGAAGGAAGACTGCATTTAAATTAGAGTAATTAAAAATAATAGGGGTAGAATACATTTTGTGCTAATAATATCAAAATAATAGAATCCTTACTAACTTCCGTCATTCACGTCGGATTTTGTGAGATCTACTGTTGCACTTACACCCATTACCCTTAGTCAATTTAGGAGAAAAAACTGGAAGCATAAGGAATTGCGTACATATGGGGCAAGTAAGACCTGACTTTGTAACTTTAAGGATCTTGTGACTTTTCCTCACCACAAGCCTCCTAATTTTCATACACTAAAATTTTGACACATTGATTCCTTTTGAAATTAATTCTCGATTGTCCTCTCATATCCAAAACTAGGAAATGGAGTAGTTAGAATGGAGTAGCATATATAGAAAGGCCTTAGCATTTGAAAATTAAATAAAATATTAATTATACATTGTCTAGGAATTGAAATATTAGAAAATGGAGTAGTATAAATTTTGGGGCCTTTGGCTCCTTAGTGAACACCATCTTCCTTTGTGTTGGGCGCGCCTAGGTCACGCCTAGGGTGCCTAATCACCGCCAAATAGCTCATTAACTAAGATTTCTCATAGCTCCTTAATTTCTCAAGAAAGCTTTCCATTTAATGAGAAATTTTAGCATTTGAAAATCAAATGAGATATTAATCATAAGAAATTGAATAGTATATATTAAGAAGCCTTAGCATTTGAAAATCCCACATTGTATAGGAATTGAAATGCTAGAAAATGGAGTAATATATATTTAGAGGCCTTAGCATTTGAAAACCAAATGGGATATTAATCCTACATCGTCAAGGAATTAAAATTCTAGGAAATTGAGTAGTATATAATGAGAGGCCTTAGCATTTGAAAACCAAATGGAATATTAATCCCACATCGTCTAGGAATTGAAATGCTAGAAAATTGAGTAGTATAAATTTTTGGGTTGTTGGCTCCTTAATGAACACCAGCTTTCTTTGTGTTTGACGTGTCTGGGTCACACCTAGGGCGCCTAATCACCGCCAAATGGCTCCTTAACTTAGACTTTTCATAGCTCCTTAATTTCTCAAGAAAGCTTTCTATTTATTGAAGGCCTTAGCATTTGAAAACCAAATGAGATATTAATCATATATCTTCTAGGAAATGAAATTTAAGTGCTAGAAAATTGAACAGTATAAATTTTGGGGCTCCCATATGTCTGTCCAACAACAACCTAATACTACCATATCTGCTGCTTTCAATGGATCTAAGAAGAAGACTGAGCACCATGAATTTGAGTTTTGAGCAATTATTCACGTCGATGATGTGCCTGTGGTTCAATTGATTCCAGTGCCACTTATTGTTGGGTTTTGGGGTTATAAACGCAGCGAAATATTTAAATTTTAACATCAAAACCCTAGCCCTATGATCCGTCTAGCATGAAGAGATTAGAAAATCATGAAATAGAATTACATACCTTGAATGCGATGTAGTTTACCAAAATAGATCTTCAAAATCCAAGCCTTGAATTTTGACAACGAATCGGATCTTCAAACTTCTCCTTGATCTTCAATGTGATGAATTGATCCAAGCCTTAGGTGATAACGTAACCACCCTCTAATGGTAATCCACACGCGAACGAATCCAAGAACACCTTCTTGTGGATTGCTAGATGATCCTCTAGATTATTGAATCAATATTCAATAATCAAAGCCTAAATTATTGAATAATTTTGGGAAGCCTTTTGATTCAAAATCAAAATCAATCTCTAAGGTTTCACAAACTTTAGAACAATGATCTAGGATAGGATTTTTGGCTGCAAGGACTTGTATTATATCATATATAAAACCTTAGTCAAAATAGGTTAGAAGTCCTTTAGTATCCTTTTCCAATCCGTCTAAGGAATACGCGGTTTGACTAGAATTCGCCGGAGGCACGACTCGTGCTTCTGGTCACGAGTCGTGCCACGACTCGTGATAGGCAATCACGAATGACCTCAAGCCAAAACCAAGTCGTGTCACGAGGCGTGACAATGGATGCACTCGTACGGGGATTTGTCACGAGTCGTGACCATAGTCACGAGTCGTGCTCCACCTCAAAAAGTCAACCAAGTCAATGATTCCTTGAAACGCCAAAAACGCAGTCGTTTAAACTGTACTGGCACGAGTCGTGCCCATGGGCACGAGTCGTGCCCTTTCCCAAAATTCCAGATTTAGCTCGAATCAAATTCGTTCTTTTGTGTGTGACCCGAAAGGAATTATATTATATTGGTAGTGAGTCGAAACATCGACCTCACAAGACATAAGTGACTTCTAGTAAATCATTATGTCTACCCAATTAATATAACATCAAAGCTTGATTCCTCTATAGTTTCAATGTCACAATCCCTTTGTCCACGATGTCCAATTGAACATGAGTCATGGTCTATGTCAACTCATTCCGTTCAATGCTTTCTCGATTCCGAATATGTTGATAATGCAAATGCATTTGATCTCTATCAAATCACTTGAGTGCGGCCACACATTTCATCAACATCATTCATCGAGGGGCCCAAGCAAACATCTCTCTTCATAAGAGGGACAAATCCCATCTTGACTTATCATTCTTCCCTACATGATTTCAATCGTGCTAACATAGCCCTTATTGCTATCCGATTAAAGACAGTGTTAGACTATATTAAACATGATCTTCGTCATGTGGAAGACGATGATAATCTCAGGTGTAAGGATTCAATAACACGACTATCATGAGATTTATTCATGACACATATGATTATTGACCATGTCATAAATCTCATCGGTAGGTCATGTCCAATACTTGTTCTCTAGCTAGTATCCATAAGTGTAATGTGCATCACATGCATATAATCATCTCTATGATTATCCACTACCAACTTATACTAGTTGTTCTCAACAAATAGGGACGCAGTTCAATATAATAAACATACAAACATATAATGAACAGAATAAATGCGCTCTATAATAAATAATAAAGATGATACATAACGGTTCAAGTCAATCATAACTCTAGCCTAGGGCATTACACCAACAATCTCCCACTTGCACTAGGCTCCATCTATGTATCTAATACCCATGGACCTAACATGACCATCATGCTTCGCTTGTCCGAGGGGGTTTGTAAGCGGATCCCCAATGTTATCATCGATTGATACTTTGCATATCTTAACGTCTCCCCGATCAATGAAATCTCGAATGAGATGGAAACGTCTAAGTATATTTTTGGAACTCTGGTGTGACCTTGGTTCTTTTGCTTGCGCAATGGCACCATTGTTATCACAATAAAGTTCCACCGGATTAGTGATACTTGGAACAACTTCCAAATCACTAATGAACTTCTTGATTCAAACCGCCTCCTTAGCTGCATCGGATGCCGCTATATATTCGGCCTCAGTAGTAGAATCGGCAATAGTACTCTGCTTGGAACTCTTCCAACAAATCGCACCTCCGTTAAGCATAAACACAAATCCCGACTGAGATCGAAAATCATCTTTGTCGGTTTGGAAGCTAGCATCTGTGTAACCTCTTACAACAAGATCTTCTTCCATCCCTCCAAATACCAAGAACGCATCCTTAGTCCTTCGTAAGTACTTTAGGATCGTCTTGACTGCCATCCAATGGTTCTCTCCCGAATCAGATTGGTAACGACTTGTCATGCTCAAACTATACGAGACGTCGGGTCTAGTATAAATCATAGCATACATGATAGAACCAATAGCCGAGCCGTATGGAACTTCATTCATCCTCTTTCATTTATCAGTTGTCTTAGGACACTGAGTCTTACTAAGAGTAACACCATGACCCATTGGCAAGTTTCCTCTCTTAGAATTTTCCATTTTGAATCTTCTAAGAACCTTGTCATTGTAGGTACTTTGACTCAAATCAATCATCCTCTTTGATCTATCTCTATAGATCTTGATACCAAGGATGTAAGCGGCTTCGCCTATATCTTTCATTGAGAAACACTTCCCTAACCAAGACTTGACAGTCTCAATTGCAGGAATGTCATTTCCAATGAGTAAGATATCATTGACATACAACAAGAGAATTAGCACAATGCTCCCACTGAATTTCATGTATACACAAGGTTCATCTTCGTTCTTGATAAAACCAAACTCTTTGATTTTCTCATCGAACCGAAGATTCCAACTCCTAGAAGCTTGCTTCAATCCATAAATGGATCTTTGCAACTTGCACACCTTACTAGAATTTTGTGGATCTACAAAACCTTCGGGTTGTGTGATATACACATCCTCTAGCAGTTTTCCATTAAGAAAAGCGGTTTTGACATCCATTTGCCATATCTCATAGTCATAATACGCAGCTATGGCAATCAAAATTCTAACAGACTTAAGCATGGCAACAGGCGAAAAGGTTTCATCATAGTCTACACCATGAGTTTGCCTATATCCCTTTGCTACAAGCCTGGCCTTGTAAGTTTGCACCTTCCCATCCATGTCAGTTTTCTTCTTGAAAACCCACTTGCACCCTATGGTTTTTACACCTTCGGGTGGCTCAATCAAGTTCCAAACTTGATTATCCGACATGGATTGCAATTCGGACTTCATGGCTTCTAACCATTTATCCGAATCGGGATCGGACATCGCCTCTTGATAGGAAGTAGGTTCGTCATTCTCAATGACTTCCACTTCATTACTTTCCGACACGAGAAATCCATATCTCTCGGGTGCGGATCGTAACCTATCCGATCTACGATGGACTTGTGGATCTTGAACCGGTTCCACAACTTCTTGTGGAGTTGGTTCAGTCTCTACTATCGGTTCCATGTTATTTTCGGGTTCTTGAACTTCTTCAAGATCAATTTTACTCCCACTTGATGTTTTATTGAGAAACTGTTTCTCAAGAAAAGCACCATATCGAGCAACAAACACTTTGTTCTCGTTGCGATTGTAAAAATAATACCCTTTGGTTTCCTTAGGGTAACCAACGAAAATAACCTTGTCGGATTTAGGTTCTAGCTTATCCGAGACAAGTCTCTTCACATAAGCTTCGCAACCCCAAATCCTCATGAAAGACAAACTAGGTTTTCTTCCATGCCACATCTCATGTGGGGTTTTAGGAGCCGATTTAGTAGGAACTTTGTTCAGTGTGAACGCAGCAGTCTCTAATGCATGTCCCCAAAAGGATATAGGAAGGTCTACTTGACTCATCATCGAACGAACCATATCCAATAGGGTTCTATTCCTCCTCTAAGAAACACCATTCCATTGTGGCATTTCGGGTGGAGTCAACTCTGAAACAATTCCACAGTTTTTGAGATGATTGTCAAATTTTTGGCTCAAATACTCACCACCACGATCGGATCGAAGTGCTTTAATTGTTTTGCCAAGTTGATTTTGTACTTCATTTTGAAATGTTCTAAACATCTCAAACGATTCACTCTTTGACTTCATCAGATAGACATAGCCATATCTTGATAAGTCATCGATGAATGTAATGAAATACCAAAATCCTCCCCTAGCAATGCTACTCATTGGTCCGCATACATCAGTATGTATTAGGCCCAACAAGTTACTAGCCCTTTCACTACTCTTGGTGAAAGGTGGTTTGGTCATTTTACCCAATAAACAAGATTCGCATATCTCATATGATTCATAATCATTTGAGTCTAACATTCCATCTTTGTGGAGTTTAGAAATGTGTTTCTCGTTTATATGACCAAGCCGGCAATGCCACATGAACGTGTTGTTCATATCATTCGGTTTAGATTTCTTATCCACATGATAAACATTTTCAACACTATTTTGTTTTTCATCAACATCAAGAACATAAAGGCCATTAAATGAATTTGCAATACCATAAAGTACATCATTTAAATAAATATAAAACTTCTTATTCTTAATAAGAAAATTATACCCCTCATTATCCAAACAAGAAACAGAAATAATATTCCTACTCAAATCCGGAACGTAGTAACAATTGTTCAAAACAAGTACTAAGCCACTAGGCAAAGTTACATTATATGTCCCTACGGCTAATGCAGCAACTCTTGCTCCATTCCCAACAAGCAGGTCAACTTCACCTTGTTTGAGTAGCTTTCTATTTCTCAGTCCCTACACATTTAAACAAATGTGAGATCCACATCCGATATTTAATACCCATGAACTAGAAACAGAAAGGAAAATATCTATCATATCGATACCTAAAGTAGTAGCAATCGCATTGCCCTTCTTCGCCTTTAGGCCTTCCTTGTAAGCCTTGCAGTTGCGCTTCCAATGTCCAATTTCTTGGCAATGGTAGCAAACCGCATCCTTTTGAGATGCCTTGAGAGCCTCTTTGGCATCGGCAACTTTTGCCTTAGGTTTAGCAACACTTGCCTTACCTTTGCCATTCTTCTTGAACCCTTTGCCTTTGTTAACCATTAACACAGTATCAGTTTTAGGCTTCTTGATAATCATCTCTGCGGTCTTAAGCATCGCATGCAATTCTGAGAGATTCTTATCCATGCCAGTCATGTGATAGTGCATAACTATAACTTTCAGGCAATGAATTCAATATCGTATCCGTGGCGAGTTCCAAACTCATCGGATTTCCAAGCCTTTCGAGACGCTCAATGTAACCCTTCATCTTAAGGACATGAGCTTCCACCGATTGCCCCTCTTTCATCTTGCATGCATTTAGGGCCTTAACCACATCATACCTCTCGTTTCTTGCTTGCACTTGAAACATTTCCTTTAAGCGCTCAGCAAGATCAAATGCTTCATCTATGTGCTCAAGGTCATTCTTAAGAGCCTTAGACATAGTGGCTTGCATAAGGCATGCGACATCCATAGAATCATCATTATGTTTTTTATGTGCATTCCTATCAGCCCTAGGAGCATTTGGAGCAGGTTGAGGTGGTATGGGTTCATTGAGAACGTACAGTTTCTTCTCTTGCTTCAGAACAATTCTGAGGCTTCTGATCCAATCAGAATAGTTTGTACCGTTCTCCTCAAGCTTGTCCTTCTCAAGGACAGATCGCAGTGACAGGGGTTGATTATTGTGTGTAGCAATTCTACAATAAAATATGCAAACAATATAAACATATATCAATATCAACACATTTATCATCTAAGAGCAAATAATGTATTTTATAAATACTCCCACTAAATTATACACCTTCAAATACAAGCATTTATCATATAATTATAGTAGGCTAAGATCCATATTCCACTTAATTCCGGTTTAACTGAGCTAATACCCGAAATTAAGCTATTTAGGTAGAAACATCAATCATATCACTATATGACTCTTAGATCTTTTATGAGATTTCAATAGATATCATATATCAAAAGCATGTTTTTAAATCTCATCTATGCCTTGGGTTAAATCTTATTTGAAAGCACCAATTAAATCAAAACATTTTTCAAACATATAAGACATGGAACGATGCACTTGACTATGGTCAAAACTACATCAACCATAATCTTATCTTGATCACAAACTAAGATATAATGATGCACCCAAATATGACTGAAACTACACCAAAATACCCTAAATATCACAAGTGTTCTAATCAAGGAATGGCATAAGACTTAAATATTTAGAAGGTTTTTCAAACATGTAACAAACATCGCATGATTGTAACATAGATCTCATGTGAACATAATTATGAACATAGGGCTTCACAAAATATCATACAAACAATTTGATTCAATTTTGAGAAATTACAAATCAAATTTAATCATATTACAAGATTAATAACCTATGTGATAAACTAATCTAATTAATTTATCATTAATCATGAATCATGGCATATCACATATACATGTTTTTCATAAAAATAAAACACATAGGATCTAGATCTATTTCATATAGCATGGTAGCAAATAATCAAATTAAATCTAGCATGCAATTTCAATCCTAATCATGGCAAGACAGGGCTCTGATACCACTGTTGGGTTTTGGGGTTACAAACGCAGCCGAATATTTAAATTTTAACATCAAAACCCTAGCCCTATGATCCGTCTAGCATGAAGAGATTAGAAAATCATGACATAGAATTACATACCTTGAATGTGATGTAGTTTACCAAAATAGACCTTCAAAATCCAAGCCTTGAATTTTGACAACGAATCGGATCTTCAAACTTCTCCTTGATCTTCAATGTGATGAATTGATCCAAGCCTTAGGTGATAACGTAACCAACCTCTAATGGTAATTCACACGCGAACGAATCCAAGAACGCTTTCTTGTGGATTGCTAGATGATCCTCTAGATTATTGAATCAATATTCAATAATCAAAGTCTAAATTATGGAATAATTTTGGGAAGCCTTTTGATTCAAAATCAAAATCAATCTCTAAGGTTTCACAAACTTTAGAACAATGATCTAGGATAGGATTTTTGGTTGTAAGGACTTGTATTTATATCATATATAAAACCCTAGTCAAAATAGGTTAGAAGTCCTTTGGTATCCTTTTCCAATCTGTCTAAGGAATACGCGGTTTGACTAGAATTTGCCGGAGGCACGACTCGTGCTCCTGGTCACGAGTCGTGCCACGACTCGTGATAGGCAATCACGAATAACCTCAAGCCAAAACCAAGTCGTGTCACGAGGCGTGACAATGGATGCACTCGTGCGGGGATTTATCACGAGTCGTGATCATAGTCACGAGTCGTGCTCCACCTCAAAAAGTCAACCAACTCAACGATTCCTTGAAACGCCAAAAACGCAGTCGTTTAAACTGTACTGGCACGAGTCGTGCCCTTTCCCAAAATTCCAGATTTAGCTCGAATCAAATTCGTTCTTTTGTGTGTGACCCAAAAGGAATTATATTATGTTGGTAGTGAGTCGAAACATCGACCTCACAAGACATAAGTGACTTCTAGCAAATCATTATGTCCACCCAATTAATATAACATCAAAGCTTGATTCTTCTATTGTTCCAATGTCACATTCCCTTTATCCATGATGTCCAATTGAACACGATTCATGGTCTATGTCAACTCATTATGTTCAATGCTTTCTCGATTCCGAATATGTTGATAATGCAAATGCATTTGATCTCTATCAAATCACTTGAGTGCGGTCACACATTTCATCAACATCATTCATCGAGGGGCCCAAGCAAACATCTCTCTTCATAAGAGGGACAAATCCCGTCTTGACTTATCATTCTTCCCTACATGATTCCAATCATTCTAGCATAGCCCTTATTGCTATCCGATTAAAGACAGTGTTAGACTATATTAAACACGATCTTCGTCATATGGAAGACGATGATAATCTCAGGTGTAAGGATTCAATAACACGACTATCATGAGATTTATTCATGACACATATGATTATTGACCATGTCATAAATCTCCTCGGTAGGTCATGTTCAATATTTGTTCAGCAAGTATCCATAAGTGTAATGTGCATCACATGCATATATTCATCTCTATGATTATCCACTACCAACTTATACTAGTTGTTCTCAACAAATAGGGACGCATTTCAATATAATAAACATACAAACTTATAATGAACAGAATAAATGCGCTCTATAATAAATAATAAAGATGATACATAACGGTTCAAGTCAATCATAACTCTAACCTAGGGCATTACACCAACACTTATAACCTAACCCTTTATTTCTCTCTTCGAAATAATTTTAGGCTTTTTTATCTCTCCAATTTTCCAAAAAAAATGTATTTTTTTTATTTTTTTAATTAATGAGTCCATATAAATGAATGAATGTTGCTCAACCTTCGTTTAGAAATTATTGTTGAGTGTAAATGAGAGAACAGAAGGAGAATCAGGTATTTTTCCAAAAAAAAAAAAAAATGATGCCAATTGATCAACAATCTTGTTGGCCCCTTTCGTTTTCATGAATAGCACTATGAGCCAAAACCTGCTTGTTAGGAGAGTTTAGTTTGCCTACATTATGTAAACTCCATAAGAGTTAATTCAATTTGTTTGAATTATCCTTATATTTTTGCTATTATATTTTAGTTATAAAAGTCGTAATGTGAAAATTATCAAAGTAATCCACAACTGTTATTGTATTTTTTATTTTTTTTTGTTCAAAATTGTCTTATAGCTTAATTATAAGAAGTAAATTGGTCTTATACTTTAGTTATAAGAGTTGTAATGTGTAAATTATCAGATTATTTACTGCTTATATTTGAATTTTTTATTTTTTTGGTTAAAAAAATTGTCTTATATCTAAATTGTAAGATGTGAATTGATATTATACTTCAGTTATAAGATTATAATATGTAAATTATGGGATTAATTCTTGACTATTATTGAAATTTTTTTTGTGAAATAATTATTATTTTATAGCTAAATTATAAGAGGTAAATTGATATTATACTTCAACTATAAGATTTGCACCCGGAGTGAAATGACAGTTCTGTAAATAAATGACTTAAATGGTGGCATTTTTATAAATAAGTGGTTTTACTAAAGTTTTATAATGTGAAAAATGAAAAAAATGATGCTCATGAGTCAATTATAAGAGACGAAGTAGTGTTATAATTCAATTATAAATGACGAGGGGTGTATGTACTGTTAGTACAGACTGTGGGTGTTACCACAGGTGCTATCACTGGCAGTTGGGTGTTACCCGAACTGAAATGATTTGTAATTTAATAATTCTTTCCATATTAATTTATATCCTAATGTCTAATATTATTTGCAAGATATATGTGTTTGTTGGTCTATATTTCAGGTTAATATATGGTTGGATTAATTGCTAGAAACAAGGAAGAAGTTGGTAAAGAAGTTACACGTAAATGGGAGATTTACGAGTAACTTTTGCTTGGTCCATATTTGTTGATAAAGAAGAAAAACGTGGGAAGATCAAGTCTTAGAGTTGTTGCTGATTATTTGAAGTGTACAATACAAAGAAAGCAAGAGAGTACAAAGTGATGAAGCAAGGACTTGGGCTTCAAGAATTCGGTTGCTACATTTAAGGGAAGTTAACGCATGAAGAGGAATCAAGCCAAGAATTATTCTCCACTCCTCTCACACGATCTGAAGGTCCAAGGCTGTTATTTTGGAGTAGCCTCCAAGGCATTTGAAGGCTATAAATAGGCTAGGTGTGGTTCATTTGAAGTATGCCAAATACCGAATATTAAACACACACACCTTAGCACAAGAGAGACAAAGTTCTTTGGTTCGCATAATCCTTCCTCTCTTGTGATTCTAGCTTAAACACTGAGTGTTTAAGAGAGTGTTGGCTAAGGATAGGATTCGTGCTTTATCTCATTTAGTTCCATAGAGCATCATCATTGTATTAGCAATAGGGAACTTTCGGCTTTGTAATTTTTCTATATTAATTATAAAGTCTTCGCCATCTAGGCACACTCAAGTTATATATTTATATAACTTGAGAAAATCATATCTTGTGTTATTTATTTCCACTGTACAAAGTTTTTACAAACTCTTTTATTTGGTGTGTGTGTGCTGTCCGTCAGTGTGTTATCCAAGGTGTTGGGTAACATCTACGGTAACATCTCTTTCTAGTGAAGCCATTGATAATTTCAATTGGTATCAGAGCAGGTCTCTTGACGATACTAAGTGCTTGGTCTAGGTGTCATGGCTTATGATCCGGCTAATCCTAACAATAAGCGTCTTCCTGTGTTAGATGGCTCGAATTATTGTTATTGGAAGATCCGTCTACGCTCGCATATCAAATCAATTGATCTTCGAGCATGGCGATCTATAATAAATGGTTACTCCTTACCAATGTTACCTGCTGATGAGGATGGTGACGTGCAAGTCAAACCTGAATCAGAGTGGAACATGGAAGAGATCAGCCTAGCTAATTTCAATGAAAAGGCACTTAATGCCATTTTTGAGTGGGTTGATATGCATATTTTCAAACTTATTCAAAATAGTTTCATTGCAAAAGAAGCATGGGACACTTTACAACGTTTTTGTGAAGGTGATGGCAGTGTGCGTGAAACTAAGCTTAGGGATCTTACTAGCAGATTTGAAAGATTAAGGATGGGTGAAAATGAAACTATTCCTTCTTATTTTGAAAAATTATTTGATATTGCTAATGAGTGTCAATTGTTGGGTGAACCTTTTACCAACAAACAACTTGTCTCAAAAGCAATTAGAACCCTTCCCGAGCATTTTAATATGAAAGTTTCATCTATTGAAGAGGCTCACAATCTTTCAACTATGGATATCAATTCTTTAATGAGTATTTTGAAAAACTTTGAGTTAAATCTCCTAAATCAAAGTGAAGCATCTAAGGGGAAAAATGTTGTTTTGAAAACTCAAACCTCGAGCTCTTTGGATGAAAATGAAGATGAGGTTTTTGAAGAAATTGATGAAAATGCTAGTGTTGCTTTACTTGCTAGAAAATACAATTCTATGGTTAGAAAGTATAACAATGAAAAAATGCAGGTGAAAGCAAAGGAGAAGCAAACCAAGGTTTATGATTCAATGCCAAAAAGGATGTTCCCATCTAACCCAAAGTCGAACCCAAGAAGAGCATCTTCAGATCAGTTAAGGTCTGATTCAAAACACATTGAATCCATTCAATGTCATGCTTGCTCGAGTTGGGGTCACTATTCCAATGAGTGTGCAAATACACTAAGGAAGAGAGGAAAGAACCTATGGGTTTCTCTCAGTGATGATGAGGATGAAGGACCATCTCAGGAGGTAGAATCTGATCAAACAACCATGTTTGTCACAATAAGTAACATGGAAAAGGACAGTGTTACCCAAGGTGTTATCCAGTCTGAGATAACATCTGTGATCACACCCGACAGGTATGATGAATTATGTGATAATAATGTTGTTTATTTAGCTAGCTCTTCTAACCCTGATAGAGGAAGTACACAAGAGGATGAGCAGAGCAAAGATGATCTCATTTCTGGGTTAAAAGATCTTTATGAGGCGTTGCTCGTGGAATGGAAGAAAGAGAACAATCTGGTTAAGTCCTTAACCAAGAAGAATGAAGGACTCCAGGCCTATGTGACTCATGTGGAGATTCAAGCAACCAAGAGAGAAGTCGAGCTTGAAAGAGTTAAAGGCAACTTGACTCTAGCCGAAACCACCTTGAAGAAGCTCAACACTGGATCTACCAAATTGGATGAGATCTTGAACTTGAGTACACCTCTCAGAGCAGGTATTGGTTTTCAAGAATCTTTGAATAGTATTCTTTCTACTTTGTCTATGAATGATAATTGTTTTGTTAAAGAACGGTTTTTTGACAAAGATTCTACTTCAAAAGAACCATGTGACAAAGGGAAGGTGTGTCAATATTGTCACACACCTGGACATTTTAAAAATAAATGCCATATTGTTTCGAAAAAATTGTCCAGTCCCTTGGTGTTACCTAAGGTGTTGCCCAGCACTCAGGATAACACACCCAGTCAGAATGGTAAAAATTCAAAAAAGGTGTGGAAACCAAAAGCTAATCTGAGATGTGATGTTGTTTACACTGCTTTAAAAACAAATATTGAAGGTTCTTGGTACTTTGATAGTGGGTGTTCACGTCATATGATATGAACAAAATTGTTTTTAAAAGACTATGAAACGGTTCATGGGGGTAGTGTAACGTATGGTGGTGGAAGCAAGAGTAATATCATTGGGAGAGGGACACTAAATGTGTCTGAATTTCCAACCTTAAAGAATGTCTTACATGTTGATGGACTTGTAACTAATTTAATTAGTATTAGTCAACTTTGTGATGACAACTTAGAGGTGAAATTTAATAAAGATACTTGTGAAGTTTATGACAAGACTAACAATTGTGTGATGGCAGGTACAAGATCTAGTGATAATTGTTATCTTGTTGAAGACAAGCAAGTATGTCATTCGGCAAAACTTGATGACACTACATTGTGGTATCAAAAGTTGGGACATGTTCACTTTCGTAACATAGAAAAGATTGTTAACCTAGATGATGTCCAAGGCATTCCTAGTCTTGATCTTAAACGAAAAATTGTTTGTGAGGATTGTCTCAAAGGGAAACAAACTCGTGTTACCCATAGTGCTGCCCAACACAATGAGCAACACACTGGTACGACACATTATTTTCAACTCTTGCACATGAATTTAATGGGTCCACTTGAGATAGAAAGTTTTGGGGGCAAGAAATATACTTATGTCATTGTTGATGATTTTTCAAGATTTACTTGGGTTTATTTTTTAAGAGAAAAATCTGAGACTTTTGAAAAGTTCAAAATCTTGCATTCTATGATCAAAAACATGTTTTGTGCTTCAATTTTTTGAATTAGGTCCGATCATGGGAGGGAATTTGAGAATTTTTCTTTTTCAAATTTTTGTGAAAGAAAAGGTATACACCATGAATTTTCAGCTCCAAAAACACCTCAACAAAATGGGGTAGCTGAAAGAAAGAATAGGACCTTACTTGAAATGACACGTGTGATGTTATTTTCAAAGAGAATTTCGAAAATATTTTGGGCAGAGGCACTAAATACGGCTTGTCACACGGCCAATAGAGTTTTTCTAAGACCCGGCACAACCATGACTCCATACAAAATTTTGAATGGTAGGAAACCAAAAGTTCATTATTTTTATGTCTTTGGTTGTGTGTGTTACATTCTCAATGATCGGGACTACTTAGCAAAATTGGACTCTAAGAGTGATAAGGCCATTTTTCTTGGGTATGCGTCAAATAGTCGTGCATATAGGGTATTTAATCTAAGGTTAAAAGCCATCCAAGAATCTATGAATATTGTTTTTGATGATCACTCAAGTATTGCAGGAGAAAGTGTTCAAGAGACACCCTTGGAGCTGTTGGAAGAAGTCAGTCCAGAAGGTGTTACCACAGGTGTTACCACGAGTGCTAACACTGATAGTAACACGAGCGAGCGAGGGGTGTTACCATTGATGAGATAACACCTCGAATAGCACCTGTTTCCAGTCCAGCGAATGAAGATCAAGAAGGAAAGGATACTGAGGTTCACGAGAATGTGAGAAGAGATCCTCTACCTAGAATCAGTAGGGATCACCCTACTACTCAAGTAATTGGGGAGGTGAATGAAGGTGTACAAACAAGACGTAAGGATCCCACTAGTTACCGTGACATGGTGAGGTATGTGTGTATGTCCACCACGTACTCAAAGGTAACATACTCTTGTTTTACTTCATCCGTAGAACCTAAAAATGTGATTGAATCTTTAAAAGATAATTTTTGGATTCAAGCAATGTAAGATGAACTTGATCAATTTGCTCGTAACAATGTTTGGTCTTTAGTACCCCGTCCCTCAAACACTAATGTTATTGGGACAAAATGTATTTTTAAAAATAAGACTAATGAATATGGAAACATTGTTAGGAACAAGGCTCGTCTTGTGGCTCAAGGCTATACACAAGTGGAAGGTGTCGACTATGATGAAACCTTTGCACCTGTGGCTAGAATTGAGTCAATAAGACTTTTATTGGCCATTGCTTGTTTTCTTAAAATCACATTGTTTCAAATGGAAGTCAAAGCAGCATTTTTAAATGGATACTTAGATGAGGAAGTTTTTGTTGAACAACCAAAAGGCTTTGAAGATCCATTTCAACCAGACCATGTGTATAGACTTGATAAAGCTCTTTATGGGTTGAAGCAAGCTCCACGTGCATGGTATGGTAGGTTAACTAATTTTTTACTAGAGTATGATTTTACTAGAGGAGAAGCAGATAGGACTTTATTCATTCTTAAACATGGAAAAGAACTTGTCGTGGTTCAAATCTATGTTGATGACATAGTATATGGCTCTACATCAAAAACTTGTTTAAATGATTTTGTAGAGGCTATGACATCAACATTTGAAATGAGCATGATGGGGGAACTTAACTTCTTTCTAGGCCTGCAGGTTAAGCAATCAAGTAAAGGGATTTTCATCTCCCAAAGCAAATATGCAAGGAACCTGGTAAAGAAGTTTGGTTTGGAAGGTTCGAAGAGCTCAAAAATTCCTATGGGCACTTCTCTCAAGATTGAAAAAGATCAAGTGGGAGAAGATGTTGATCCAACCCTATATCGTTCCATGATAGGTAGTCTCCTTTACCTTACTTCTAGTCATCCTGATTTGATGTACAGTGTGTGTGTATGTGCTAGATATCAATCTAATCCTAAAGTGTCTCACCTAAATTCTGTGAAAAAGATCATTAAATATGTATCTGGAACTAGTGATTTAGGGATTTGGTATAGTAAAGATACTAATACTAATTTAGTAGGCTTTAGTGACTCGAATTGGACAGGGGATATGGATGATAGGAAAAGTACAAGTGGGGGGTATTTTTACTTGGGAAATAATTTAGTATCATGGTATAGTAGAAAACAAAATTGTGTTTCATTATCCACAAATTTTGAATCGAGAATATGTAGCGATTTGGTAGTTGTTGTTCACAACTAATTTGGTTAAAACACATGCTTGATGATTATGGTCTTGATAGTAATATGTTGACCTTATACTGTGATAATTTGAGTGCTATTAATAGTTCCAAAAATCCTGTACAACACTCCCGTACCAAACATATTAACATCCATCATCATTTTTTAAGAGATATGGTAGATAAAAAGATAATAAATATAGAGCATATTGATACAAAGTATCAACTTGCAGATATTTTCACCAAACCCTTAGACCATGATAGATTCTCTAGTCTAAAGAGATCTCTTGGTCTTTGTATTCTCTAAAAAATGTCCTCTGTTGAAAGGTGTTACCATGGGTGCTGATAACACCTGGGATAACATATGTATACTAGTGCATATTTTTTGTTTGTTTGGTTTTATTTTCTGTGCTGTAAGGGTTCCCATAGGTCTCTGAGCTTTGAGAGTTCTCACGGCTGCACATGCTGACCTTTTTGTTGTGGTAGGATAACACCCTGAATAACACACTTAATAAAACTCCCTTTTGTGCTTAAAGTGACAAAGTCACTAATGTTGGTATGTGATAAATAAAAGGCAAAGAGGCAATTCTTATACCATACTATTCTCTCAAGCTCGGGGCACGGCGTTCGCTGCGACGATGCACTCTTGCCAATGAGAATGTATGAAGTGATTTATGCTTAGTATTAGGGACATGGAGCTCGCTACTACAGTGTACCCTATTAGAACGGCATAAATCAATGAAACTTTACACTTGAAATAAAACTCGGGGCACGAAGCTCGTTACTACGATGCTTCCTTGTTTAAAGAAGTGTAAAAGAATTTTTTTTAAATTGCTATGCCTCATGTTTTTACAAGCTTGTTATGCCTGAAGTGTCTGAAAATGGCTAAGCTTGTTATACCTCAAGTGTTTGAAACTGAATATATTTATCAAGGGATTTTTATCATATGTGTTATTCTAGGTGTTACCATCATTGCCATCAACATATTTGTATGTGCTATATTATTTTTTTATTTATTTTCTTTATTTTCGGTTTAGTTATTTAAATTTTTAAACTTTGAAAGTCTTTTTATTGTTTAAGAGTTTTAAAAGTTTGAAAAAGTCTTTAACTAACCAATTTACCTTTGATAAACAATTCAAATAACTAAGTCCTAAAATCTAGGGATTTGATTTTCAAAAACCATATGGACTTGGTATATTTGTATTTGTTTATTATTTTTTTCCGTTTTTTAAATATATTTTTTAAAAAAAAACTTAAAAATTAAAAAATCTGAAAATTAAAAATTTGAAAAATAAAAAAATTAAAAATTAAAAAAAAATCAAAATAATGGCCGGATGTTTTTATTTTTCTGTGAGGAGTTTTGTATTTGATTTACTTTGTGTGACCTAGAAAATAGGGGGAGTAAATTAAATGTGATTAATTTTTGTGTGGCTAGAAAAATAGAAGGGAGGTTAATTAGGTGAGTAAAAATAGGAGGTGGGATAAGTCTAATCATATTTAAAATCCTATTCTAATTTAAATTCTCAGTTTTTTCTCTCTATCTCTCTCTAAGCCAACGCCTCTTTCCCCTTCTCTCTCTACACGTTATATACTTCCTCCGTCACCGTCAATCTCTCTCTCAAACCTTCCAAAATCAACAACCTTCCAAAATTCTAAACCCTTCCTAAACCCTAACCATGGCAACCCCTACCAAGAAGCAATCCGCCCCTTTGGAGGTCTCTCCGGGCGTTGGTTCAAGCGGTCCTAGTCTAATGGACATTTCGACCACCCCTCTCAATGTGTCTCCGGCAATGACAATGTCGGTTGATGATCCTCCATTGGTGACAACAATGGTGCAACCCTTGCCCATTGTGACATTACCACCTCTTCCACCCGTTCCGTCAACCAAAAAGACCAAAAGAAAAGCCATTGCTCACAAACCCTCGGCACAACCAGTCAAAAAGAGGAGCTCAAGTAGGCTCACTGCAATGAGGCACAAAGGTACTTCTAAATCCAACACATCCTCCGATCCTGTTGAAGTTTCTGAAGAATCCTCTCTTGGTCTCTCCTCGGCTCATGTTTCGGATGAATACTTCCATGCCAATGCTGAAAAGAGCCATTCTGTTGAGACATTTGAAGATTGGGAGATTGAGGAAGAAGAGCCCTTGTATGAAGTTGTGAAAAGAAACATTAAAGGCAAAAGCAAGTGGAACAGCGTCAAAGATGTTACCCAGAAAGCTGCAACACCCAAGGTAACATCCTCTGTTTCTAAAGCTTCGAAGTCTTCTATCAGTGAGTTTGCCTATTCTGAGTCCACTGATTTTCTTGAGAAAGAGTTTGAAGATGTGAATGTTGCATTTCCAAAACCTTACTTTTCATTGGAATTTTATCGAAAGGAAAATATGGAGTTTTGGTTGAAACATAGTGACACGAAAATTCTCAAAGAAAAGCACATAGACGAGGTTGATTTCAAAAAGCATGGTGTATTTCAGTTCTTGGAGGATAGAAATTTTTTGAAAGCTAACTTGCATCCTTCGAAATTTGTTGAGGCTATAGTCAAAAATTTCTATGCCAACCTTCATGCCAACCTAGATAATGAGAAGTCCGATCAATTTGAAAAGGTGTTTTTAAGGAACAAAATTTTTTCTATTACCCCTTCTTTGATAAACAAGACTTTAGGACTCCCAAATTTGGATGATGATGGTCCTATTGTTCATAAGGATGAAATTGCTAAGTTTATCTCTCATAATGTCGTGCATGAATGGCCTCAGAACCCGAATCCCAAAACCAAAGTTCATTTTCTTGCTTCCCGTCTCACTTCACTCTTTGCCGTGCTTCACAAGCTTTGTATATTTAATTGGGTTCCTACTTCTAACGAGCAATATGTGACATTGCAACAAGCTAAAATTTTGTATAAGTTAGGAAAGAACCGAAGGGTGAACTTGGGTAGATTGATCTTCAAACATTTGGCTTCGTGGGGTAGAAGAAAAGACATTACAATGTTTCCTTACCCTTCCTTAATCTTCCAAATTTTGAAATCTCAAAAATTGCCCATTGAAGAGTCGGATGAGTACACGCCCAGTCTTGATCTCTATGCTATAGATTCTCAGCTGACTAAGAAGAACACTAAGAGTGTAAGGTACACTGGTGATCTTCCTTGGTAAAAAATAAATGAATTTGGGTCAAGTGAAGCGGTTCATGCTAAGGGTGTTATTCATTCTGTTACCCCGAATGTTACTCCAAAATCTCCAAGTTTTTCACGTACAGATGCAGCTCATGTTCTTGCTAATGTGTACAATTTGTTGGGGAATGCTTCACCAACAATACCGAAGACCACAGTTTTGGCGTTTCTCCACAAACAAACTGCTACCATTGCCGAGATTGTGCAAGGATGGGCTAAGCTCAAGGAAATTACTGATGAATTTATCCAGCAGGTTTCTTCCCAAACTGGGGGAGATAATAGTGCCGATGGAGCTGGTCCGAGTGGTGGTGGTGTTGGAGATGCCAGTGGTGCTCTTGCCGAGATGTTTGAAGGTGCCGCGAGATCTTGAAGATGAAGAAGGGGATGAACAGGAGGAAGAAGAAGCTGATGATGAGCGAGAAGAGTGAGTACAATACATCACCTGAAGATTGATGTTGCCGCTCTCATGGTTATGGTACTTTTGGTGGTTGAAAAACAATTTACTTTTATGTTTTTAATTTGAAACATGTTTTAATACTTTGGTGGTTTGTTTTATTTGCTTTTGGTTATTAAACTTTTAGGGTTGTTTGAACTTGAAGTAGCTTAGTAGCTTTGATTTATCGTTGGTACTCTAAGTTGCTAGTTAGTTGGAAAACTTATTTTGGAAAATATGTTTTGATAACTAGTATTTTAGTGATAAATCATTGTGGTTGTTAATTCCTTGATTATGGGGGAGTTGATAACTATGAAGTTGCTCTGTATGGCTAACATTTTCTTGCAGGGATCAGCACTTTAGAGTTTGGAAAGAAATTATAAATTATGGGGGAGATTGTTAATACAGACTGTGGGTGTTACCACAGGTGCTATCACTGGCAGTTGGGTGTTACCCGAACTGAAACGATTTGTAATTTAATAATTCTTTCCATATTAATTTATATCCTAATGTCTAATATTATTTGCAAGATATATGTGTTTGTTGGTCTATATTTCAGGTTAATATATGGTTGGATTAATTGTTAGAAACAAGGAAGAAGTTGGTAAAGAAGTTACACGTAAATGGGAGATTTACGAGTAACTTTTGCTTGATCCATATTTGTTGATAAAGAAGAAAAACGTGGGAAGACCAAGTCTTAGAGTTGTTGCTGATTATTTGAAGTGTACAATACAAAGAAAGCAAGAGAGTACAAGGTGATGAAGCAAGGACTTGGGCTTCAAGAATTCGGTTGCTACATTTAAGGGAAGTTAACGCATGAAGAGGAATCAAGCCAAGAATTATTCTCTACTCCTCTCACACGATCTGAAGGTCCAAGGCTGTTATTTTGGAGTAGCTTCCAAGGCATTTGAAGGCTATAAATAGGCTAGGTGTGGTTCATTTGAAGTATGCCAAATACTGAATATTAAACACACACACCTTAGCACAAGAGAGACAAAGTTCTTTGGTTCGCATAATCCTTCATCCCTTGTGATTCTAGCTTAAACACTGAGTGTTTAAGAGGGTGTTGGCTAAGGATAGGATTCGTGCTTTGTCTCATTTAGTTCCATAGAGCATCATCATTGTATTTGCAATAGAGAACTTTCGGCTTTGTAATTTTTCTATATTAATTATAAAGTCTTCGCCATCTAGGCACACTCAAGTTATATATTTATATAACTTGAGAAAATTATATCTTGTGTTATTTATTTTCGCTGCACAAAATTTTTACAAACTCTTTTATTTGGTGTGTGTGTGTGTGCTGTCAGTCAGTGTGTTATCCAAGGTGTTGGGTAACATCTACGGTAACATCTCTTTCCAGTGAAGCCATTGACAATTTCAATCAATTTTTGAAATTTCGTGTTCTACACCAGGTTTAAATATTGCCCGAGTGGCCCTAGAAGAAATCCCCATTATTTTTCTCACTAAGGCTTCGTTTGTTTCAACGTAAAATATTTTCCGGAAAATGATTTCCTGTAAAATGTTTTTCGGAAAATGAAGATGTTTTTCGAAAAATGAAGATGTTTTCCTGTAAAATGAAGATGTTTTTCGGAAAATGAAGATGTTTTTCGAAAAATGAGATAAACATGTTTTCGGCTGTTTAGTAAGGAAAATATTTTTCGAAAAATATTTTTATGTGTTTAATGAAAATATTTTTCGAAATCCGAATATTATTAAATTAATGTGATGATATATTTTTATTGAAATGAGTGTCTTCAAAATTATATTTTCTTGAATTATTAATTTTTTTTAGAAAAAACTTTTTTTTTCCTTTTCTTCTTTAATTTTTCTTCAAATCAAGTGATTTTTTAGCTAATTGTTCTAATGTAGATTTAAAAAAAAATCAGGCTTAAAATATTATTCATCCACTTTTTTACACAATTTTGAGTATATTATTGATAATTTATTTGTTAATTAAAACTCCAAGAAAAAAAATAAAATAAAACTGAGATTTTGATTTATTGAACCATCTTCTTAAATTATATACTATATATATATATATATATATATATATATATATATATATATATATATATATATATATATATATATCCTAACAAGTGGCTCCTATATTTTTGGACAAAAATGTCCCTCATTCAACAAAGTGTATATATATATATATATATATATATATATATATATATATATATATATATATATATATATATATATATATATATATATATATATATATATATATATATATATATATATATATATATATATATATACACACACTCCCTCCGTTCCAATAAAAGCTTCACCAATTACCCAAAAGGCCGTCCCGTTAGAAGCTTCACCTTTTCTTTTTTGGCAAAGAATCTTTACTATTCAACCAACTCATTCTCTCTCATATTTCACTATTACACTCATAACATTTTTCAAATTTACTATTTCCTCCGCTCATTATCTCTCATATTTTACTATTACACTCACAACATTTTTGAAACCCTTAATTTTCGTGCCAGGAAAAAATGGTGAAGCAATTACCGGAACGGAGGGAGTATATATAGGTAGGTAGGTGCTCAAATGAGTACCATAACAAAATGAGAATCGTGAGAACCACTTGTATACACTTGTTTACAGTAGATACTTAGCTATTGTATACATATACAGTCTACTTTATATGTATACAGTAGTTAAGTATCTACTGTATACAAGTGTATAACCACATGTATACACTTGTATACAGTAGCTAACTATCTATTGTATATGTATACAGTCTATTGTATATGTACTCCACATTAGCTAAATATCTACTGTATACAAGTTTATACAAGTAGTTCTCACGGTTCTCATTTTAAACGGTTCTCATTGGAGTGTTACCCTATATATATATATATACTCCCTCCGTCCCACAATAATATATAAATTTTTCATTTTGGGCGTCCCACAATAAATATACTTTCCCAAAATGGAAAGGAATCTTTACTATTCCCTCCACTCATTCTCTCTCCTACATTATTTTAATACTCACATCACCATTATAATTTACTATTCTCTCCACTCATTCTCTCTCCTATTTTATTTTCACACTCACAACATTTTATTAAAATATCATAATTCCTCCTTAATTAAGTGCAAACTAAAAGTGCGATACTCTGGGACGGAGGAGTATATATATATATATATATATATATTTATGAGACTTCCTTTTCCCCGGCCGTTAGTCCACATCTGGGTGAGACTCCGTCCAAAATGACAAAGGAATCTTCACTATTTACCCCACTCATTCTCTCTCCTATTTCACTTTTACACTCACAACATTCTCTCTCCTAACTATTCCTCCCATTCATTCTCTCTCCTATTTAATTCTTCATACTCACAACATTTTTTTTCACTTTTTCTCTCACTTACTTTTTCTTAATTGGTGTGCCCAAAAAGTTAGTCTCAACTAACGTGGGACGGAGGGAGTATATACTAGTAAAAGCTCGTGTCCAAGGACACGTGTATTTTTTTTTAAATAAAAAAAAATTTAATTTAAAAAAAAATAAATTTAAGAGCAAAATGGGAAAGGGGCAACTTAGTAAAATGGAAAAATTGGGACTTGATACTGTTCATTGTACTGTAGCAAGGAGGGTTTCCATTTATACTATAGATTTAAAAAAAAAAAAATTAAGGGCAAAATGGAAAAGGGACAACTTAGTGAGGGCAAAATGGGAAATTTGAAACTTAAAACTGTTCATTGTACTGTAGCAAGGAGGGTGTCATTTATACTACATATATATATATATATATATATATATATATATATATATATATATATATATATATATGACTGAGATTATGATTTATTGATAATTTATTTGTTAATTAAAACAAAATGGGATGGCACAAGAATTAAGGTAAAAGGTGAAAAAGGTGATGTGTTGTGAGTGTAGATGGTTGGATAGGAGAGAGAAAGTGGAGTAAGTGGGTAATTGTTGTGAGTAGAGACTAGTGGGTCCCATTTCCATTTTTGGACTTTGCAGATTATTGTGGGACACACAAAATGTATTTTTTTGCATATTATTGTGGGACGGAGGGAGTATATATGAGTTATACATTGCGAAATATGAGTTGTACATGAAGGGCACCATTTTTCGAAAAATATTTTACTTAGAAAAAATTCGTAAGTCATTTTCCTTAGAAAGGGCGTAAAATGTTCTCCGAAAAACGTTTTCTCCATTTTTCGGAAAACAACCAAACACCAGAAAATGGGGAAAACGTTTTCCGAAAAATAACCAAAGACCAGAAAATGAGTTATTTTACGGAAAATGTTTTTCGGAAAACAATCAAATACTGAAAAATTGGAAAAATGACCAAACATCGTAAAACGAGTTATTTTACGAAAAATATTTTTTAAAAAACGTTTTACGTCAAAACAAACGGAGCCTAAATCTCGATTTAACTCGAGAAATTACGAGTTAGCCTAGGTTTGGTTCAAATCGGTGGGCAATGAATGTGGTAACATGTTGGGTCACGATCTATAGTTAAATAATTATATTATTTAATAGGAATAACATAATTAAGATAAATAATGAATACGGTCCATGATCACCATATTCAACCAAATCCATATAATATAATGTTATATATCTAAGTTTTAACCACCACCTTTGTTTTGGAACTTGTACCCCTTCCCTTCCCTTGCCTTGTTTTCTTCCACACCCCACCTCCCATCCTTTTTTCTCTCTCTCTTAATCTCTGCAGAAATGAAGGTGAAGGGGATGGAGCTTCCATCTCCTCAAAGAAGCTCCAAAATAATCATTTTACTAACTGTATCCTTAATCCTCCTCACACTCTACTACCCTTTAGTAAGGTACCCATCTTTTTCAAAATCCAAAACTACCCCTCCCACTACTCCATTAATCCATCATGATGATAGCCTGATAACCATCAAAGACAATCATCTCAAGTGTGACATATTTACGGGCGAATGGGTTCCGAATCCGGATGCTCCGTATTATCAAAATGGTACGTGTTGGGCGATCCATGAACACCAAAACTGCATCAAGTATGGAAGACCCGACTCCGAGTTCATGAAGTGGAAGTGGAAACCCGATGGGTGTGATTTACCAATCTTTAACCCGTATCAGTTTTTGGAGCTAATGAGGGATAAATCGTTGGCCTTTGTTGGTGACTCAGTTGGAAGGAACCAAATGCAATCCTTGATTTGTCTCTTATCCCGGGTAAGTCTGTCTATACCCAAAAATCATCTTAACTTTGTAAGACTTGTTTTCTTGTGATTCACATTTTGTCTGTTCAACTTTAACCCTAACCCATCCAGTTGAGCTAAGCTAAGCTAAGCTAAGCTAAGTGTAATTATATTAAGGAGTATCTAAAATAAAATCAAATAAAAATGCCAGTAATTAGTTAATCAATCCTTCTAAATTTCAGCTAAAAAAAATGAAATCTGACAAGCGACAAGACTGAAAATAGAAAGAGAAAAAAAAGGCATATTTATGTTCATTCGTTTAATCATATCTCTCAACTCTGTGTGTGTGTGTGTGATAGGGACTATGAATAGAGACTTTGACGTTTATTTTCTTTATTTTTTTTTTATTTATGTGAGAAAATTTGGGGGAGTAGGTTAGCTACTGCAACTAGTTGTATAAGTCAAGGATTAATTAAGATTGTTTGATTTCTACTACCCTCTGGTCCCCCTGTCATTCCTACTTTACTTTTTTATCTTTCTCACTTCATATTTTTTACTTGTTTTATTTCTTAAATTGTAAAATATGAAAAATGTTTACAAAAAAATCATCACTTACTTATCTTCTTTTCGATTTGGCGGGGCGGATCCAACCCGCCAAAGCTCACCATTAAACGGGGCAGGGTGGGTTGGCCCAAATTTTTGTCGGACTGAAAATATGTCATCCCAACCCAATTCACCTTTGATTGATGGGTCAGGCAGGCCAATCAAATAAATAAAACTTGGGCTAAAAATTGAGAATAACTGATAACAAAAAATAAAAAATCATAATAGCCAAACAAACACAAACTTTCAAACACAATAATATCTCAACAGATAAAAAAAACATAACATTTAAATAAACACAAAAAAAGATTCATATCAATATAAACTAATTATCAAGCAAGCAAAACAAGTAAACTTTACAAAAATTGATACAAATAAATACAAGTAAATCATGATCACATAAATAAAGATTTATATTAATAAAAATGAAGATAGATAAAGATATATACTCCCTCCGTCCGCTTACAAAGTTCACACTTTCTATTTTGGGCGTCCGTTTACAAAGTTCACACTTTGTTTCTTTCCTAAAAAGGAAACCTTAAATCACTATTCTCTCCACTCATTCTCTCTCCTACATTATTTTAATACTCACAAACCATTATAATTTAATATTCCCTCCACTCATTCTCTCTCCTATTTTATTTTCACACTCACAACACTTTCAATATAATACTCCCTCCTTAATTAACGTGTAAACAGTAAGTGTGAACTTACTAGGCGGACGGAGGATATATATATATATATATATATATATATATATATATATATATATATATATATATATATATATATATATATATATATATATATATATATATATATATATATATATATATATATATATATATATATCTATATATGTGTGTGTGTGTGTGTGTGTGTGTGTGTGTGTGTGTGTGTGTGTGTGTGTGTGTGTGTGTGTGTGGATCGAAGACAATAACGACAACGAATTAGTAATCGTGATAGAGTTCACCGACGGCGATGAAAACGGCGATGAGGGTAGCGACGTCTACTCAGGGTTTCTCCGTTATGTTCTCAACTTCTCTCTCGAGTGTCTCTCAATTAACGATTTACAAATTGAGTCTAAAAATTCAATGTAGCCTCAATTTTCAATTAAAAATGACATTATTTTGTGAGAAAAAAATATAAAAAATATAGTGGGCTGGTCCACCCCAGCCGGCCCCGAACCCGTTTTAGCCCACACTCATATCGATCAGCCCAAACGTAATTTTAAAACCTAACCGACCCTTATTAAATTGTGGGCAGACTGATCCGCCGACGGACCCAATCCAAATTGAAATTGACGGCTTTACTTTTCACCAATTTGCTTTATTAATGAAGAATTATATTTTTTATCCAATTTTGTATTAGTTTTTTAATAAATGTGTAAAGTAAATTATGAAGAATAAATGAAGTGATAGAAAGAAGTAGTATATTGACCATTATCTCCCTATGCGCACATGGGGAGATGTGCCCATGCACGGTATTCATCTTCACTGCCTAATCCAGATTTCAATATTTTCAAATCAATCATTTTTTTTTTATTTTGGTTTGGGGGAATGATTAATGTATAAATTTGAAGGGAAAATATTTTAGCAGTCGATATAGATTATTTGAAGGGTGCATCACTTTTACTCTAATAATAATAATAATATAGCCGTCATTTAATTAAGAAAAATATTGCAAAAATCTTTTTTGATTGGTTTTATTAAGGGGGTTGAAATTGAAAATGATACTCCAATACATTCCAGCTGGAGATAGCATATATAATTAGCAGCAGCAGCAGCAGCCGCCGCCCCAGTTCATATCTTATTACCAATTTCATTATTCTTTTTTATCATCATAAGACTAAAATCTCACCATTTTTATTTTTTTCATAACTTTAAATATTTTAGTTAAAGTGAGAAAATAATAATACTCTTTCTTTCTTTCTTTCTGTCCTATAATAATATCTCACCTTTCTAACTTTGTCCCATCCCATATTTGATAAATATTAGTATTATATGAAATTATATACTATTGTTGATGCTTCATCAAAAATAATTTTTAATAATTTTTTGGTATTGAATTGATTAAAATAGTTTTTAGAATTTTACATCAAAAATGACTTGTATTGATGGTGTCAAAAGTTAAATATGACCAAATAAAATGAGAAAGTATTGAATAGGAAGAAGAAGAAGAAGATGTGTATATTTATTGAAGATTTTGATTTGGAATATATGACTAACTTTAGAGAATATTATATGCCTGCTGGCAACAACGTGGGCTCGTGACATATTTGCATAAATTTAGCTTATTTTTAATAATTATTAAAAGAATTGTCCTTTTCATAAGTTGTAAATTTGGTTTGGATTTATAGAATCAAGATCAAGTTTTTGTGATGCCAATGCAATTTCACTTTACTTTACTTGGACATCAGTTTTAGTATCATCTCCTTGTCCTTGTCCACCCACGCCCTTCATTTATCAATATTCTTTTCTTGTACCATTGTAATAACAACACAACATTTGATATTTCACTTTTTTTTTTTTTTTTTTTTTTATTCAAGGCTCAGAGGAAGCTAGATTGAAGTTCTCTAATTGTTCTTGTTTTATAATATCCAGGTGGAATATCCAATTGATGCCTCAACTTCACCAGATGAAAACTTCAAACGTTGGTTCTATGTTTCTTACAATTTTACCCTTGCCACATTCTGGTCACCATTTTTAGTAAAAGCAAACATGGAAGACCCTAATGGCACCGGCCTCTTCACCCTCTACCTAGATGAGTTCGATGACAAATGGACCACCCAAGTCGATGATTTTGATTACTTGCTCCTCAATGGGGGCCACTGGTTTTGGCGGCCTGCCATGTATTACGACAAACGCCGCCTCATTGGTTGTAGATACTGTCAGGTACCCAATGTTACCGATTTTCCCGTGCAGTACGGCTACAAGAGGGCATTCAAAACCGCGTTCAAAGCCATCAATAGCCTAGAGAATTTCAAGGGCATGGTTATTTTGAGGACGTTTGCGCCTATGCACTTTGAGGGCGGGGCATGGAATGAAGGAGGAAACTGCGTTAGGACAAAGCCGTTTAGGAGTAATGAGGTAACGTTAAAAGGGGTAAATTTGGAATTGTACATGGCCCAAATGGGGGAGTTTAGGAAGGCAGAAAGAGAAGGGAAGAGGAAAGGGAAGAGATTTAGGTTATTGGATACAACACAAGCAATGTTGTTGAGGCCAGATGGGCATCCAAGTAAATATGGGCATTGGCCCAATGAGAATGTGACTTTGTATAATGATTGTGTGCATTGGTGCTTGCCTGGGCCCATTGATACTTGGGGTGATTTCTTGCTACATATAATTAAAATGGAGGGTAGGAGATCAGCTCAAGAAAAGCTTCTTCATGCAAGGGTTATTAAAGAGACCCCTTAAATTCAAATATCATATTTCCTTTTTCATTTTATAACATTTAGAGTTTCTTTTAAGTGATAAATTGTATTGCCTCTAAGAGCTTGTAAGCAAGCAGTTTGTTTGTATCATGTCCTTCCTTTATATGTACAACAAGATTTTACTTCCGTCCTAAAATTTCATTTTTATTAATTAAAAATATAAATAAACCTTCATTATTAAGAATTGTCCCCCTCCCCTCCCTTGTCACCATCTCGCCTAATTATTACATTATTTAAATATTGAAAAAATCTAAGCAATTTCCTCCAAAATTCAAGCAAATAGTAATTTCTAAAACAGAAAAGAATTTTGGATTAATGTTTTCAAGAAATGCTATTTGCAATATACTATATATACATGAAATGGGGCTTGGAAGGGGGAAAAAAAAACGATCTACATTATTAAAGATGATGACAAGAGACTGGAAAAAGTGAGGAAAAGTTTGCCAGTACTCTCTGAGAGAGAGAGTCCCCATGTGAATTATTTTCAACTTTTTGTGTGTCGTTTTGCTTGTATGATTCAGGACCTTACCTTGCTTAAGATGGGCTATTATATTCAAATTCAAATCACACCTATGAGTTGGAATATTATAGCTTTTCATAACATGACAAATAACGAATCCAAACAAGCTGTGTTTGTGTATGTTCAGAAAAGAAACTAGGGGATGGGGATGTTCTAACTTAACCAAAGGTCTAGGTCTGTCTACCCGACTCCGAGCGGTAACTTAGTTGGACTGATTGTTGTGCTGGAGCCGAGCCGAGCCGGGTAAGACGACTCGGAGTGTATATTCAATAATAAATACTATTAGAAAACATAAAATCACTCTACTGAGAATTTTGCAAATTATTATTAGAGCATGATATACATTAGAGATTTGGGAAGGGAAGTATTTGGCGCTGATAGGGATTCCGAGAGTCATATAGTATAATCCTTGTTCTGGTTATACTGGAAACTGAGTATTGAAATTAGTTTGTCAGGTCTAGAGTCAATTTGCAATAATTTAGAGCTTTGTCAGTGTTGCAATCTCTATAACAAACATGAATTGTAAGAAAATAGTAGTGTTAAGTTAATTATTTTGCTAAGGTAAGGACACATTGGGACAAAATCTGAACTGCAAGCGTGTAATATTGGACTATCTAGATTAGGCAAGGAAAGGCAAGTTCTACCATCTTTCGTTTTGATAGGATTCTCCAAACCAATATTTATTGTTTAATCAAACACATTATTGGCAATTTGCTTGGTTTATATCGGCTTTTCCTTTAAAATATAGGAGGGAGGATAAGATGTGTCCATTGCAAACTTGAGGATGTTAATAAACAAAATTTCCTTTGATTTGAGGAGAAATCCGCAAGTCATTTTTTTCTATTTTTTATTGACCAGGAAATCTTTTTCATTGACTTTATTTTCCGTGTTTACCAAACACCAGAAAAACATTTTCTCCCAAATAAGCATAGCCTTAGATTTTGATTTCTTGTTGAAATATAGGATATGATTTTACACCCAAATTGACCTGAAGAATTTTTGGTGCACTTTTGCGTTTCATTTTACTTGTATTCTAGCACACAACAATACCTAACATGGCAGTGGCACATACACCATGGGTTCATTTCAATTCAAAATGATGGACAACAGGCTCCACAACAAAGAAACATGTCCAAAATGGCTTTTCAAAAAGAGAAATGGCAAAACGCCATTGCAATCAAATCATCTGATACTTCACCATCAAACTACTCCACTCAACTTAGTAATAGGACCACCAATCATTTCGACAAAGGCCATGTAAATAGTTGTAACGCCTTTAAAAAAAATTGCCAAAAACATTAACAGTGAAATCGGTAAAAGAGATTACGAAGGTGTCATTTGATAATCCCTTCATTTTTGTAACAAGAATTTATGGTTTTCAAGTGGGGGATGAGGGGTCTTCATCATGCATACGACGGGGACATCCCATCCGATTCATATAGTCAACAATTTTCGCTTCAATGTTAATATTCATAGAACAATAAACCTTAATGGTGTGGTGTGGTGTTAATTACACACTAACCAGAAACAACTAATTGCTCTATCACTTGAAAATGGAATGAGGGTCCCTAAATAATTGATAGCTTTTAAAAGGACCTCTCACCCTCTTAACTCAATCTAATTTTACTAATATAGTTTTGGAAGCCTTTAGATGTTCAAGTAAAAGATGTTAATAGGTTGTTAGTAACCTCAAGAAAAATGGTTTAATGCACTTAATTTTCCATCAAAAAAATTAACTATTTGGAGGGTCAGCCGAGTACCGAGACACATTTCTGGCACAACTTATCCTTAATTAGTGCTTATTTTAGGCACTAATGGCAAGTAATATTTACAGTTTGTGATAAATATTATCCACCTAAGTCCCATCCCCATTCGAGAATACAAAGCTTAAGTAAATCAGACTTCAGAATTTTAATATGTGTTGCTTATGATCTTCCGACCTTATGCAAAGATTCTTCTAGTTGTTTTAGGGTATCATTGTCGAAATCCCTCTGTCAATGCACGTGAGAAGTTGCTCGTCTCTCTCTCTAATTATCACAAAGATACATCATTTTGTGCACATGGTACAACCTAACAGTAAACATTTCCTTAAGTTTGAACCTCATCCAAGACAGGCATGTGGAGGTTAGTAGTTCAAACTTCAAACTAATCAAGTCAGACTTCTTAAGCCTGTGGTTACTAAGACTTGTGTTGGCGACAATGTGATATAATTATACAAATACAAAGCACGATTTAGTCATACTAATATAAATACATTGGAAAGTAAAGCCAATTAGCCTTTCTTTTCCAAGTACATGTACAATATATTTTTCCAACTCATAATTATATGTTTAAAATCTAATTACAAGCACACATTATTTGAAATTATCTTTTTAAAGCATGGTGGAGAAATGGTAGATAATATTATTCTTCAAGTTTGTCTTTTAAGATAAATACCATGATAATGATTTGTTAGACAGCTCATACGGGCACACATTAATATTTTCATCTAATTACATTTTTGAAATATTTGTCACCATCAAACTCTTATCAGTATCAATATATGCAAAAGCCTCAAAGGCACTTCCTTCATACTTTTCCTTGTATCCAAATGAAGGCCAATGCCATTGAGCTCCCTAATGGTCACTACAAACCAATAAACACCTCAAAAAAGCTCATTCTTCCCATTCTAACCTTAGTTCTCCTCATCACAATCCATCTATATACCCGAAACTTTCCACAGCTTCAGATCACAAGCTTGGCCTCACTGGCCGGAAATAGTTCTAGCGGTGAATGCAATATATATCATGGGAGTTGGGTTTTTGATGAAAGGGAACTTTACTACACGAACGAGACTAAATGTCAAATAGATGATCGACAAAACTGCATGAAGTATGGAAGACCAGACACAGAGTTCATGAAGTGGAGATGGAAGCCAGATGAATGTGAGTTACCTCAATTCGATGCAGCTGAATTCTTGGAGCTTGTCAAAGGGAAAACTATGGCCTTCATTGGGGACTCAGTTGGACGAAACCAAATGGAATCATTAGTCTGCATGTTAGCTAGTGTAAGTTCTCAAAAACCCAAGTCATAATACCATTATACTATTCATTTGCATGAATTATTAATTAATTACAATGCCTAATATAACATTCAGAGATACAAAAACATATATAGATACATGTATGTCTGTATGTCTACACATAAGAAGACAAATAGATTCAGAAGTACCAGTGGGGTTAAGTTTTAGTTTATTTGCAAGTTGGAGTTCACCAATAAGTACTTCTGCCGTCCCATAATGGATGTCCATTTATGTTCTTGATTAAGAACAAACATAGACATTCATATTGGGACGGGGGGTAGAAGAATATTGTATTTATTGTTCTTAGGGAAAAGAAAAGGTATGAACCCCATACCCTAGATGGTCCACCCCAATGTAAAGCTGACATATTAACATACAAAAACCAACAGAAACAGCTACGACACAAGATAATAAAACAACAAAAGATGTTTATTTGAGTGGTTCTACAGATATCTGCAATTATCAGTCAGAGCCAAAGAGGAATTTGGTGCCATCACCAGCTTGTTCGGTGATCAGTTGTAGTTAAATTAAGCTTCTAATTCATCAGTTTTGACATTAACAATAAGACAGAGACTAGGAGAAATGTAGAATTGAAACAGGAAATGGCAGTGGTTTCTTTTCTCAATTTGGTTTCAACTTTCAAGTCCAAGTGATGAACTAGGTACTGGTAGGGAGATATACTTGAACACCGAATTCACAAGACTCGGGCATTTATAATCTTCTTAACATTATATCACTCAATTAGGTTACTAATCAGGAATTATAATATTTGATCACACACAAATGTCACTGTTATGGACAGGGTGGATTGCTATTTTTGGATAATGAAAAGGAAGGGTGTGGTAGGTGTTGTAGGCTTGTAGCTAGCCATTTTAAAATCTAGTTGATAACAACTGGAAAAGTCCGAGCCACTTAACTTCAATACAAGTTGTGGTGCTTAAATGCAAATCCTGTATTACCAAGGCAAAAGTTTCCTACTTATCTACATTCTTATTTTATTAAAAAAAAAAAAAAAGTTTCCTACTTATCTGTAACATTTAAATTGTCCGTCCTTGGATTGACAAGATTCACATATATGGTTTTCAGGTAGCCAGTCCAGTTGATAATTCCACTACCTTGGATGCAAGATTCAGGCGTTGGTTCTATCCTACCCACAACTTTACATTATTAACAGTCAGGTCCCCATTGTTGATTAAAACGCGAGATCCCAACCCCAATAATTTTACCTTTAACAGTATAATGAATCTCTACTTGGATGAAGTTGACGACACCTGGACGACTCAAATTGAGGGAGTCAATATTGCAATATTCTCAGCTGGGCAGTGGTTTTTCCGACCATTTATGTACTATGAAAATGGTACCCTTGTTGGATGTCGTTTCTGCAATAAAGAGAATATCACTGAGCTCTCCAGTTTCTATGCCTACAAGATGGCCTATCGAACAGTCTTTAAGACCCTTCTAAACCTTCAAAATTATACTGGGGTGACATACCTAAGAACTTTCTCACCGGACCATTTTGAGAATGGAGATTGGAATAATGGAGGGAATTGCGTAAGAATAAGACCCCTTACGAGGGAAGAAATGATGGAAGATTGGTTCAGGATGAAGATGCATTCTACTCAAGTGGAAGAGTTTAGGGCAGCAGAAAAGGAAGGAGGAAAAAAGGGATTGAAGTTTAGGCTGCTAGATACTACTGAAGCTATGATGATGAGACCCGATGGCCATCCCAGCAAATATGGACATTGGCCCGGTGAGAATAAGACCATACCGGACTGTGTCCACTGGTGCATGCCAGGCCCGGTTGATACATGGAATGAGTTTCTGCTACAGATGTTGAAGGCGGAAGAAGAAGGATCTATTAAGAGGGCATTTCAGAAGAATGTTTTAGTTTAAATCGTACAAATTTTGCACAGCTACATTAGCAAACACTGTTATTAATGCATGGATTATGTAATTACTATATTTAAGTCTGTAACTAATAATAAATTTGGCTTCTCTTTTCTTTCAAGAAGTTCGCAAGCTCAGAGTCTTCAAATTTGGCCATATACTTGTAAGAAGTATAGAAAACTATCAAATACTATAGTTGCAGAACTTTAACTCTTATCTATAGCTGGTATGGTTACACTTGTTGGTGTTTATCATGTACAACTGGTAATTTCAATTGAAACATGTCTCTATGTTCCTGTAACAATCGGAAATGGTATGCAAGAACAAAAATTACCAGTTTTCTAACAAATATGTAGATAAAAATTATGATGATGATGAAGAAGAAGAAAGAAGTGTTGTAAAACGCAAAACAAAAGTGACCCAGCCAAGTTAGAAAACTCAAAGAAGTTTTGATTAAATTACATAATATAGAACATTCTTTGTACAGACCCCAGAAAGGTATATATAATGATAGATGCAACTGCTTCAGAGTATAACCCGGACTATCCAGCTTAGACAGTTAAAGAAACAAATTAGTATGTTACCTTTGAGCAAAAACAAAAAAGAAGTATGGAGGAGCATCTTCAGAATGAGATCTTGAGAAACACCAAGATGTTCAGTGCCAAAATGTATAGCACAAACGCCGACCTGAGCAACATTTGCCTTTCCAGCGTCTCAATACGGCCAATTGTCTGAGGCTTGTAACGAGGATCAACAATGTAATCAGACGAGAGATATCCTTTATCAGAGTTGCTTCTCCCAAACCTATTCCTGGCAGCATTCAACTCTGCTGTGCTGGTTTCAACCTTCCTCCACAATCCGTTTAATCTCTCTAGCTCCATCTCCTTTAGATGGATTTCACCCACCAGGCCTTCTGCTTGAGCCTAAAACCAAAGACACAAGCAGATTAGAAGTTTTTTACTGATATGGATATAAATATGAAACATGTCAAGTCAGAAAGCACAAAATTAACCTGCTTTGCAGCTAGTTGTTCCATTAGGCTGTGAAGCTGTTTATCCAATATCTTCTCCCGCTGGGCTGCAAAAGAATGTAAACATAGTTGAAGGATAGTGGAATATATCTCTTTCACACACACTCATATGACTGTGCATATATATACATTTGTCTGTGTGTTCTTGAGCGTGCACACGTATGCATGCATGTGCTGGAAATCTGCATTACAAAAATGTGCTACCTGGAGAAGGTTGCTTCAGCAAATTGTCTTGGAGCTGTGACCATTTTCTCTCTAAACCCTCGACAACCTCTTCCATTGAAGCCTAATTATACACAGCAGTTAGCAGATGGAAAAAGAACGAAGAAGATATCAAATAGAAAAGGTAATGAGCATGATAAGGAAATATGCGAACACCCAGACTCATTCAACAGACCGTTTCCTTTTTCTTGTTTGTTAACTTCTCTTGAAGTTCATAAAGTGAAGCTTCAGAATTCACTTGATCGTCAACTATGCTTTTGAATTCAAGTAACAATTCATTGGAGTTCCCAGATTGGCTCTCATCCAATGGTTGTGCATTTTCTAACTCAGATGTCAGTTTTCTTTCTGCCAACTCCATTTCCTGCAATGTATATTGATATACAGAAAAAAGATCAAACAACTACCAAAGACTGAACAGCTGCGACTATCATAAACAGAATGACATGGAAACCAATACATCTACAAGGCACAAATAAAGCCTTTTTTTAGAGGGATGGGGTTGGGGAGCGTTGATGTCTGTGGGTGGGTGGGTGTGTGTGTGTGTGTGGGTGGGTGGGTGGGTGGGTGGGTGGGTGGGTGGGTGGGGGTGGAGAGGGGGGGCTGTTAAGGTAGGAAATATTATTCAAAAGCAATATAAACATTGATGACGAATATAACAACTCTGGAGTATGGATCTCCTGTTCTAGATAGTATAAATATTTCCATCTTTCTACTTTGCTTTTATGAATAAAATAACAATGCCAAAGTACAAAGCACTAAAAGTACAGGAGTATACAACCATCTCTTGATTTGAATATTTCAAACAAAATTTCGGCTATAACATTCCCATGTAAAATGTATGCAATTAAATCTAAGTTCTGACCTCTAACTTAATCCGAAGTTGATCAGCTTCCTGTAACTTCTCTTGTATTTTGTTCTCACAGTCTGATATAGCCTTTTCATATGCAACATTTTCTTCTTGCAATGTCACCTCTCTTAGTTGTGCCTGGCACAATGTAGAATGCATTATGGTTAGAATTGAGAATCTAGTTCAATAACCCAAACACTTTGAAGTCAAATCACAAATGACAAGTAACAGGCACCCATTCCAGGAATAATAAGCATACTTGAACATGCACCATCCATCATGAGCACTGTTTCATGAAGTGTCATGCTGACAAGATGAAGCTTCAGAGAAATCAAACTCGTTTTCGAATGAAATACTCCCGCTGTCCCAGAATAAATGTCGCACTTTGGCTTTATTGGTCAACTGAGTTGAACTTTGACCAAAAAGTTATAAAAATTTGATTATCTTCATACGATTCTAAAAATGGTCATTGATGCACGAATAAAAACGCTATACATAACTATTTTTTTAATTTCATGACGATAAATAATTTATCATTATATGTTGGTCAAAGTTCAACTTAGTTGAACAAAAAAAATCAAAGTGCAACGTTTATTCTGGGACAGAGGGAGCATAATCAATAGGCTAATTTAAGCAGAGCAGCAAAGGATAATTATAGTTTGACAAAAGGAGAACATACATCACATAAAAAAAATATATTGTCATGTACTTGGAGACATAACATGTCAGATTGACAGCAATCGATACTCAACTAGGTCTGCAAACAAAAGAACAGGACTTGGATTTAGGAACCTCTAGAGAAGAACAAGAAATTTGAGTGGGCTTTTTATATCAAACAATAGAGAGAAAAATCCTATATATATGAATGACAATGTGGAGCGACCGGCTGCACCTAATGTGTATGTGACCCCAGACCCATAGTTACTGCTGACGAGATCCATAATATGCATTTAAAAACTAAGTATATATGGTCAAGTTACTTAACTCAATATCTCAAGTTACTTAACTCAATATCTCGAGCTTTAGCCAGCATCATAAGGTATTAAATATCAAGGATCACAAGGGCTTCCAGCAAGCCCTTTAAGCGCATTTCAGTTTCCTATAGATATTGCTCCTTATTATCTAGAAGATTCGCGAAGTATTACTCCATTCACTAGCCACACCAATTTAATGCTGCTAAATTCTGCAGCATTTGGAGTAAGCATAACGGCTCAAACAAGATTGACAACATACAGGTTTCCCCATGCTCCATGCACTTCTGCCCCATGTAAGAGCTCAGAAGCTTGGGTCCGGAGTGAACACTTAGCTTAGTCTCATTTGCCAGCATAGCATGGTCCAGGTGTAATGCAGGCTGAGACAAGTGTAGTAGTTATCCGAACCGCTATGATCAATTTTCTACCTAACACTTCATAGCTATTTGATATATGCACCGCCATTCTAAGTTGAACCCTAGAAAATGATATTGGTATTACTAATAAAAAAATTGAAATTGCAATGAGTTACACCAGTATGGAAAATCGCCAACGACTTTCATGGATCAGCACAAAATTGAAAACAATTTTGAAACTAAATTGTGCACAATTATCCAAATTATAAAACTGAAAATGGCAGAACCTGTTCTTTGGTGGCAGAGTGAGCGTTCAATTGAAGGGTTAATGCGGCGTTTGAAGCGAGAGAGTGGGCGTGGAGGTGAGGTAGGCGTTGGGAGATGTCTGGAGGAGGAAGTCTAAGCCGTAGATCTTGGATCAAACGGCTCAAAGAAGCTGATTTCTGATCCAACTCTCTGGCGTACTGCTGTTGTTCGAGAGTGAAGATCAATGGAATCGAATCGTTGGAGTCGTCATCTTCGTTGATTTGACCTCCTCCAACTACATCTGCTGCCCACGCCAGTAACCCTGCCATGTCTGATCCGGAACGGCAACTTCCCGACGGAATTCAGTACGCCGATTTGGTGAACGGCAAGAAAACAATAATGCGAAGAGTTAAAGAAGCAGCCAAAATAAAAGGGGTTTAAAGAATAGTAGGATCTTACAAGGGTCACAATGTAACTTCTGTTAGCTTTTTCACTTGGGTTGACTTTGTCGACTTCATTTGCTTGTGGGCTGTTTAGCATTGCTGTGAAGTGAGGCCCAGGTTAAGGGTGGATGTTTCCCAATTCCCAGGTATTTTCCTTAGACCCTCTCCAATTGTTTCAATTATCAAAATTATTCTTCAATTGTTTCAACTATCAAATTTATTCAACTGCTTTCACATCAGTTTTTCTCTCATCCACCTAATCATTTAACTTCCCATACAATTTTAATCCTTCCAATAGTTAGTTTTAAAAAAATTCAACCCCCTTCACTCATCATCCTATACCCCACCACTTTTGTTTTACTTCTCTACTTTTATTTTATTTGATTTTATATTCTTTATTTTTATGATTAATAAAATAATAATTACTATTATTGTTTATTTTATATTCTTTATTTTTTTATTAATAAAATAATAATTATTATTATCATTTATAATTAAAAAAAATACTTCACACTTAATTAATTTTTAAAATTGCAATTAAATAAATACGAGAACTGACGATAATTATTATTAAATCAAAGAAAAATTACAATAGACTCGACTCACAATACAATAAAACTATTAAACCACACATTAAAATACTTAAAAATAATATTTATCTGCGTCACATTCCGAACTTTGCCTATATGTGCTTGATTAGATCCGCCTGCAATTCATGATGAACTTTTGGATCACGCATTTCCGATCTAGCACGCACATGATTTGCAAATGCAGGTAGTACCTGTGATGATGTGTAGCCCAACAAAACTTTTGTTTTGGAAGTTTGAAAAATCTTTATCGGACTTTGAAAAATCATTTCGGAGTCGCCACGCCGTTTTTAGTTTAAGGGCCAAAACTTTGAAAAATACCCAATATTAGAGAAAATGAGTTTGGAGGTCACGTTACACTCCGGGAAGAACGTTTGGCGTTCACCCGGAATGCCTCGTACGACGAGTCTTTCTCACTTGAAAACTTTTGTGTGTATGTGTGTGTGTTTTAAAAGGACTTTTCTGAAAATAACTGGAATTCTAGGGACTGAACTGAAAAACAGTTTGAAAACAGTGATTAAACTGAAAATAACAGAAAACTGAGGGACTGTTTGCAGGTGACAATGTCATCCGCGTGGAGGAGATTGTAGTGCAATCTCATCCGCGCGGATGGGGCTGCAGTGTCAATATTCTTACTGTTTCTAGTTTAGTCACTGTAATTTCCAGAAAGTTAACTGGATTTACAGGACTTAACTGGAATTGTAACTGAAAAGACAGAAAGTAAAGGGGATGTTTGGATTTTGGCATCCATGCTTGTCCTCTCTTTCCCTAGACTTTGATTAGTTGTCATAAGTGATGAATCCACTTAATCAAGTCATCCCGGGGGTACGTTAGGACTTTGTGAGCATTTCATTTGCTAGGGGGAAAAGGGAATTTGACATGAAAATAAATTTGACAAAACAAGAAATAGGTCAAGATGTATCAACTTTTAGAGGAAGATCTCTAAGGTGGTCATAAGATAACAATCCTTGATATCTATACTCAAGTGTATCTCCTACATCTTGTGTGACCTATTTTATAAGTCTAGATGATTTTCATCCAAGGAAAGTGTTCCAAGGTGAGCATCTTAGACTAGGGAGGGGGATTTGCAAGGAAGTAAATGATATGGACCATTTGAAATGATCATCTATGGAGATTGACTCCAAGATGACCATATTTAGGTCAAGAAAGCAAGTAAAGACTAGAAATGTAAAGAGGCATGAAATTAGAAAATATGGACCATTTGAAGTGGTCATCCATGGAGATGAACTCCAAGATGACCATCTTCTAGGTCAAGTGAGAAAATAACTAGTAAAGTAAAAAGGGGAGTGGGGAATGACATAAAAGTAAAGGAAAATGTGGATCACCTTAAAAGATCATCCACGAAAATGGATTCCATGGAGATCCTCTTGGATCCTTGGGACAAGAGGGGAAGGGGATGAGCAAGTAAGTAAATAAACAAGGCTACATCATTTATATATGAAATGTATGCATGAATGAAGGAGATTTGAGTAAATGGGGTGAGGGTTTTCCAATGTTTCTTGGTTTGTTGTTTAGGGTTTGAGAGATTTCAAGGCTTAAGAGTGGTTTGGAATGGATTTGGTGTTGGATTTTGGTGTGGATTTTGAATTGTGAAGGTGTGAATGGCTATTTGGGGATGGATTTTGACAGCATAACAGTAAGTTTTTGTATTTTTTGGGTTTTTTTCTCTCTTGTTAAACTAAGGGAGAAGGGTTGTATTTATAGGTTGTTTGGATGACAATCTTATCCGCGTGGACAAGATTGTAGGTGCAATCATGTCCACGGGGATGACTCCAGCAGCGTTCCTGATCCTGTGCAAAAAGCAGTTTTGACATTTTGCTCTTGGTCAATATTCCCTTTTTATTGGAAATGACAAATTTCCAGCGAGGTATTTGTCCATTTTTTTATTCCTAAGAGGTCCTTCCTCATTCAGATTGTCAAAATAATGTCCAAAATGCCTCTAAATGATCATGAATCATTAATTTGGGCTGATAGAATATTAACGACCCAGATTGGGATACTTACAGTAGCCCCTCGGCGACGGTACTTTCAGGGGAAGTGGGGTCGTCGACAAAGTGAGGATCCCAATCTGGCAAAATTTTACCGAGATGGGCGAGGAGGTAGCCGAGGCGGTCGGATGGCCGGACCCTTAACGAAAGGATTCCTACGTATCCCAGGTGGGAATCAAGTCGGTCGTAGTTTAGGTCTTGCGGGGGGAAAGGAGCAGTTAAACGAATGGACCTCCCACCGCATTTTCGTTGTCGAAGGTAGACTCGACTAACGAAGGCGTTGCCGAAGACTGACTCGACTTAGCGGAGGCGTCGCCGAAGACTGACTCGACTTAGCGAAAGAGTTGCCGAAGAATATTTGACTAACGGAGGCGTCGCCGAAGACTGACTCGACTTAGCGGAAGCGTTTCCGAAGACGGACTAGACTTAGCGGAAGCGTTGCCGAAGAATATTCGACTAACGGAGGCGTCACCGAAGACTGACTCGACTTAGCAGAAGCGTTGCCGAAGAATATTCGACTAACGGAGGCGTCGCCAAAGACTGACTCGACTTAGCGGAAGCGTTGCCGAAGACGGACTCGACATAGCAGAGGCGTTGCCGAAGACTGACTTGACTTAGCGGAGGCGTCGCCGAAGACTGACTCGACTTAGCGGAAGTATTGCCGAAGACTGACTCGACTTAGCGAAAGCGTTGCCGAAGACTGACTCGACTTAGTGGAAGTGTTGCCGAAGAATATTCGACTAACGGAGGCGTCTATACCTAGATTGAACCTAAGTCGAGACTTAGTCCAGGAGTATGAACCTAAGTCGAGGTTCGGTTCAGGAGTATGAACCTAGATTGGGACTTAGTTCAGGAGTATGAACTTAAGTCGAGGTTCGGTTCAGGAGTATGAACCTAAATTGGGACTTATTTCAGGAGTATGAACGTAAGTCAAGGTTCAGTTCAGGAGTATGAACCTAAATTGGGCTTTGTACCTGAGGGAGACTATTTAAAGGCGTTCTTGCTGGGCAAGATTCGGGCTTACGATAATTGCCGGGGTTTATACGCTGGGGATATGTGTTCTTGGTACGGGCTTACAATGACGACCGGGGTTGAAAACGAGGAAGGGAATGGGCTTACGTTAGGTTTTCGTTAAATGAACGGGCTTACGATGACGGCCAGGGTTGAAAACGAGGAAGGGAATGGGCTTCCGTTAGGTTTTCGTTAAATGAACGGGCTTACAATGACGGCCGGGATTGAAAACGAGGAAGGGAATGGACTTCCGTTAGGTTTTCGTTAAAAGAACGGGCTTACGATAACGGCCGGGGTTGAAAACGAGGAAGGGAATGGACTTCCGTTAGGTTTTCGTTAAACTGGGGGTCTGGATGCAGAGGACCAGAAATTAAAGGGGAAAAATAGGGATTTCGCCCTGCAATCTTGTCCGTGCGGACCATATCAATAGGGCGCCTGGTTTAAAAAGACAGACAGTCGTGTCTGTCTTCCCCAGTTTCAAAGCAATCAGCCGAGAGAAAACGAGAGAAAAGAGGTAGAAACCTCCATTGTTGTCTGATTTCTTCGCAAAATCCTTCAAAATCAAGGCTATGGAGCAAAGGGGAGGAGCTCGTGGAGTCCACCGAGGTCGGGTGAGTTGGGCGGCAGCGGAGAGGAGGCTTGAGTTGGTGAGAATGCACCGCCACTACACGCTCTCGCAATCGGTGAATGAGGAGTTTTACCCGGATATGTGGCAACATTGGGCCACCGACGAGGATCTTCGCATGGTATGATACTCAATTTTGGCTATTTTGTTGATTTTTTATCAAAATTGGTATATGTTAGACTTAGGGCTTGAATTGTCAAAATTGGGGCTTTTGTTTATTTTGCCGTGGAAAATTGAAATTGATGATGCATATGTTTAATTGAAGTTATGGGTAGAAGGAATATGCAATTTGTTTATGAAAAACATGGGTAGTTTGCATAATGTAAAAATAAAGTGGGTGCAAATTTATCGAATTTGGGACGGACTCTTGCATAAGAGATTTTTTTGTGGTGAAAATTTGCTTTTGTGAATGCATGCTTGATAACATGGTGCATGGTATGTGAGAAAAGATGCATGTTATTTTGTAAAATGAACACAAATTTGTCGAATTTGGGACGGACTCTTGTATAAGAGATTTTGATGAAAAGTGCATTTTGTAAAATGAACACAAATTTGTCGAATTTGGAACGGACTCTTGTATAAAAGATTTTGGATGAAAAATGTTTTTTAAAATGAACACAAATTTGCCGAATTTGGAACGGACTCTTGTATAAGAGATTTTGGATGAAAATTGCATTTTGTAAAATGAACACAAATTTGCCGAATTTGGAACGGACTCTTGTATAAGAGATTTTGATGAAAAATGTTTTTGTAAAATGAACACAAATTTGCCGAATTTGAAACGGACTCTTGTATAAGAGATTTTGATGAAAAATGCGTTTTGTAAACTGAACACAAATTTGCCGAATTTGGAACGGACTCTTGTATAAGAGATTTTGGGTGAAAATTGCATTTTGTAAAATGGACACAAATTTGCCGAATTTGAAACAGACTCTTGTATAAGAGATTTTGTATGAAAAATGTTTTTGTGAATGCATGATTGATAATATGATGATTGAATGTGAGAAAAGATGTGTGTAGGAAAATGTGTTCGAAAATGGGACGGAGTTTATTTTCTTTCTTTCCTGTTCTTTTGTTGTTCATATCATATTGGCAATTTTGATGACACATTTGTGTTGTGTCTACTTTCAGGGGAGAGGTGATGTCATCCAACGCAAGTTGGATAAGTTGAAGACGCGGGGGTCCGCGGAGGCAGTTGTCAGGCTTTGGGATGCTCTGCCCACAGCTGGTAGGGTGGGTTATCGGAGTCCTCTCCAGCTCGTGGTGGCTTCTAAGCTTTACGGCTTCGTTGAGGGCCTGAGAGGGGTGGCGGGCTTACATAAGAGCAAGGGGCTCCTTTTGGCACTGATCGAGCACTGGTGGGATGTTACCCACACTTTTCACTTCTTCTGGGGGGGAGGCTACCGTGACCCCTACTGATTATGCCGCTATCACTGGCATGTCCTTTAAGGGGCTCAGCTTGGAGTGGCACGACGGGTATACGGACACGGAGTTGATGGATCTGCTGGGGATTGTCATCGTGCCGCGGAAGGGAATGGGCATGGAGTATGCCGTGGTTGAGGCAAAGTTGGCCGAGAGTATAGCTCGGTACGAGAGAGGGGACCAGACCATCATAGCTGAACAGATCACTCGATGCTTCTTATGGTTCGCCCTTTCCAGCACTCTGTTTGGGCACGCTGAGGGTATGGCTATGTTCACTTTGTTGGGGTCCTTGGCGGATATAGACAAGATAAACGAGTATGCCTGGTGTAAGTACCCCAATCTGGATCACCCCCTTTCAAGCACACGGGAAACACCGCAGACTCATCAACGCAGTCTCGACGACCTCTGGCACTCAAAACCCTCTCAAAACCCCCAGCCAAACCAAGGGAGGGGCCTTTCTGGGACAAAAAGGGACAAAAGGACCTTTTGGGAATTTTCAGGAAATTGGAAAAGCATACATGGTCCGTACGGACCTCTTTGCTTTAATAATTACTGAATCCTCTTAAAGTCCACAATATTCCCTCAAATCCCGGGGAAAATGATTACCCTCCTGCAGAGTTGGTCCGTACGGACCTCTTTGCATGTCAAGTTGGTCCGTACGGACCTTATTGCTCAGGGGACATCATAATTGCAGAATATTCACCATCATCACAGATTCCCTCAAATCGAGGAAAACCAAAATTACGGATTACTGTGGAGGTCCGTACGGACCTTCTTGCACCAAATCTGGCACTATAAATAGAGGGCTCCCCCTCCTCATTTTCACACTCCTCCCACTTCTCTCTTCCTCCCTAAGCCTTCTGGCTTCCCCTCTAAGTCCTCTCGAGGCATTCCCGGCCCCTTTCGGATCCTTCCGAGGCCTTCCGAGCTCCCTTGTGGTGCTCCGAAGCCTCTCCGAGCGCTCCCGCGACGCTCCCGCGCTGCCCCAAGGTACTCTTGAGGTACTATGAGGCCCCTCGTGGTACTCCGAGGCCTTGCCTGGTCTTTCCCGAGGCGTCCCGGCTCTTTCCGAGTCAAACCGGCGATCCCAAACCACGCCGAAACTCTGCCCGAGTGATCCCTGCGATCCCAAACCACGCCGAAACTCTGCCCGAGTGATCCCTGCGATCCCAACGCACGCCGAACCTCTGCCCGAGTGATCCCTGCGATCCCCACGCACGCCGAACCTCTGCCCGAACGCAGCCTGCAACATCAACTCACGCCGAAACTCTGTCCGCAGACAACCGGTCCCTCCCGAAGCAATCCCGATCCGTACCGAAACGCTACTCCGACCTCAAACACTATTCCTCAGCGGAAGACAGACACGAACCAACATTGGTAAGGCTTCCTTCCATTACTATTTCAATACATTTCAATACGTAGTGTACAATGTAGACATCCGACATAGCATGCATTTTTAAAAGCACACACACACACACACACAATATTTTAAAGGATATTAGGGATATCCGAAAGACTCGTTTTACGAGGCAACTCGGGTGAGCTCTAATATTCTAATATTCTCTTCCCGAGGAGTCATCTGACCTCCGAACTCAAAATCTCATCACACAAAAACAGTTTAAAATTATCTTTAAACTGATGCCCTTTTTCAATGTTTTGGGCTTAATAAAAACGGCGTGGCGACTCTACAAATGCGAAAACAAACGGCGAGACACCTCCAACTGAGAAAACGCTGCAAAGCGGGGAAATGCCAGATGCCGGGGCGCGATTGCGCTGCCTCTCGGATCCGGGTAATTTCAGTTGGCGACTCCGCTGGGGAAATTTTGTTTTAAAAACTTTTAAACAAAACAAAAGATTTTTAAAACGATGATGAGGGTCAAACTTTCATTTTACCCCTTCCTTTAACTGTTGTGTGTGTGTGCACGTGCTTCACTTTTTATTTTACAAAAAAAATAAAAATACAAAAAAAATGCATCAATATACATCTGTGCATACACTTAGAATTCTTCAAAAAACTTCTGTTTTACTCAAAAAGAATTTTAGAGACCGCACACTACGCGCTTCCGCCTCGGTTACACCGCACACTACTCACACCGTCGCCTCGGTTACACCGCGCACGCTACGCGCACCTTCTGCCCTCGGATACACTGCACACTACAACCCTCAACCCGGGTGGTCTCGGTTGCCCGTTTGGTCTTCCTAGGCCTCTCGGATGTGCACGGGATCATTCCAAACATCCCATCCTAGCCAAGCGCGTCAACCCCGCACGTTTGAGTCTTGAGTCACACTCTGTCTGGACTCGGTTGGTTTTTATCCACCCAGTGTCATACAAATTCGTATACATATACCATGCCGGCCATTTTTCGAGTCAAGGCTCGGAACTCAAGATCCCTTGCGCAAGCAAAGCGATGAAAGGTCATGCTAAAATCATGACACGATCTTGATTTCGAAGCTACACCTGCACGATGTTCCGTCCTGATATACATCCATGCCCACATGACACCATGTCATCAAGCCTTTGATACGTCGCCCATGACAATATGACCCGGCCAACGCCTAACGTCACAGATCCCTTGCGCAAGCAAGGTAAAGAGAGGTCATGCCGAACTCTTGACCCGATCTTGACTCGGTGGCCGGCTCGGTTCACTATTCACATGGCTAATGCATCAAAACGAACATGACAGCTCGGTCCTTAGGTTCGATTTTCTTTTAGGCCGGTGGAAACCGCTTGCACTATAGGACCTCGCACAGGGCTGTCCACCCCGGGATGTCAAAATACAGTGTGCAAAACGAGGGCTTATAGCCGCATGAGATGGTCTCCACTGACCCAGGGATCTAGCATAGTTGCGAAAAAGAAGAGCAATCTTTTCCAACCTACCTAGGACTCGAGAAAACATGTTTTAAGTAAATTAAAACAACAAAAAAATCATAAATAAAGAAACGGAAACCGCATGCCACGTGAGCTTTCCCCTTTTATCCCGTAAGGCCATTCCTCGTGTCTAAACCTTGCCCGTCACCCCCTCCAAAGAAACCGAGAGTGGTTGAGAATACACTGGAAGCCGCCTTTTCGCATCGAGGTCACATGGTCCGATAGCCCTTCCAGCTTCAACGATCCGCACCGTCCGCTACTCTCCCATGACGGGATCAACGAGATAACGGTTGAGGGAAACGGAACCCCGCTACTAAGGAACCTCCAGGACAATGGAGGAGGTGCTGCGAGCCTTCGAAACCATCAAGAAGCGCCAAGAAGAACGGCAAGCTGGATCGTAGACACCTTGCGTCTTCGAGGAACAAGCTGCAGGTTCCCAACCCGATGGAACCTTTGTTCTCATAGAGGACGAAGACATACCGGCTCCCGGTTTCTCAAAGCTATCGCAAGTTCCACCTCCGCCAAGCTACGAGATCCCAGCAACGCAGCGGCTCTCGCTCAAAGCTCCCCTCGGGCGTCGGTCAAGCCCAACAGCCCGCGCCAAGCACGCCGGTTTCCGGCTCGCACATCAAGCTCGAGTACAAAGACACATACGTGCTGCTCCGTCGAGATCCCAATGCATCTCGGTATCCCCAGGGATTCAATCCTTTGCCTCTATACGAGCCTCGACCACAATCCTGAGAAATCCCAATGCCTGTGGGACAGACATCCCAAGCGGATATCCCGACATCTCAAGTTTGCCACCCGCTAGTACGCCAATTGGGGCTAACGAATCATTTCCCAGGTTCCCAAACACAACCCTTAGCGGACCCGGCAATCACGCCTCAACTTCAACACCCGGGGTATGGGTTGGTATACACTCAACTACCTCCCCAAGACTCCCGAATGGCGATCCCATCGCCTAATCCACCTCCATCTTCGGTTTACGTCCCCGAAAACGGTAACCCACCTCGCATACCGATCCCCACATGGCTTGGCTTATCGAACAAATGAAGGACATGCAAGGTAAGCTAGCTAGTTCTCGGAAGGACTCCCTCCCGCCTACCGATCCGAACAAAGTGGTCCCTCTCCCTCCGAAGTTCGGGATGCGGAAATGGAAAAGTTTGACGGGACGTAATGCCCAAAACCCACATTGACACCTATGTCCCGGGTATGAGAGCCAAAGGGCAACCCCTCAACGGATGAAGCGAGATCACTTTCAAAGATTCCTCAAATCCACAAAGCACTAAGGTGGTTCCTCAATGTGAAGGCGTAAAACCGCTCCACGTGGGATCGAGATCGGTGAAATCTTCTGGAGAAGTACCGCGCCAACCTTGAATGGGAGACAAACCGCCATGACACCGCAAGCCACCGAACAAAAGGATGACGAACCAAAGGGGCGAGTTCTACAAAAGATGGAACTGGAAGCTAAGCGAGATAATGGATCCACTTTCCAAAGAAGAAGCGGATGGACATCGTTCATTCCGCCTCAAGCCATCTTTGAGGACCTTGATCACCCACCATTTCTATCCGGATCTCCGTGCCATGGTCAACGCCGGACAAAGTTTGAAAAGACTCGAGTCTCAAAAGGCAACAAAGAACCCCGCCTCGTCTTACCGTTATCGAACAAACCCGGCAACTTCAACTCCCGCCCGACCAAAGGAAAAGAAGCAAATGAACAAGACACTACATTCGAAACGGAGCTCAAGTAAACCGCGATCAAGCACCAGAAGAATAACAATCCCCGCTTCCCAGCAGTTCCCAAAGATTTAGACAACCTTGAAATGCCCTTGGGTCAAGTATTTGAAGCTTTGGTGAAAGCGAAATCTTCTCAAGCCGCTCGAGAATTTCCAACCGAAGACTCCCAAACCCAACATGGATATGAGCAAGCACTGCGCCTTCCACAACTACCCCGGCCACACCACCGACAATTGCTTCGTGCTCAAGCAGTGGTCCAGGCTCATCGAGGAGGGAAAATTGGAACGCCCTCGTGGTCCTAATACCATCGGAAATCCATTCCCGGAACGACAGTGGTAAACTCAATAGCCTTTGACGAAACTCCAAGCGAGAGCTGCACTTGCAATTTCCGAAACCGTCGGCATGCTGTCCCGCTTATGACCGGGAGCGTGAAACCAGAGTCAAAAGGTCTCGCGACCGGGAATTCAGACAAGAACGCCCAAGGGCAACTGTCTCCCTACGATCTTTGCCCCAACCAAGGCATACAAATGGATGGATCGAACGTTCCCTAGAAGAGACTGAGTCAAACGGTAGCACGGGAAGCGGTTTAGCCTTCACAGACGATGACTTGCCGATATGTGAGAATCGGCACAACGAAGCCCTCCTCATCCTCATAAAAATAGAGATGTTCTTCCTCCCTAACGTCTTGATTGATAACGGCTCCGCAGTCAACATCATCGCTTTGAGCACACTGAAACGACTCCGCCAGGCAGCAACGGTCACGAGTTCATCTTAGTAGCCATCGACTACTTCACCAAATGGGTCGAAGCCAAGTCCTACAAGGTACTCACCTCCAAGAAGGTCGCGCATTTCCTCAAGGAAAACATCATCTGCCGATACGGCATCCCAAATGAGGTCATATCAGACAATGGTTCACACTTCGAAGGGGAATTCGACAGGCTGCTGGCTGAATTCAAGATCACACGCCACAAATCTTCTCCCTACCGGCCACAAACAAACGGCGCCGTGGAAGCAGCAAACAAAACCCTCGAACGGATCATCCGAAAAATGACCACCCGAGGACGAGATTGGCCCGAGAAGCCGCACCTTGCACTTTGGGGCTACCGCACATCGGGCCGTAATGACCCACGGAGAAACCCCATTCGCCCGACATACGGGATGGAAGCAGCCCTTCCCATTGAATTGGAAATTCCTCACTCCGAGTGCCGCTGGAAAATGACATCAACGAAGTCGGATGGCTCCGGCCGACACGACGAATTGGCTCGCTAGACGAGCGACGACTAAAGGCCATGGAACACGTCCGAGCTTATCAAAGCAGGATGGCCAGAGCTTTCGACAAGAAAGTCAAGTCCCGAGACATCGTGGAAGGCGACCTTGTACTCAAAGAAAAGCCTCCCACTCGAACCAACCCACTCGGGAAAATGGGAACCCACATGGATCGGCCCTTTCGTGGTACAAAAGATCTTTTCCTGGAGGTGCCATGAAGCCGAGCTGCACCTAGACGGCAATCCCTTCATGAATCCAAATAACTAAGCAAACTTCGCAGATACTTCGCCTAAAGAAGAACAACCGTGCATCTCTTGGCACTCCATGTAGTGTTGAACTACGCTGCACTGAGCCCTCTAGTCCGGGGGAACGTAGGGCAACCTTAATTGGTCCGGTCTAAAAATACACAAAAAGTCAAAAGTTTGAATGTCAATCAAGACCTCCATCAAGCTACGCACTTTTCAAGAACACGCCCAACAGCCACCTTGACCAAGTCAAACGACGGCGGCAACATCAAAGGACATTCGAGGGTCACTCAAAGATCAAACGATCCGACTCATGTCCGCTTCCAAGCCAGGGGCTTGTCTTCGCCTCACGTGCTTCAAAAAAAAAAAAAAAAAAAAAAGAGAGCTCGAGCAAGGGCTCACAAAAAAATAAAAAAGAGAGCTCGAGCAAGAGCTCACAAAAAAACAAAAATAAAAGAATCTCAAGCAGAAGCTACAAAAAAGAGGTCAAGAGCCCGACGCCAACAAGAGGCAAGGAAGCTACGAAAAAGACCGTCAAAACGACTTGTCGTGGGGATCATTCAACCTCTCGCCCAAGCACAAAGCCTAAGCAAAGGGGATTGCCGTCATGGCCTGTGCCGCTTCACCCACAAATGCAAATGTAAAAGTCCAAAGATGGACGCCGACAAGGTGCACAAAAGAAACAAAGGCAAACAAGAGATCTTGCGTCTCGACAAAGCTTTAAAAGTAAATCACAAATCACTAACGGTTACAACATTTCTTGATGAGTTCAAGCACGGTCTACTCTCAAGTTCACAAAAACATGCTAAAAGACAAATTTAATACATTTAACAAATAATGTGTTTGCAATGCAATGAATGGATACCCAGGAGGTCATTCCGCGCCATCTCGCGCTTGTCCCCTCGCCATTCTTCCCTTTCTTCCCTCGTCCCCGGCGAGTCTTCTTTCGCTCCACGTGAACCAACTCTGCGTCTCTCGCCCGAGATCCGGGGTCCTCCCCCGTAGATTCAAACAATCCAAGCAACTCTCGTGGCTTCATTCGCCCGTGCTTCGACTCGGATCTCCTCCCCGCGAGTCCGCAAATGAGGACCTCTCCCCGTCGCCGGTCAACTCTAGTCTCGTAGTCAAACAAAGTGTCTCCGTCACATCCAAAGGGTCGACTAGTGCTTCTGCACTCCTAAGGCAATAGCTACTATGGCAACCGGGTCCCGTAATCGCTACACGCCCGCTCTCTAAATCCACTTGGGACCGCCCAACACGCCGCTCATACCAAAGCCAGGTACCGAGTCGTCAATACGACACTCCCGACGCCTAAGGAGTACCACAGAGGGAAAGCGGAATACTTCCATACCCTCGTAAAATACAAGAAAGCACCTGGAGCCGCCATACGAAGAGGAGCTATCTCCGTAGTAGCAAGGTCATCCCTCCAACAAAGGCTCCCGCTTCATCCCAAACCGCCGGAAACAAGCGACGGAATATAGAAGGAGGACCAAGAAAAACCCGGAACTCTAACCACGTAGGACCCTTCCCGCAAAACCCTCCTAGTCTCAATCCTCCAGCGCGGGAACCCACCCGGATCTCGATGCGTACCAAGCCGTGCCATCCATCTCTCCCAGCGGATCGATCCATATCCAACACAAGAGGTCGCCGAGCAAATGACCACGGGCTAAACGACGTCGGAGCCTCGGGCATGGCCTCGAAGTCTCTCTCGCAGCCCACAAGGTGAGCAAAGCGGGGCTTCCCCCTCTCATGAAACGGTCCCCGCCGCGACGGTCGATACCATGAAGAGTCTCCCCCAAAGACCAACGGGACAATATCCTCTCCACTCCGCGGCCCTCTACCACATCTAGCAAAGCGCCATCGCAAATGCCAAGGGAGCCGACCAGAAAAGCGTCGCCATCACGCACAAGGCAAATGCGTCCCAAGAGACATCACTCTCATCATCGGCCATGAACCGCTCCTAAGCAGCTCGTAAATGTCAATATGACCCGAATCAAGGATCATGCCCTGCACTTCTCCTAACGAAGTCCGAAGGAAACCTGCAAGCTTCACGCTCGCGGCAGCACCACCCATCAAAGGAAGCGAGATGGCCTCCACCTCTGGTCCCCCCATCAAAGCCCAAAAATCCTCAAAAGTGGGCACCATTTCATTGAAGGAGAAACAGTACACATGCCTCCTAACATCCCAGAACTTCGCGGCAGCCCGCAACAAATCCCAATCAGGAACCAACTCCTTAAAAGACCAAATCGAGCAAAGACGAAACCTTACCTCGAAAGCCCATCTCTGATGCCTCATACGGCGCCGCATCCACGTTTTCAGCTGCTCAAGGAAGTGTGCTTGCCTCTCCTGCGAAAGCCTCGGCAAAATTCTAGGAACATACGAAGAATCCATGGCAAAAATGGAGGTTCCTAGAGAAAATGGGGAAGAAAGCTCGAAAATGGCTGCAAATGGGGAATGGGAAAAGTCCAGACACTTGAAAGCATTTATGTCCTCCCAAAAAGCAAAGGTGGTCCGTACGGACCTCTTTGCAATGCAGGTCTGTCCGTGCGGACCTCTTTGCAACCAGAACCCATTTCCCCAGCAAACAGTACAACAACCACTATCCTCGCCAGGACCTTGCTCCAAACTGCCCAAACACTGGCCAAAGCCATTTCAGGCAAACATACACTACCCACAAACGCACTCTCAGCTCACGTGGCATGCACAAAAAAAAAATAGCAACAATTTCTAGGACAATTCCCGGGAATTACAAAAATGACATTACATCTTAAAATAAAATGCTGTTTGCCGTGCAAATACAAGTGTTTTATTACAGGTACCCATAAATGTCTGTTGCTAAACAAAAAAAAAAAGAGAAGATATGAAAAGAGGGAAAGCAAATGAATACTAATCAGACTCCTCAGCATCATCATCCTCGCCAAGGTCCTCCAGAGAGAAGTCGGGCATCCCGGTGAACTCGCTCGCCACGTCCTCGTCGTCCGAGTATCGAGCCCCGCCGAGGCCGCCACTCAAAGTAATCCGAAGGATCAAATCCGACGAAAGGATCAAAGAAAGAAGGCTCGAGGATCCTCACCCCGTACGTCCCGCGGAGGGAAGAACCGAGCAAAAGGGCCGCCGCCTCGGAGCTCCCGAAGACGTCCCGCATCCATGCTATGCCGCCCTCGAAGGTCCCTCCCGCCGTGGCTCCGGCTCGGCTCTCGGTGGAGGAACATCTACTGAATGCCTCGAAGGCATCGGCCGGGTACGCATCACGCGTTACGAAGACCGGCAAGACATCTTCGACGCCATCTTCTTCGCGAAGGACCTCATCGCCACATAACGGCGAGTCAGCATATCATAGGCTCTCCTGGGACTCCGCACAAGCAAGCACCAAAGAAACGCTCAAAGAATACAAGTTATACTCAACAACAAAAAGAGAAAAAGACTGTAAAAGATGCCAAGACGGAAAGAGTAAGCACACTCACCGATCTATCAGGATCCACTGATATGCAGCAGAGCCTCGCCGTAAACGGCATGCACACCCTCCTCCTCGATCCGTCCCCACGGACATACGTGAAATCCGCCCAAGATTCGAAATTACCCGATCTTTTCCGCGCGCGGGGCGCGGCGGAAAAGGCGGTTGTCTTTCGCGGGGGGTTGGTGTCTGAGACCTCGCTTCACGGGAAGGAGCAGAATGAGGAGTCGCCACGCGGTTTTGTATTTTGAGCCCAAACGTTGAGAAACGGCTATTGCGAAAATGGTGTCGTTTTTATTGGTAGCAAAAACTTAGGAAAAGGCTTTGAAAACAGGGATCATTTTTATTGGCAGCAAAAACGAGTAAAAAGCTTTTTTGTACCAGAGATTGTTAGGTTCGGAGGTCGGTTACGTTTCGGTAGAGTATTACGAGATCGCCAAACGCCTCGCATGGCGAGTCTTTCTACCTTTCTCGAAATCGTGTGTGTGTGTGTGTGTGTCTTTTGAAATGGGGGCTTGAATGACAAGCTTTAATCTTTGTTTGAGTGACAAACGTTGATTAGGTGACTTTTGAAAAGACGAGCGTTTGAATGACAAACGTCGGTTTTGAGTTTGAAATGAGCGTTTGCGTGGCAAACGTCGACTTTGAGTTGAAAATGAGTGTTTGCGTGGCAAACGTCGATTTTGAGTTTGAAGATGAGTCATTGTTAACGATTTTTACGAGAAAATGCGTATTAAATGATTTTAAGTGTCAAATGGCGGCTTTGAGTTTGAAGATGAGCGCTCGGAGGCCGAACGTCATTTCGCGCATTTTGAAAGAGAGTTCGACGGACGAACTCCGGTTTTGAACCGGCATTACATTGTTAACGATTTTTACGGGAAAAATGCGTATTAAATGATATGCGATCAACGAATCGGGTTGCGACTGACTTTGGAAAAGTAAATACTATCACAATCCAAACGGATCGGACCGGTAAATGACAAGTATTTAAAGCGGTGTCAACGGAATCAAACGATCCGGAATCGTAAATGACGATCAACGAGGCCAAACGGCTCGGAATTGTAAATGACGATCAACGAGGCCAAACGGCTCAGAATTGTAAATGACGATCAACGAGGCCAAACGGCTCGGAATTGTAAATGACGATCAACGAGGCCAAACGGCTCGGAATTGTAAATAACGTAAAAGTAAACGGAACGGGTCGAACGCCGTTTTAACCCGTGATTACTTCTCTTACGGAAAGAGAAGAGGATCGAGGGACTAAAACGTATCGGACCCCGTTAGACGGAGGCGTCTACATTTTGACAATGACGTTCGAAACAGTTATAGCGACTGGCGCGTAAACCGAGACGGAACGGAAGATTCAGAGAGAGGGAGTTATACCTATGGCTAGGGTCGACTCCTTTGGCTCGAGAGGTGTGCACGGGACACGGAAAGTTATTCGAAAGGTTGTTTCGAAGTTGTAGGGTGCGTATTTGATCGAAATACGAAGGTTTCACGCGAATCGAGACAAAACGGGAGCTCGGGAGGGGTGGAAACCAGTTTGGACCGTGGGGTATGAGATTTTTTGGTGTTTCTCATCCTCTCCTTGCCTTCGACAGCAACTTCTATTTATAGGGTGAAAATTGCAGTAGGAGTCCGGCCGGACTTGGACTGAATTTCAGGGGTTTTGGGAATTTTGGAAATCTGGAGGACTTGTTGGCAATTTCAGGAAAATTGCACGCTGAGTCCCACTCGGACTTGGCTTGCAAACCAGGGGGTATTTTGGTCTTTTGGCCTTGATTTGTGATTGACGAGTGACTACAGGGAGGTGGCATGCAGACACGTGTCCCGTGACTCACCGTATGTGGGAGTTCGTTCCTCGGTCCCGCTTTTGTCCGTTTTTAAAATAACAAATCCGGAAATGTCCGAAACGCCCGAAAGTGCCGGAAAATGCATTTTTCAGGAAAGCCATACTTTACGTGAGATGTCACGTGATAAGTACGGTTTGACGCCGGATGCACGGGCGCTCGGGACGTCTCGTTGGCACAAAGAACGGGAGTTTAACGAGTTCGGTTAACCTGGAGCGGGCCAGTTAACGGATTTCGGTTAACGTTCTGACGGATTTGGACGATCCGAATTTGGGTACTTACAGTTAGCCCCTCGGCGACGTCACTTTCGAAGGAAGTGGGGTCGTCTAAAAGATAAGGATCCAAATCGGGATGCCTTACTTTGAAAGAGACCTGGGCGGTCAGCTGGCTGGACCCTTAGCGAAAAGGATTCCTACGTATCCCGAGCGGGAATCTGTGAATACCCCGTCCCGATGCAACGCGCATTCGGAAGTTTGAAATAATTAATTATATAAAGTCGGATCGAAATAGGATATTCATTTAGTGACACTCGATTTAAACCATATTAAAATATTAATTTAAATTTTGAGAGTCGCCACGCCACTTTGATATAGCCCAAAGCTTTGAAAAAAGGCTAAACAGTTAATTGGGTTCGGGGGTCAAGTTACAACAGAAGAAGAAACGCTATCACTCCTATTGCCCGACGGATCGGTCTTTCTAGCATATGGGGTGTCATGGTCAGTGTGCGGTGTTTACGGGAATAGATAGAAGAAACGGGATCATGCATAAGGAGGAGGGGAGAGAAAGAATTTATTGATGATCACACCCTAGAACCTTTGAGTTAGGCCCTCGGAAGGTGCACTAATCAACGTTCATCCTTGGGGAATTGTTGATCATGGGATAATTATAACTAAGGTGGAAGGAAAGAAATAGTTCCTAGATCCATTGGGTTTCTTAGGGCGAAACCTTAGATCATCCTCATTATGAACAATTAAATATATTAAAACAACCCTAAATCTAGCATATATGGCATAAGCAAGAGATAAAGCAATTAAAATATATTAAGCAGGCAAACAAGAATAAAGAACAAGAATATTAAAAAGAGAGTCTTACCAATTGTAGCAAGACTTGGGTCGAATCTTGGCGATTCGAGAGGAAAAAGAAGAACCGAGGGTTAAAGCAAGCTGTAGCTTCTCCTGAGAATTTGTGTGTTGAATATGGGAGCCGGCACCTATTTATAATGTTTCGGTAATTGGGCCGGACCGAATAAAGGGTCGATCGGCCCTAAAAATAAGGTTCGATCGGCACAAAATAAAGAGTCGATCGGCCCTAAAAATAAGGTTCGATCGGCACAAAATAAAGGGTCGATCGGCCCTAAAAATAAGGGTCGATCGGCACAAAAGAAGGGTCGATCGGCCCTTTAAAAAGGGTCGATCGGCACTTTAAAAGAAGGGTCGAATAAACCTTTGCGTAGATCTTGTTCTCGCGTTCGATTTGATATGCGGTGGGCCCAAACGGAGTTCGTATGAGAAAGTTATGGCCTTCGGAAGTTTTAGCCGACATTTGGTCTATCGGGAAACTACAAATAAGGGATTTCGGGAAAAATTACTTGAGCCTATTGAAACTCATAAATGACTCGAGAGGTCCTCGAGGTTCCTTAATGCCGCCTTAGTCCCGATTTTCCCGAATGCACTTCAGTTCCTTTTTTTCGGACCGGTACTAACAGAGCCCCTCTGGCGACGCTTCTGTAAGACAAGTGGGGTCGACGATAGAAAAATAGGATCCGTCCCGAAAAAGGATTTCAGAGGAAGACAATGATCTTGCGGATGAGAGGTTTGACTCGAGCCGAGTCGCAAAAGGATGACCAGATAGGTCAAGTGGGGACCCACGTCGGCTACCTACGTATCCCTAAAAAGGAATCAAGCCAAGTCGTAGTTCAAAAACTCGCCGATAGAAATGAATGGGTATTAGTACCCAAGAATGGCGGACGTGCGGCGTCTCAAACCGAATATAATTGTGTGAGAATCACTCAAAGATGCGTGATCGCGTGAAAGTCACCGGTGTAATCAAGGGAATCACCCAAAAGTTTTGTGAAAATTTGACCTCTCATGAGTCACCCCTTGTGAAAAATTTGACCTCTCGCGGAGTCACCCTTGTGAAAAATTTGACCTCTCGCGGGAGTCACCCCTTGTGAAAAATTTGACCTCTCAAGGGAGTCACCTTGTGAAAAATTTGACCTCTCGGGAGTCACCCTTGTGAAAAATTTGACCTCTCGCGGAGTCACCCCTTGTGAAAAATTTGACCTCTGCGGGAGTCACCCCTTGTGAAAAATTTGACCTCTGCGGGAGTCACCCCTTGTGAAAAATTTGACCTCTGCGGGACGGACCCTTTGAAGATGCGGGACGGACCATTTGAAGATGCGGGACGGACCATTTGAAGATGCGGGACGGACCCTTTGAAAGATGCGGGATGAACCCTTGAAATGGAGGATAGACCTCTCGAAATGCGGGACGGACCGTTGAAATGGAGGATAGACTCTACGAAATGTGGGAAACCGTAGCTGCCAAAGGACTTAGGCTACCGTTTAGCATCGATGAAGAATAGTTGTGTGAATTGATTGGGATTATCATGGCTTCCGAGCCGAGAAGAACCAAGCGATTAAAAGATTGGGATAATCATCAAGTAAGGCTTAGAGAGGAGTCTTGTCTCCTAGGCTCAAGGCTAGGGTTTTAGAGAGGCATTTGTCACCTAGACATGAGGCTAGGGTTTAGAAAGGTATTTGTCACCTAGGCTTGAGGCTAGGGTTTAGAGAGGTATTTGTCACCTAGGCTTGCTTAAGGCTAGGGTTTAGAAAGATTTTTGTCATCTAGGCTTAAGGCTAGTGGCTTTAGAGAGGTATTTGTCACCTAGACATGAGGCTAGGGTTTAGAAAGGTATTTGTCACCTAGGCTTGAGGCTAGGGTTTAGAGAGGTATTTGTCACCTAGGCTTGCTTAAGGCTAGGGTTTAGAAAGATTTTTGTCATCTAGGCTTAAGGCTAGGGCTTTAGAGAAGTATTTGTTACCTAGGCTTAAGGCTAGGGTTTTAGAGAAGTATTTGTCACCTAGGCTTAAGGCTAGGGTTTAGAAAGATTTTGTTACCTAGGCTTAGGGCTAGGGTTTAGAAAGGTATTTGTCACCTAGGCTTGAGGCTAAGGTTTAGAGAGGTATTTGTCACTTAGGCTTAAGGCTAGGTTTTACATTTGCGGTAAGTCTAAACAAGGCTTTGAGCGAGAAGGTTATTGGTTTAAACTAGGCGAGGCCGAGTAAGCGTCGATGGTAGAAGGTGGGATTAGGTAAGTTTGAGGTCCAGAGATAAGGACCGAGTCATCTTGAGAGAGAGGCGTCTTTGATAGACTTGAAGAGTTTGAAAATTTGTGGAGACCAAAGAGTGATTTTTGTAAATAAGGTACCAAGGAGGACAAAGATTTTGAAAGCATGTTTATTTGATAAAGAGGCCTTATGATTAATCATGTTTCTAATCGACCTCAAAGAGTTTGCCATATGCCGATCTTGATGACAAGGGATGCCTCTTCATGCTAGATATGACTTCATTGGAGCTCCGATTTTTGTTAGAGCACATAGTCGACCCATTTTTGTTGAGGGTAGCCCCAATGTTTGATGAAGTGACTTCTGCGAAGTCAGTTGATGATGAATGGCGAAGCCCCGCTTGATGATGCAAAGCAAACCCGAAGGGAATGGCAAAGCCCCGCTTGATGATGCAGAGCAAACCCGAAGAGAGAGCCCGAGAGAACAGGCTTTAACAAAAGCCCCAAACTTGGAGAGATTCAATGCATCCCTATTTGCGACAGTCATCTTGCGGTCACGGGCGACCCCTCGTTTCGAACAATGGGTCAATCGCCGGACAAGACTCTAAATGTATATGTGCAGTGGCGCATTTTTCGAAGGTGGGAATGGATCCCGAGTTCGTGTATGACACTTTCGCTTTGGGTTTGACTCTTTTGGGAGAGTATAAGCATCACAAGGTGTGGAAAAGTGTATGGAAGCCTCGTACGTAAAGACATTGTTTGGACTCTATTTTCTTATGATGTAGAAAAAGAAGACTTGTCGAGACATTTGAAGAATTATTTTATTCAGTAATTATATCTTGATTGCTCGTGAATGGACCTCACCGATTGGTTTATCAAATTCCAATTATATAGGTAAACAAATGAATGTTTTGATTTGAAGGTGAAATCGGCTTGTCTTTAGAAGGAGAAGGATGTTCCGTTGTTGCTTGCCAGCTCCGGTCGGTAATTGTGGTGCGGGCTGCCGTACTGCATTGATCTCCTTCATGGGAAAGAATGAAAAATAGAAAAAAGATTGGGGTGGAAGAAAAGGTGGGAATTGACCGATTATAACCCAAAGATTTTTTCATTCCTTCAAGTGAAGATTCTTTGTTCATTTGTTCTCGCAAGCCGAGGAGTAGTCCCCGGCGCGTGTCTCCTTGCTTTTACCGGGAGTGCCGCCGAGAGGCACCTGGATGCAAGCCTTCTCCCAAAGGGAGACTTTTGCGGATGCTGTTTGAGGAGTCGAATGAACGAATTTCAAGAATAGGACGAGTTCCCAAACTTTTGAGAGAATATGTAATATGCTCACGTAGGATAACAAGTGACTCAAAAATCTGAATATGCATTTCTTTTAAATAATCTTTTGAGAATGCCATCCGGTAGCGGGTCAGGCGGTCTTTGGGTTGCGATCGACCATTGGGTGATGCTTAACATGACCTCTTAAAGCGAGAGGTCGGCCGGGCCATTTGCCGAGAGGTTGGCTTGAGGGACGTGTGTTTGGAATTTCTAAGGTGAGGGATTTTCTTGTTGTTGTTTCTTCCTAACCTCTAAGAGTGAGGTTAACTTTGATTTTGGCAAAGGTCAAGGGTGGTGATGGAATCCTCTAAAAGTGAGAGGATGGACTTTGGAATGGGTTTATGGGATTTGTCCAAGAGGGAATCTTTATTGCTTCTTCTCGAGTTTGTTGTGATTTCAAGCAGTAACTTGATCACGATAGTACCTTCACTCGATGTCTCATTTTCCTTGAGATGGGAGGTTCACTTGGGTGATGAAGTTTTTTTTTTTTTTTTTTTTTTTTTTTTTTTTTTAACACCCTCTTATCGTAGAAAAGCCTTCGGATTTGTTTGCTCGCGATAGCCCCTAGTGTATGCCTTAGGATGGTTTTTACCTTTCCCTCTTGGGCTTGGAGGTGGTCCATTCGAGGGAGCCCTTGTATGAGTTTCTTTGCATTCCGCCTTTCTTGAGCTTGGAGATGATTACTTCCTTTGCCGAGTCGAGGAGCCCCTAGTATGGGCTTCTTCCTGTGTAGGTCTCAAAACTCTGTCGATCTTGAAATGAAAGGGTATTATTTAGTGAGGATAAGGTTATGGCTTCCTATGGTGAGAGGTTTAAACTTCAATCGCTACCGGATAGCATTCTCAAAAGAGTATTTAAAATAAATGCAAACTCAATTAACCGACTTAAGTAAGGCGTAATGTATTCGGACCATGAGAAAGATATGTGAGCATATTCAATGAAAGCTTATCGATCGAATGGAAAATCGCAGGAGACGCGAGACGCGGAGTTTGATATTCATGCAAAGACTTGTGAAGGGATAGGAACAACTCTTTGCATTTTCTTTAAATTGCGTGACGTGGCAGCTATTTTCTCGATGATGAGCAACAACGGTCTTGACCATATGGAAAGGAGGTCAAGTGGGGAAGAGTGTAGGAGAGAGGTGGAGTATGGAGAGAGTGTATGGAGATGGTGTATGGAGATGGTGTATGGAGATGGTGTATAGAGATGGTGTATAGAGATGGTGTGTAGAGATGGTGTGTATGAAGAAGGAACGGTGAGTTGTTTACTCCAATCAAAGCATTCATTCATTGTTTACTTTATTAGCCGTGAGTTTATCGGTGAGATTAGCAACCAAGTGATAATTATAAATAAAACAATTCTTCTTGAAAGTAATGCGAGATTATGTCTCAAGTCTAGAGAGAAAAGAAAGAAAGACTCTTTTATTATTGAAGCAACTAATCTAAAGTGGACATTACATATCAATGCCCAAAATGGACGTAAAAAAGACGCACTAGAACCTACAAGACTGAATGAATCTAAATCTTTCCTCGAAGGGTGAGGGTCTTCTTCATCAACGAGGCCTTGGTTGATCAATCTTTGAATTGAGCGTTTCGATTGCACACATTTGTCGTGGTATGCCCACCGTACTTGTGGTATCCGCAAAACTTGGATGTATCTAAGTCTTCCTTCGGGTTAATAGGCTTGTAGTTCTCGAGCGGCTTGATCAAATTCTTTCCCACCAAAATGTCGAAGAACTCACCCACAGTGCATTCCTTAAGTCATCAAAAATGTTCCTTGTTGATCTTCTTCCTGGGTATTGGTGCCTTTAGTTGGTTGGTGGCCACAAAGAAGCATCCCGAATGAGAAATCCGATGTGTAGGACCATAAGTGGGACCACATAAGCATGAAGGGATGATAGTGGACTCGGAATTGCAACAAAGGAGGAGTGAGACTCTTCTCAAGCACTCGTGAATGCAAGACAAATGGTATTGCTCAATTTCATGCATGTCTGGAGGAGGTTGACATCACTCCCAACCTCATGTTTCGAGACTTCTTTTCTAGGGCTTCAATGCTTTTCTCCAGATGACATGATGTGGAATTTCTGTCAAGAACATATCGCCATGAGTCAAGCCAATGAGTTGGAATTAGATTCATAATTAATCTTAAGGCATCCTCGTAGAAAATAAATTTGCCCATCTACTCAAGCTTGACGTTTGACCTGGTTAAGTTGCCTGACGTAATCTCATTTAAGCCATTTAAGCCCAGTGAGTCCTTAGGCTCGATCACCAAGATAAGCCCACTGAGCCCAGAGATAACCGGGGGCCCCGATGTCGAATAAGCCACTAGTGAGCATAATCAGGTTAGAGCTGAGCATGTCAAATGAGAGGTGATTTCCTGCGTCTGGAGCGTCTTTGGCCGAGCGGGGAGAGTCACAGATGCTGGTGAGCCGACTGAGCAGTGTGCTCTAACTTGTATCCTTGGTCGAAAAGTATCAGTCGAGAACGGGACAGTGGTCTGAGACGGTGAAAATTCAGGACTCTCCTGGTAAGTTGGCTAGGTAGGTTTTCTAGATGGTTTTATTGAAATCTATACGGGGAGAGGCCTGGAACAGAAATCTGGAAATTTGCTAGAGACAGTTTGATCTTAAACTATGGAAGGTGGGAGGGAACGAGTAAGGGAGCAAACCTTGATGGCCTAAAGAGACTAATTGCAATAGAACTTAAAGTGATCCTAACTGGCGACTGCTAGACCGTGGGTGGTTCAGCGTGTACGGAATGGACCATTAGTTGTAAGAGATTGTGACCTAAGAGTCTGTGTAGAAAAGGTGGACTAATGGTCCTAGGGACAAAAAGGAGGTTCGAAGGTCCTAAATCGCTGAGGAGTGGACCTGAGAGTTCTGTCCAAGAGAAGAAATGAGCGACTCTCGAACGGGTCCAAGAGCACATGAGGAGGGGGACTCACTTGGGTCCAGAGAAGCATCGGCCTGTGGACCTTTCCCACATCCCTTCCAAGAGAAGAGGAGAGCGACCTTAATTCCCAAGATAGAGGAGGAGCGAGCCTCACACTTAACACGGGTCCCAAGAGAAGAGGAGTTTAAGAACCTCAAGGTGTCCAAGAGAGAGGAACCTTGAGTTTTGGAAGGGTCCAAGAGTAAGAAGAGCGGACTTCGAACGGTCCAAGATAGGAGAGAACCTGAAGGGTCCAAGCCAAGACAGAGTAGGAGCGGACCTTGAACGTTTATTTTTTTCCAAGATTGAGCTAGTGAGCCATTATTCGAACGGTCCAAGAGAAGAGGAGCGAACTCAAGGTCCAAGAGTATGCTAGCACTTTGAAACGGCCCGGCCAAGATATTTAATTGCTGGGGCTGCCCCAGACCTTAAAGGCGTCCAAAGAGTGTCCCAATGGAGCTAGGACGATCTAAAGGGTCCCCAGAAATGGAGAAGAGGACCGGAGGCCCCATCGGAGCGACCTCGGAGGAGTGAGGAGCATTAGTGAACTCTGAAGGAGGTCCTAAGAGCAAGAGGAGCGGACTTCAAGGCGCAAGAGGGAAGAGATTCTGACTTTGGAACCTCCAAGTTATGCAGATCCCGATCTTCTATAGGAAGAGCACCACGTAATGGGTCAAAGAGTGGAGTCGAACGGTCCAAGATAGAGAGACCGAAAGACCTTCGTCTAGGTCCGCACAGGGAGAGGAGCGATCTTCGGAGGTGAGCAAGGGTCCGAGCTGCCAAGTATTAATGAGCGTTTAGCCACTGAGGGTCCCTAAAATGGAGAGTGGACTCAAAGCTGGTCCAAGAAGTGAAAGCGGACTCTTCTGCAGGGTCCTAGAATGAAGGAGAGTGGAATTCCCTCGGAAGAGCGAGTCCTAGAAGAGCAATGAACCCATTTGAACGATCCTTTAAGAGAAGGAGGAGCGGGGACCTTGAAGGGCAGTCCAAGCGAAGGTTTTCTGAGCGGACCTGAACGGTCCTAGAAATGGATGAGCGACTCGGAGGGTCCTAGTGGAATGAAGAGCGGACCCTCGAGGGTCAAACTAGAAATAAAGAGTCGGACTGTTTTATCTCGAGAGGGTCCTAGAAATGCAGAGTGGACCCTGAGGGTCTCTAGAAATCTCAAGAGCGGACGTTGGAGGGTCCTAGAATGAAGATGCCGATCTCCTGAAATCTCTCATTTGAAGAGGGACTGAGGGTCCCTAAAAAATAAGAAGGTTAGACTTTTTAAGGGTCACTAGAAATGAAGAGTCACACCTCTTATTTTATGAGGTACCCTAGAGCAAGGATGACCTCTGAGGTCCTTCGCAAAGGGAGAAGCCAAATGTGCTGGGAGGTGGTGATCCTAGTCGCCTCCCTTCCGAGTCTCATACAGGATATTTAAGGGTCCATAGAATAAGGAGCCGTGACTGGGAAGGGTCCTCTAGTATTCCATGACCTTGAGCGGACAAGATTTTCCTGAGGAATACACTAGCAATGGAGAGTGGCACCTCGGAGGAAATCCTAGAAATTTTGACTGTGCTCTTGATGTAGACAATTCTGAGGTCCAGAAATGAGAGTGAACCCTTGAGGGTCACTACGAACTGATAAGTCAAGATCTATCGAGGTCAAGAGGAGAGCGCTAAAAAATCTGATTTTCCTTTCGAAAGGACGTGTATGTGAGGTCGAATGATATATTGCTTAAAGAATCTTGGCCTATCATAAAAGTGGTTTGCGAGTACTTTCCATATAAATATCATATTAATTTGTCTATGCGAGAAGGTTAATCGTTAGGATCCACCACTTTAGGACATTTAGGGTTAGTTGCGAAAAGGGGTATCCCTTCCAACCCAGTAGGTTCTATAAAAATTAAAGGTTTTTGTAGAAATAAAATGCTTAACCACTCCTCATTTTAGGACCCTCCGAGGTCCGCTCCTCATTTAGGACCCTCAGGGTCCGCTCCTCATTTTAGGACCCTTAGAGGTTCGCTCCTTCATTTTTAGGACCCTCAGAGGTCCGCTCCTCATTTGGGGACCTCAGGGTCCGCTCCTCATTTTAGGACTCCTTCCGAAATGAGTCCGCTTCTTCATTTTTGTAGGGACCCTCAGGGAGGTCCGCTCCCTCGATGCCACAGGACCCTCCAGGTCCGCTCCTAAGGTCATTTTAGGACCTTAGAAGGTCCGCTCCTCATTTCTTTAGCGACCCTCCGAGGTCCGCTCCCTCATTTCTAGGACCTCTTCCGAGGTCCGCTCTTCATTCTAGGGACCCTCTCGAGGGTCCGCTCCTCAATTTCTCTAGGACCCTCCGAGGTCCGCTCCTCATTTTTAGGACCTTCCGAGGTCCGCTCCTCATTTCTAGGACCCTCCTGAGGTCCGCTCGCTCATTTTTGGGACCCTCAGGAGGTCCGCTCCACTCATTTTAGGACCCAAGTCCGGGTCCTCTCAGCTCACTCATTTCTCCTAGGACCCTCCGAGGAGTCCGCTCCTCATTCTAGGACCCTCCGGGGTCCGCCTCCTCATTTCTAGGACCCTCCGAGGTCAAACGCTCCTCATTTTAGGACCCTCCAGAGGTCCGCTCCTCATTTCTAGGACCCTCCGAGGAGTCCGCTCCTCATTTCTAGGACCCCTCCGAGGTCCGCTCCTCATTTCTAGGACCCTCCCGAGGTCAGCTCCTCATTTCTAGGACCCTCCGAGGTCCGCTCTCCTCATTTAGGACCTTCCGAGGTCCGCTCCTCATTTTTAGGGACCCTCCGAGGTCCGCTCCTCGATTTTTAGGACCTTCAGAGGTCCGCTCCATCATTTTTAGGACCCTCCAGAGGTCCGGCTCCTCATTTTTAGGACCCTCCGAGGTCCGCTCCTCATTTTTAGGACCTTCCAGAGGGTCCCGCTCCTCATTTTTAGGACCCTCCGAGGTCCGCTCCTCATTTCTTAGGACCTTCCGAGGATCCGCTCACTCATTTCTAGGACCCTCCGAGGTCCGCTCCTCATTTCTAGGACCCTCCGAGGTCCGCTCACGGCCAGTGAACCCTTGAGGTCCGCTCCACTACAGGACCCTCCGAGGTCCGGCTCTTACTTTTAGGACCCTCCGAGGTCCGCTCCCTCATTTTTTAGGACCGCTCTAGGTCCGTCTCTCTCATCTTTAGGACAGTTCAAGGTCCGCTCCTCATTTGACTTTCCCCTTCGTGGTCCGGCTCTTCCTATACTATGTCCACTCAGGGTTCGCTCCTCAATTCTTGGACCCTTCGAGGTCCACTCTCATATCTAGGACCTGGTTCGAGGTCCACTCCTCATATCTTGGACCCTTCAGAGGTCCGCTTTTACTTCTTGCGGGACCCTTCCAAGGTCCACACCTCTCGCGGACCGCCCTGTCAAGGTCCACGATCTCTCATCTTGGACCCTTGAGGTCCATTCCTTGACATATCTGTTCCATACTATGTCCGCTCCTCTTATCTTGGACCATTCAAGGTCCACTTCTTCATATCTTGAACCGTTCCAAGGTCCACTTCCCTCTTCATATCTTGGACCCTTTCAAAGTCCACTCTTATCTCTTGGACCGTTCAAGGTCCGCTTCTCTCTTGGACCCTTCAAGGTTCACTCCTCTTCTCTTGGACCCTTTAAGGGTCCACTCATCATCTTGGACCCTCCAAGGTCCATGGCTCCTCATATCTTGGACCGTTCAAGGTGCGCTCTTCTTCTTGGATCCTTCAAGGTCCACTCTTCTCTTGGACCCTTCAAGGTCCACTCTCAATCAATTAGGACCCTTCGAGGTCCACTCTCAATTTAGGACCCTTCGAGGTCCACTCTCTCCATCTAGGACCATTAAAGGTCCACCTTTCCACCCGAGACTCTTCGAAGTCCACCCTCGTCTCTTGGACCATCCATGGTCCATTCCTCTACCTTTGACCACCCACGGTCTACATCCTTCAAGTTAGGACCCTTCAAAGTTCTACCTTTTACCTCTTGAACCATCTCTTAGTCTTAAAACCATCCATAGTTTAGATCCTTTATCTCTAGCACCCTTCACCCAAAGACCCACCTAGATCAAGACCATATAGATCAAACCACCATCTAGTGGGCCTACCTAAGCCAACTTACCAAGTCCGATTAGCTCGTCTAGATCACCCTCACTTATATTTGACCAAGGATCGAGTCATCTTCCTCTCCTTTTTTCACCAAACGGACTCTTTTACATTCATCCTCTCTCTTTCTCTAAACTTAACCCCTGGTTGTATCATCAATCGGGGCCCCCTCGAACTACGGTGACACGAGACTCATACCTTAAATGGTAAGGGTTACGTAGGCAACTTCAGCTGGTCCAAACTCAAAATTGTGGAGGTCAAATATTTTCTCAAGGATGCCTTAAGATTAATTATGAATCTAATTCAACTCATTGGTTTGACTCCGCCATATGTTCTGCTGTAATTCCACATCATGTATCCGGAGAAAAGCATTGAAGCCCTCAAAGAAGTCTCAAACATGAGATTGGGAGTGATCAACCTCCTCAAAGACATGCATGAAATTGAAGCAATACCATTTGTCTTACATTCAGAATACTTCGAGAAGAGTTCCTCCTCCTATTCAATTCCGGTCCCTATCATCCACATGCTTATGGTTCCCCTTATGGTCCTACACATCAGAATTTCTCATTCGGGATGCCCGCTGTGGCTACCAACCAACTAAAGGCATCAATACCCGAGAAAAAGATCAACGAGGAACATTTTTGATGACTTAGGAATGCTGTGGGTGAGTTCTTCGACATTTTGGTAGGAAAGAATTTGATCAAGCCGCTCGAGAACTACAAGCCTACTAACCCGAAGGAAGACTTGGATACATCCAAGTTTTGCAGGATACCACAAGTACGCTGGGCATACCAGCGACAAATGTGTGTGCAACGAAACGCTCAATTCAAAATTTGATCAACGAGGAAGACCCAAGGCCTCATTGATGAAGGAACCCTCACCCCTTCGAGGGAAGATTTAGATTCATTCGGTCTTGTAGGTTCTAGTGTGTCTTTCTTACGTCCATTTTGGGCATTGATATGTAATGTCCACTTTGAACTAGTTACTTCGATAATAAAAAGGTCTTTCTTTCTTTTTCTCTCTAGACTTGAGACATAATCTCGCATTACTTTCAAGAAGATTGTTTTATTTATAATTATCACTTGGTTGCTAATCTCACCGATAAACTCACCGGCTAATAAAGTAAACAATGAATGAATGCTTTGATTGGAGTAAACAACTCACCGTTCCTTCTTCATATACACCGTCCCTATACACCCTTCTCTCATACGCTCTCTCCATACTCCACCATATACTTTTCATACACTCCTTGTACATACCCGTTATACCTTCTCAAACATACACTTCCCCAAATACACTCTCCCCGCTTGACCTCCTTTCCATATAGTCAAGACAAGCACGAAGACCGTTGTTGCTCATCATCGAGAAAATAGGCTCACGCCACGCAATTTAAAGCAAGATGCAAGGAGTTTTTCTTAGCCTTCACAAGTACTACATGAATATCAACTTGGGGCTCACCAACCCCCCAATCTCGCGTCTCCTCTGATTTTCCATGCGATCGATAAGCTTTCATTGAATATGCTCACATATCTTTCTTATGGTCCGAATATATTACGCCTTACATAATAAGTCGGTTAATTGAGTTTGCATTTATTTTAAATACTCTTTTGAGAATGTTATCCAGTAGCGATTGAAGCTTAAACCTCTCACCATAGGAAGCCATAACCTTATCCTCACTAAATAATACCCTTTCATTTCAAGATCGACAAGTTTTGAGACCCTAAGGAAGAAGCCCATACTAGTGGGCTCCCTCGACTCACAAAGGAAGTAATCACCTCCAAGCTCAAGAAAGGCGGAATGCAAAAGAAACTCATACAAGGGGCTCCCTCGAAGGGACCACCTCCAAGCCCAAGAGGGAAAAGGTAAAACCATCCTAAGGCATACACTAGGGGCTATCGCGAGCAAACAAATCCAAAGGCTTTTCTCGATAAGAGGGTGTTTAAAAAAAAAAAAAAAAAAAAAAAAAAAAAAAAAAAACTTCATCACCCCGAAGTGAACCTCCCATCGCAAAGGTGGTGAAAACGAGACATCGAGTGAAGGTCCTATCGTGATCAAGTTACCTGCTGAAATCACAACAAACTCGCGAGAAGAAGCAACAAAGATTCCCTCTTGGACAAATCCCATAAACCCATTCCAAAGTCCATCCTCTCACTTTTAGAGGATTCCATCACCACCCTTGACCTTATCAAAATCAAAGTTAACCTCACTCTTAGAGGTTCCAAGAAGCAACAACAAAGAAAATCCTTTCACCTTAGAAATTCCAAACACATCTCTCAAGCCAACCTCTCAAAGAATGGCCCACCGACCTCTCACTTTAAGAGGTCATGTTAAGCATCATCCAATGGTCGATCGCAACCCAAAGACCAGCTACAATCGCTACCGGATGGCATTCTCAAAAGATTATTTAAAAGAAATGCGTATTCAGATTTTTGAGTCACTTGTTATCCTACGTGAGCATATTACATATTCTCTCAAAAGTTTGGAAACTCGTCCTATTCTTGAAATTAGTTCATTCGACTCCTCAAACACTGTCTGCAAAAGTCTCACTGGGGCTTCGCATCCGTGCCTCTCAGCGGCACTCCGGTAAAAGCAAGGAGACACGCGCCGTGACTACTCCCTCGGCTTGCGAGAACAAATGAACAAAGAATCTTCACTTGAAGGAATGAAAAAATCTTTGGGTTATAATCAGTCAATTCCCACCTTTTCTTCCACCCCAATCTTTTTTCTATTTTTTATTCTTTCCCATGAAGGAGATCAATGCAACGGCAGCCCGCACCACAATTACCACCGAACAGAGCAGCAAGCAACAACGGAACATCCTTCTCCTTCTAAAAGACAAGCCAGATTTCACCTTCAAATCAAAACATTCATTTGTTTACCTATATAATTGGAATTTGATAAACCAATCAGTGAGGTCCATTCACGAGCAATCAAGATATAATTCGAATAAAATAATTCTTCAAATGTCTCGACAAGTCTTCTTTTTCTACATCATAGGAAAATAGAGCCAAACACTTTGTCTTTAAATGCATAGGGGGCTTCCATACACTTTTCCACACCTTGTGATGCTTATACTCTCCCAAAAGAGTCAAACCCAAAAGCGAAAGTGTCATACACGAACTCGGGATCCATTCCCACCTTCGAAAAATGCGCCCTGCACATATACATTTCCCGAGTCTTGTCCAGATCGATTGACCATTGTTCGAAACGAGGGGTCGCCCGTGGCCGCAAGATGACTGCGTCTCGCAAATAGGGATGCATTGAATCTCTCCAAGTTGGGGCTTTTGTTAAGCCGTTCTCTCGGGCTCTCTTCAGGGTTTGCTCTGCATCATCAACTGGGGCTTCGCCATTCCCTTCAGGTTTGCTTTGCATCATCAACCGGGGCTTCGCCATTCATCATCAATGGGACTTCGCCAAGGTCACTTCATCAAACATTGGGGCTCCCTCAACAAAAATGGGTCGACTATGTGGTTCTTCGGGAAAAGGCCAAAGGGCTCTAACAAAAATCGGAGCTCCAATGAAGTCATATCTAGCATGAAGGGCATCCCTTGTCATCAAGATCAAGCATGTGGCAAACTCTTTGAGTTAGTTAGAAACATGATTAATCATAAAGGCCTCTTTATCAAATAAACATGCTTTCAAAATACTTTGTCCTCCTTGGTACCTTGTTTACAAAAATCACTCTTTGGTCTCCACAAATTTTCAAACTCTTCAAGTCTATCAAAGACGCCTCTCCTCTCAAGATGACTCGGCCCTCATCTCTGGACATCAAACTTACCTAATCCCACCTTCTACCATCGACACTTACTCGGCCTCGCCTAGTTTAAACCAATAACCTTTCTGCTCAAACTGACTTGTTTAGACTTACCGCAAATGTAAAACCCTAGCCTCAAGCCTAGGTGACAAATACCTCTCTAAATCCTAGCCTTAAGCCTAGGTGACAAATATCTTTCTAAACCCTAGCCTCAAGCCTAGGTGACAAATACCTTTCTAAACCCTAGCCTCAAGCCTAGGTGACAAAGACCTCTCTAAACCCTAGCCTTAAGCCTAGGTGACAAATACCTCTCTAAAATCCTAACCTCAAACCTAGGTGACAAATACATTTCTAAACCCTAGCCTCAAGCCTAGGTGACAAATACCTTTCTTAACCCTAGCCTCAAGCCTAGGTGACAAATCTCCTCACTAAATCCTAGCCTCAAGCCTAGGTGACAAAAAATACCTCTCTAAACCCTAGCCCTAAGCCTAGGTAACAAAAATCTTTCTAAACCCTAGCCTCAAGCAAGCCTAGGTGACAAATACCTCTCTAAACCATAGCCTCAAGCCTAGGTGACAAATACCCTTCTAAACCCTAGCCTTAAGCCTAGTTGACAAATACCTCTCTAAACCCTAGCCTCAAGCCTAGGTGACAAATATCTTTCTAAATCCTAGCCTCAAGCCTAGGTAACAAATACCCTTCTAAACCCTAGCCTTAAGCCTAGTTGACAAATGCCTCTCTAAAACCCTAGCCTTAAGCCTAGGAGACAAGACTCCTCTCTAAGCCTTAGCAATGATTATCTCAATCTTTTAATCGCTTGGTTCTTCGGCTCGGGAAGCCATAATAATCCCAATCAATTCACACAACTATTCTTCATCGCAAACAAGTAGCCTAAGTCCTTTGGCAGCTACAGTTTCCCGCATTTTAGAGGTCTATCCTCCATTTCAAGGGTCCGTCCCGCATATCAAAGGGTCCGTCCCGCATTTCAGAGGTCTATCCTCCATTTCAAAGGGTCCGTCCTGTATCTCAGAGGGTCCGTCCCGTACTTTCAAAGGGTCCGTCCCGCATTTCAGAGGTCTATCCTCCATTTCAAAGGGTCCGTCCCGCATCTTCAAAGGGTCCGTCCCGTACTTTCAAAGGGTCCGTCCCGCATCTTCAAAGGGTCCGTCCCGCATTTCAGAGGTCTATCCTCCATTTCAAAGGGTCCGTCCTGTATCTCAGAGGGTCCGTCCCGTACTTTCAAAGGGTCCGTCCCGCATTTCAGAGGTCTATCCTCCATTTCAAAGGGTCCGTCCCGCATCTTCAAAGGGTCCGTCCCGTACTTTCAAAGGGTCCGTCCCGCATCTTCAAAGGGTCCGTCCCGCAGAAGTCAAACTCTCACAAAATCTTTGGGTGACCCCCCGGACAGTCAAATCTTTGGGTGACTCCCCGGACAGTCAAATCTTAGGGGTGACTCCCACAAAAGTCAAATATTTGGCTCCCACACAGTTTTTTCCCACATTGCCCCATACACTTTCTCTCAGTACGCGAATCAAGACTAAACTTGGTTTATTTGCACAACACACGGAGAAATCAAGACTACACTTGATTTGTTCCATCACACGCAATTTTCAAAGGGAAAATCAAGACTATACTTGAATTTCCTTTCCACACATTATCTCACAACATATCTTCACACGGAGAAATCAAGACTACACTTGATTTGTTCCATCACACGCAATTTTCAAAGGGAAAATCAAGACTATACTTGAATTTCCTTTCCACACATTATCTCACAACATATCTTCACACGGAGAAATCAAAACTACACTTGATTTGTTCCATCACACGCAATTTTCAAAGGGAAAATCAAGACTATACTTGAATTTCCTTTCCACACACAACATATTTTCCCACGGAGAAATCAAGACTACACTTGATTTGTTCCATCACACACAATTTTCAAGGGGAAAATCAAGACTATACTTGAATTTCCTTTCCACACACAAACATATTTTCCCACGGAGAAGGCAAGACTACACTTGATTCTCCTTTCCGTACATCTCTCAATATTATTCGAATCGCCCTTAGATTCGATCCCCAAAGCCTTGCCACAAATCGCATCTTTGGCTTGAGACGCTGCACGTCCGCCACTCTCGGGTACTAAACGCCCACGTTTTCGAACTACGACTTGGCTTGATTCCTCTTGGGATACGTAGGTAGCCCGACGTGGAGTCCGGCCACTTGACCTACACTGGTCATCCTTTTGCGACTCGGCTCAAGTCCAAAAACCTCACATCCACAAGGTCACTTTCCTTACCTCACGAAATCCCTTTTTCGGGACGGATCCTATTCTTTTATCGTCGACCCCACTTGTCTTACAAGAAGCGTCGCCGAGGGGCTCTTGTTAGTACCCGACACGAAAATACCCACGATAGGCATTAAGGAACCTACGAGGAACTCTCAGTCATTTATGAGTTTCAATAGGCTCAAGTAATATTTCCCCGAAAGCCCTTATTTGTAGTTTTAGAATCCCGATAGACCAAATGTCAGCTAAAACTTCCGAAGGCCATAACTTTCTCATACGAACTCCGTTTTGGGCCCACCGCATATCAAATCGAACGCGAGAACAAGATCTACGCAAAGGTTCGATCGACCCTTTTCAAAAGTGCCGATCGACCCTTCTTTTAAAGGTTCGATCGACCCTTTTCAAAAGTGCCGATCGACCCTTCTTTTAAAGTGCCGATCGACCCTTTTCAAAAGTGCCGATCGACCCTTTCAGTTTTCCCACATCACTTTCGTAACCGTTCCTCCCCAATTCCTTTCACTATATAAACCCCACTCCGCCTCACACTTTAAACACAGAATGATTCTACGGAAAACTCAAGACAAAACTTGAGGTTTCCTCCATAGAAGACTTGAGACTAAACTCGAGTTTTCTAAGTCTAAATATTTTATTAAGAACGTTCTTCGAATCTTCATAGATTCGATCCAAAAGCCTTGCCATCATTAGGTAAGTCTTCTGTTTATTTTTCCGTCTTTATTATCGTCTTTATTATTATGCTAGATTTATTATTTGCATGCTTATTATTTTAATTACTTTATTTCTTGCTTATGTCATATATGCTAGATTTAGGGTTGTTTTAATATATTTAAATATGCAATAGCCGAGGATGATCTAGGGTTTCGCCAAGAAACCCAATGGATCTAGGAACTATTTCTTTCTTTCCACCTTAGTAATAATTGTCCCATGATCAACAATCCCCCAAGGATGAACGTTGATTAGTGCACCTTCCGAGGGCCTAACTCAAAGGTTCTAGGATGTGATCATCAATTAATTCTTTCTCTCCCCTCCTCCTTATGCATGATCCCGTTTCTTCTATCTATTCCTGTAAACACCGCACACAATCAACACCCCACATGCTAGAAAGACCGATTCGTCGGGCAATAGGAGTGATAGCGTTTCTTCTTCTGTTGTAACTTGACCCCCGAACCCAATCACATATTTAGCCTTTTTTCAAAGCTTTGGGCTATATCAAAGTGGCGTGGCGACTCTCAAAATTAAACTAATATTTTTAATATAGTTTAAATCGAGTGTCACTAAATGAATATTCCATTTCGGTCCGACTTTTTATAATTATTTATTTCAAACCTCCGAATGCGCGTTGCATCTGGACGGGGTATTCACAGGCCGGACTTGAAATGAATTTCCAGATTCTTTAAATTGCAGTTTCAGATTTGCAATTTGTAAGAACTGCGCATTGCTTTTGCTCATTCTGGCTGAGTTCTTTTCCATTTCTTAAGGTTTTCTTCACCTTCTGACATGGCTCCTTTTCCCAAGTTATCGTCTCGGATGCAAGAGCGATATTTGGACAACTTTCGATCGTGGAGTACGGAACCACACGAGGCGGAACAAAAGGTTTTTCGAAGGTACATTACGGGATTAAATCTGTTTGGGCTTTGAAGGAGCTCATGCAGATTGGGATCTTTTGAGAGCCGCGTCTCGGTTCTGGGACGTAAGGAGGAATGTGTACAGCTTTTCGTACAACGAAGTCACTCCTACGTTTGAAGATTTACGGGCCGTGCAGGAGGACTGAGGCGGGCAGCTAGTTCTTCCGTATCTTTGGTGTCATGGCCATCGTTGAGAAGCTAGTGTCTTTGTTGGGTATCTCATTTGGAGAAGCATACGGGATGCTTGTCTGAGGATACCGATTATGTTGACATTTTGGGGAAATTTGCCAGAAAGATTTGCCGGAGGCGAGGAGCGTCTTTGCGTGGGACGCGTTTGCTGCGTGTGTGATTGCTACTGTGTTCACATTCACGTCTGCGGGTGTGTGCCATCACGGTGTCTTGGACTGGTGAGCGATGCAGGAGTGGAGGAGACATCGTGCCATTGGTCTTGGGCGAGACGTTCACAGGCATAGGCCGGATGGCGGCCTTGAGCGATACATGTGGGGAGGGAGTCCCGCTATGCGACCATGTGGTTGAGGGAGAGGCTGCAGATGATGCACGAGGTGCCAATGTCTGTGACGCTTGGTCTTTCTCGCGACGTCCTACGGTGATAGGGGTAATCAGTACTGGAGCTGCGGATGGCCGGACTTGGCACGCATCACTTGCGATGGTGGGTTCCCCATTGGAGATTCTGAGACTTGTAGGACCGCTCGGGAGGGTGCATTGATCGTCGGAAGTGCGGGCTGTCTCGGACGTCATTCTATATTCCATCATTGGTTACTGCGGCAAGATGCAGGCTAGAAGCGGATGCCACCGGCGATACCGAGTTATCTTTGCTACCTTTGAGGTGGGATCTCTGCGGATGGAGGATCCTTCGACGCTATTCTTGGTCACCGGTGGTGGCAATACACGTCCTTTCTGCCCGGGGTTCTCTTTCACCGGAGAGAGGGCCTTTGTTACGTCGGCCTTGATATACGGGTGGTACGAAGAGTGTATGGGGAGACACGAGATGGCTATCTTGTGGAGACGGAGTGGTGTTGAGTGCGATCACTGGATAGCTCGACATTGAGGAGGACGAAGCGAGGGCTAACCACAGGAATCGTGCGCGATGCCATGGGCTGATTATGTGGCAAGTGCGATCGGGAGGCCAATCAAAGCCTTTGCGATGATGGCTCGAAGCGAGGCGGCTCGAGACAGAGCTAGAGAAAGGGCGTATTGACGGCGGGATTGACGGAGGCGTCGGGAAGAGTCCACTGAGCCAGGTAGAAGGCCTACCGGAATATTTCTGCAAAGGTGAAGAACACTCGCCGGGGAAAAGGGAAAGGGAAGAAGGATGAAGGACCTAGTACGGGAAACTAGGTTGACCTTCTTTGTCCAGAGTATCCATCCATTGTCATTGCAGACACATTAATTGATTAATGTTTTATTGTAGTTTTGCTAGCGTGTAGCGAGTCAAGAGTTGACCGTGCTTGAACTCATCAAAGAATGTTTTAACCGTTATGAATTTGTAGGTTAAATGAAAAGAGTTTTTCGAAACACAAGCAATTGATGCTTATTGTATTTTTTTTGTTTTTTAGACCGAACCAAAGATGGCTGCCTACGTTCCCCTTTTACAATTGGACTAAGGGGCTCAGGTCACCGTAGTTCGACACTTTAGGTGAATTTGAGAAAACAAAGAAGTGCGACCCTGTTTTTTACCTGGATCATTAGCGGGAATGTATCCAGTTGGGTATTACTTTTTTTAGCACTTTAATTTACTGAGGGGGACGGTGTATGGGGAAGGTGAGTTGACTCGTGCTCTTCCTCAAACGAAGTATCTGCGGAGCTTGCTTCCGTTCACGGGGTTAACGAAAGGGTTTCCGTCCAAATCTGCTAGCTTCATGGCTCCTCCGGAGAAGATTCTTTGTACCACGAACGGTCCTATCCAGGTAGGCTCCCACTTTCCGAGGGGATTGGTCTGCGTAGGAGGCTTTTCCTTTAGCACCAAGTCGCCTTCTCTGATGTCTCGGATCTTGACTTTCTTGTCGAATGCTCGTGCCATTCTGCTCTGGTAGGCTCGAGTGTGTTCCATGGCTTTCAATCTGCGCTCGTCGAGTAGAGCAAGTTCGTCGTGACGGCTCTGTAGCCATTCGACTTCATTGACCCCGTTTTCCAAGAGGACTCGGAGGGATGGAATTTCCAATTCCACGGGTAACATTGCTTCCATTCCGTAGGTAAGTGCGAACGGAGTCTCCCCTGTGGCAGTTCTGACTGATGTTCGGTATCCCCAGAGGGCTAGATGTAGCTTTTCGGGCCAGTCCCGACCTCTGGTGGTCATCTTTCTGATTATCATGGCGAGAGTCTTGTTGGCTGCCTCTACTGCACCATTGGTTTGTGGTCTGTAAGGAGAAGACATGTGACGTGTGACTCTGAATTCGGTCAGTAGTTGATCACAATTTCCTTCGAAATGAGTCCCATTGTCGGAGATGATCTCATTGGGCACTCCGTATCGGCACATGATGTTCTCTCGGATGAACTCGGCCACCTTCCTAGAATTCAGTACCTTGTACGATCTGGCTTCTACCCATTTGGTGAAGTAGTCGACTGCGACTAAAATGAACTCGTGACCATTGCTCCCTGGAGGAGTGATCTTGCCGATGACGTCGATTCCCCATGTGGCGAAAGGCCATGGCGTAGTCATGCAGTAGAGTTCGTGAGGAGGGATGTGATTGAGGTTGGAAAACCGTTGACATTTGTCGCAGCTTCGGACGAACTGGATGCAGTCTGTTTCCATTGATATCCAATAGTATCCCATACGGAGAATGATCTGTGTCAATGCTCGGGCGTTCATGTGCGGACCGCAGGTTCCGTTGTGAACTTCGTTCATTAGCTCGCTGGCTTTTTCTTTGTTTACACACCGAAGGAGTGGCCCTTGGTGGCGCTTCTTGTACAACATACCCCCCAGAATGACGAAATGGGATGCCAGGCGTTTTAATGCCATCATGTTTTTGGCTTTGATCCCTTCTTTGTATTTTCCATCTTCATTTGTGAAGGAAGCTTCTCCGCTTTGGAGGTACTGGTAAATTTGATTGTACCAGGGCTCGTCGATCGTTTCTTTTTCTTTTTCGATCTCACAGCAATAGGCGGGTGTTTCCCGTCTGCCTATTCTGAGGGGTTTTACTGCTTTCCCCTCGGGAATTTCGACAAGAGAGGCGAGGGTTGCCAGGGCGTCTGCGAAGCGGTTCCTGTCTCTTGGCAAATAGTGAAAAGAGATGTCCTTGAACTGAGCAATGAGCTCCTCCATGTACGCGTGGTACTTCTGAAGGCCAGAATCTACCGTCTTCCATTTGTTGGATACTTGATTGATGATCAATGCTGAGTCTCCATATACATCCAGCTCTAAGATGTTGCGCTCGAGGGCGGCTTCCAAACCTGCTGCACAGGCTTCGTATTCTGCTGCATTGTTGGTTGCTTCAAAATTCAGCTTGATGGCTATGGGAGTATGCTCGTCCTTGGGATCGACAAGGAGCATTCCAATGCCATTCCCCTTCTTGTTGGCTGCCCCATCGAAGAAGAGTTGCCAGCGGTTTGCGCTGTCAAGTGAAAAGATTCCGTCGTCCGGAAATTGTGGATCAGGACCCTTAGGTTCACTGCTCGGGAAGTCGGCAAGCTGATCTGCCATTACTCTGCCCTTTGTTGATTTTCTGACCATGTACTTGATGTCGAACTCAGCCAGGAAGAATGACCACTTGGCTAGCCGCATTGACAAGGATGGCTTGTCAAAGAGATATCGGACGGGGTCCACTTTGGAGACCAGGAGCACTGAATGCGACTGCATGTAGTGTTTCAGTTTCCCGACTACCCATACCAAGGCGGTACAGGTTTTCTCTGATGCTGAGTAGCTGAGTTCACTTCCTTGAAGCTTTCGGCTTACGAAGTAGATTGCATGCTCAACCTTGGAATCTTTCTGTTCTTGTGCCAGCATTGCCCCGATAGACGTGTCTGTTACTGTAAGATACAGGAGTAGCGGCTTGTCTTCGTGTGGCGGGCACAGAATTGGGGGATTAACCAAGTAGGTCTTGATTTTCTCGAAAGCTGTTTGGCACTCGGAGTCCCATTTGATGTCGGCATTCTTTTTCATCAGTTTGAACATGGGCTCGCAGAGAGATGTCAACTGGTTGATGAAGCGACTGATGTACTGAAGTCTTCCCATGAAGCTTTTCACTTCTGTCAGGGTTTGAGGCGGCTTCATGTCGATGATGGCCTTGATTTTCCTGGGATCGGCTTCGATACCCCTTTCTGTAACCATGTACCCCAGTACCTTGCCGCGTTTGACGCCGAAGGTGCACTTTGCCGGGTTCAACCTCATGGAGTGTTTTCTGAGTCTGTTGAAGAACTTCCTCAGATCTGTCATGTGCTGCATGTCTGATCCCTTGGAGTGGATGATCATGTCGTCGACATATACTTCGATTTCTTTGTGAATCATGTCATGGAAAAGGGCTGTTGCAGCCCGCTGGTAAGTAGCCCCAGCGTTCTTTAGACCGAACGGCATGACCGTGTAACAGTATGTCCCCCATGGAGTGGTGAAGGCAGTCTTGGCCTGATCCTCCTCGGACATCTTGATCTGGTTGTATCCAGCAAACCCGTCCACGAAGGACTTTACTTCGAAATTTGCCGTGGTGTCGACCAGCATGTCGATGTTAGGCAGTGGGAAATCATCCTTAGGGCTGGCCTTGTTGAGATCCCGAAAATCCACGCAGCATCTGACCTTTCCGTTGGCCTTGGTGACCGTCACGATGTTGGAGAGCCAAGTCGGGTATTCAATCACTCTGATGAAACCAACTCGGAGCATTTTCTCAATTTCTTCTTTAACTTGCAAGGACCACTCTGGCTTGATCTTGCGCAGCTTCTGTTTGACAGGCTTGGATTCGGGATCCAGGGGAATTCGGTGCTCCACGATTGAGGGATCGAGTCCTGGCATGTCCTGATATGACCAGGCGAACACGTCAACATACTCCCGGAGGAGGTTTATCAGGGCTTCCTTTTCTGCATCGGCGAAGAAACTGCCCACTTGTGTCTCTTTAGGCTCTTGCACTGACCCCAGGTTCACTTTGGTCATAACCTCTTCGGCAGCTTGGGCCCGGTTGTTCTCTTGGTCAACTACACGCTCGAGAACTTCTTTAATGTATTGTTCGTTTAATGTGTCTGCTTCTTTATCAATTGAGTTATTAACGTCTTTTAAGTTGTTTGTTAACTTATCAGTTGTTAAAGTGGCAATGAGAGGATACTCCGAAAGGTCAGACTTTTCATTACACAAGAACGGGAATACATGATTGGCTACAACATTATAGTCCTCCGGCGTAAGGCCGTTGGATGACTCAGAGGACTGGACTCTGACAAGGACTGACTCAGAGGGTTTGAGACCGAGTTTAGGGAGATGTGGGTGCGGGCCCAGCTTGTCTTCCAATTCTGCCTGGCTTGCCCTTGGTCCGGTGAAAGTTACCCAATTCTTCAGTGGCATTGCTGGATGCTTGAGGAGGGTGCGGGGATCGGAGCCCCAGTCGATCAAGTTGGGCAACTCCATGACTTCTTCAAACAGACTCTGTAGAACTGGTCCACTGAGAGCGTCTTCTATGAATTCTGGTTCCTTCTGCTTTGGATTTACTGTCTCGAATGTGGCCTCGGCGGCTGATCCGAACAACTTGTTTCCCATGGAGAGTACCTTGAGTTGCTCCTCCAAGTCTGGGATTCCCTTGAATGTGTACTCATGCTGGACCGTGGTGGCAGTTGGTCCAGGTAGAGCTGTGATGTCGAGGAATGCTCCCCTTATCGGATTAGCCTTGAGTCCTCTGAAACGCTTGAGGTCCCGTGCTAGCTGTTCCATTCTCCCTGTAGTCTTAGTGTTGACTATTCCTGCTTCTTTCTCATCTTCACGGCCCCAGTTCTGCTGTCGGTTCTTTGTCGGTCCCCTCGGTTCTCTTGTCGGTTCCCTTGTTGGTCCCCTCGCTTCTGCTGTCGGTTCCCTTGTGGGTCCCCTCGGTTCTGCTTTGTCGGTTCCCTTGGTGAAGTAATGAGCGAGGTCAAAGCCGTAAGGTCGGAGGTTGGGTGTGCCGTCGGAGGTTCCCCTTTTGTGGGCCGCCGCCTTGGTGCGGGCGAGCCTTTGTCTTCCTTGATGTCAGCCAGGTGTTGGCACGTAGCCAAGCCCCTGGACCGCGGTGTGGTCCTTGACTTCAATAACTTGGTGCCGGCCTTGCAGCCTTTTGCCGAGCCCCAGCCTGGGATGAAGTTCATGAGTTTCATCATCCTCATGGCGGAGAGGAATCGATCGTGAGACAGTGGAAGGTCCACGTTGCATATTTGGATCTTGGAGGTCTCCCCAGAGTGAATCCAGTTAATGGCATGTCATCATTATGCTTGATTTCCAAGACTGGAATGTCGTTGGTGCTGGTCCTCGGTGGTGACAACTTGTCGCCGTGAAGCTGTAGTTAGCTCGTTGCCTTGCATGAACTTGAGGCATTGTGAAGGGTGGATGCCACGCCATTGATTTGATGCAGCCGGGGACGCCCAGGATGGCTATGAAAGTGATTGGAATGTCCAATACTTGGAATTCGGTGGGGATCACCCGCTTGCCGAACCAGATGTTAAGAGTAGCAACCCCGAGAACTGTACGGGAAGTAGAGTCATAGGCCTTGACAGTGTGGACTGAAGGCTTAAGATCTGTGGGCTTGATGTCAAGCAGGTCCATCATCTTGGCGGGCAAGACATTCATTCCGGAACCTCCGTCTACCAACACGCGAGGAAGACGACGCTCGTCCAGCTGGACTGTGATGTAAAGCGGCTCATTGTGATCAGCCCCAAATTTTGGAAGGTCCAAATCTGTGAAGGTGATTATGTTGCCATAGTGGATGTTGCCGATCATCTGAATGACTTCATCTGGGGTTGCGTCCACGGGGACCATGGTACGGGCCAGGCTTTCCTCTAGCTTGAGCTTGTGAGGATAAGAGGAGGTGAGCAGAGACCAAAGGGAAATGTTTGCCTGGGTCTGCTTGAGCTGAGTGAGGATCGGGTCCTCTTTCAAGGAACTTGCGTCTTCGGGCTGGCCGGACTGCAATTCTGGCTCCGTCGGCTTTTTGGTGGCCTTAGGTGGTAATGCATGGATTTGACCCGATCGGGTTAGAACGCTGACATCAGGTTTGGTCCCTTCTGAACAGGCTGCTCTGAGTTGAGCCATAGTTAGAGGAGGATTCCTCGTAGCATAGGGCCACGCGTCTTCCCTCAACTCATTGATTGTGGATGAATTCTCGGGAGCTTCGGCAGCTTGACGGATTCTCGTCCCAGGATACGGGCTTAGGTGCCTCTGCGGGGAGGTAGCCTACGGTTGACGTAGGCTGTTCGAATGTCGGTGCACAACTGTGATTGCTCGAATCAACTGCGTTGCTGACCCTCCGGGAGGCTGGAGAGTGCTCGGCTCAAACGAACGGTCTCCTTGATTTCTTCACGGTATATCGCGTTCCTTTCCTTCTTGGCCGAGCATACTCAGTAAGCCGGAGTTTGGTCTCGGCGATACTCGTGGTTGGCTAGTTTTCCTCCACTCTGGGCCCAGATCAACCTTCTTGCGGCGGAGCTGCGTCGAGAGTTAATGCTGCGTTTCTTCCCATGTGAGAAAAGCCAGTGCTTCTTTGAACTGCGTGCGGCAGTCTAGGTAAACCTCCATTGGGGAGAGTTTTCTTCTCTCGCTTTATACGAGTGGCGGGTATGTCGGAAGGCGAGTATACGGCTTCCCGAACATCTCGCCCATGTGACCGGTTGCCGTCCCGCTTGATCGTTTCGTAAATGAAGGCCGTAGATCGTGGAATTTCCCCGAGTAGTTGCTCGAGACGAATTTCCATCCTCCTCCTGTTTTTAAATAGACCTTCCTCCCTGAGTTGGCCTTTCAATTTGAGTGCGGTAATAATCCGTTCCCATCCTCCCAGGATCCTTGGGAGTCCGGTTTTGTTGACTTCATGCCCGGCTTGGAAGAGAATGGTTTCATTGTCTTCACCGTCGCTTTCACAAAGAACTTGCTTTCCTCGGGAAGGTAAGCGCTGGGATTCGTTCCGCTGTGTCGTTCCATCTCCTAGGTCATCGGGACCGTTGACCACCCTTGGCTGGCAGAGGGGGTTGGATGAGAACAGACGGTAGTCCGGAAAGTTGCCATGAGCAAAACTCCTGAGGTCGAACTGGTCTAGAGTGGCCTCTAGCTTGCTGTCTGAAGCTGCCAGTGACACTTTAAGGGCTTGGTCTCTGTAGGTCTTTCGAGCTTGGTCTTCGTCCCAAAGACGACTTTCTTGAGCGGCCAGTTCCATGAGAGCTTTCCTTGCGAGACCTAGGCAGTCTCCGTAGGTGCGCATCGTCTGGCTAGTGTCCAGAACCGTGATTACATTCCAATCGCCGACCCAGCAGAGGGAGTTGTACCTATGGCTAGGGTCGACTCCTTTGGCTCGGGAGGTGTGCACGGGACACGGAAAGTTATTCGAAAGGTTGTTTCGAAGTTGTAGGGTGCGTATTTGATCGAAATACGAAGGTTTCACGCGAATCGAGACAAAACGGGAGCTCGGGAGGGGTGGAAACCAGTTTGAACCGTGGGGTATGTGATTTTTGGTATCAAAATCCTCCTCCTTTGCCTTTCGACAAAGAACTTCTATTTATAGGGTGAAAATTGCGGTAGGAGTCCCACGACTTGGACCGAATTTCGTGGGTTTTTGGGAATTTTGGAAATCTGGGACTTGGCCGGCACTGTCAGAAAATTGCACAATGAGTCCTACGGACTTGGCTTGCAAACCAGGGGTATTTTGGTCTTTTGGCCTTGATTTGTGATTGACGAGTGACTAGAGGGAGGTGGCATGCAGGACACGTGTCCTGTGACTCACCGAAGTGTGGGAGTTCGCCTCTGGCCCCGGTTTTGTCCGTTTTTAAAATAACGATCAGGAAATGTCCAAAACGCCCCGGAAAGTGCCTTAGGAAAATGCGTTTTTCGAGGAAAGCCATACTTTTACGTGAGATGTCACGTGTTAAGTACGGTTCGGACGTCGGGATGCAGGGCGATCCCTGAGACGTCTCGTTGGCACAGCAACGGGGAGTTTAACGAGTTCCGGTTAACCTGAAGCGGGCCAGTTAACGGATTTCGGTTAACTTTCTGACGGATTTGGACGATCCGGATTTGGGTACTTACAGTGTGGCTCGGCTGGGCTAAGGGATTGGGCCATCCGAATGTGGGATGGTTTGGGCCGAATGGCAGTGGCCCAGCGGATGCTTGGCTAGCTTGGATTGGGCCGCCTGGGTCGAGTAGCACTTGGACTGGGTTGGGCCGAATGGTAACTGATCCGGTTAGAGCATTGGGTTGTGATGGTTGGAGAAAAGGCAATGGGCGACCCATGTCTCTTGGAAGAGGCGGGTCAAGGTCAATGGCCGACCCAGCAGATCTCCTCCATCCATTTCGCTTAGATCCAACGGTCCAGATTTAACGGGTGCAATTTGTGTCTATTCCCAATAGACACCCCATCTCTTCAATAACTATAAATAGCCCCCTCCTCCTCATTTCATTCCCATCCAAATCATTCAAGCATTCTATTCTCTAAAGCATCCTAGCATTCATAAGTCTTGCTTTTCGAGTCCAAGAAAATCCCGAGTATTCAGTAGTTCGCCCGATAGTTTCAGAGTTGTTGTGCTGCAATCTGAAATTCCGAAAGTCGTTGTATATTGGGGACAATTGCCGTAGACCGTGAGCACTCGTATACGGGGAAATATTGTCTTACGGAGAAAGAGTCAAACTCTTGCCTCGACTTATTTTTGAAATATAATTTTCCGTCCCGTTTCTTTTTCAAAGCTATTTTTTAAATACACCCAATTTTTCCAACAAAAATTATACTTTCTCCGTCTCAAAATATTTACATTTTTCGTGTTGAATTTATTGTATCTAATTAAGTTGGAAATATCTAATTAGGGGATTGAACAAAACAATGTATTAATTTTTGTGACAAACTATAGGGCGACCGCGCCAGGCAACGAGGGCAACCACGCAAAGGCTTCTATACAAACGGGGCGATCGCGCGCTTGCGTCTGGACAAAGGGGGCGATCGCGCCCTCCAGAGTAGCGATCACGCACAGTGACGAATTTGGGCCTGAGTAACGGAAATTCTGTGTAGGATTGAAAATCATAAGGAGTTAAAAATAGAGAGTATAAATATCTCCTATTTTCTAATAGTTTTGTTGTAACATCTAGTGTGATATACTCCTCCGTCCCGTTTGAAAGGACACAAATTTCCATTTTGGACGTCCTATTTGAAAGGGCACAACCCAAAAATGAAAAAAAAATTATTACTTGTATATTTGTGGGACCCACTTGTCATGTTCTCACAATAAATATCCACTAACTATTTCCTACCCCACTTTCTCTTTCCTACATCACCTTTCACTCACAACATTTATTCCACTATACACTTTTTCTCTTTCCTACATCACTTTTCTCAATTTTCGTGCAAGTCACAAACTTTGCCCTTTCGGACGGGACGGAAGGAGTACATATTAATAATTCTAGGGTTCTCTTTTTCTCTAGATTTAGAGTTTGCACAGCTAGAAATTCTTATGACAAATAATTCATGCAACAAATTAAAGATTGCAATTGGTTGATTTTAAGTTGATAATAATATTCTCCCCTCTGCCCGTGGACGTAGCCAAGTTGGTAAATCACGCCTATCGTTGTATTCTGTGATTGATTTATTTTTTGTCTACTACATAGACTTATTATAACAAACTGGTATCAGAGCCGGTCAGGTTGATAGAGGTCTAGGGGGTTTACCGCTACAGAAGAAAATGAGATAAGGAATTGAATCACCGGTTTACAAGTTTAATTGGAAGAATAGTTTTTCTCTTTCGCAAATCAAGATGAAAGCCATGTTGAGAGACAAGGGTTTGTGGGATACGGTGGTGTAAGTACCCAAATCTGGCTCATGCCTTCCGGTTAATTTTCCCGACATTTCGGTAAATTTCCCGGTAATTCCTGACCTTCCTAGTGTTCCTGAAATGTCCCAGCAGCATCCCAAATTAAAATAAGGGCTGTAGGGAGCCTTCCTAATTAAGAAAACACGTTTTTCTTAATTAGGAGAAGGTTCTAGAATAATGCCACCTTGCATGGTTCTAGAATGCCGAGTCATTATGGATAAGACCGCACGGCCTCATTTGCGAAGGGCTCGCAGCCGCACGGCTTCATTAGCCTTATCCTGCATCGCCTATAAATAGAGCCCTCCTCTACCCATTTCAACACACACAATATATGAGAAAAATACACAATACACTCTGAAATACGTGAAGAAACTGCTGGGAATTCAAGAAGAAGAAGAAGGAAGGCCAAGAAGCTACATCCCTCCTCCTTGAAGACCAAAGATCGACCTCTCCTCCTAGCTCCGTCCCGAGAAGCAAAGGAAGTCATTGGTAACCTCGCACGCCCTAACCTTGCATTTTAATTGATATACTTGCTCATTGCATTCATATATCTTGCTTGGGACTTGGTAGCTTAAAGATCACATCTTTATCATCCCCTTCCCCTTTTTTGCATGCATTAAGACCTCATTTGTCATAAAAATGTAGTCTTTTTTCATAAAGGTGCATCCTTTGCACCTAAAATCCCTATTTTCCAATAAAAATGTTATCTTTATGCATCATTTGCATATAAAGATCAAATCTTTTTCAATAAAAATACATCCTTTGCATCAAAACCCCTTTTCTAATGCATCATTTGCATAAAAATGCTATCTTTATGCATCATTTGCATAAAGATCATTTCTTTCAATCAAAAAGCATCATTTGCTATAACCAAAATGTCATCTTTTCATTAAAGAGTCATTTTTATCATGCATTCCCCCTTTTCCCCTAACCTTGGAACGGACCGGTGTAAAAGTTCTCATCTTTGCATCGTTCCTTCCATTAAAGGTTCATGATTTCTTTAGGAAAAGGATAACCTTGAACCCTATATCTCCAATTATCGCTTAAGAATGAGTATGAAGCCTCTATACGAGCTCGACCGTCTTAAAGTGTAGGATTGATGGGCTAAGGACATTCCTTCCTAAAGAACCTCATCTTTGACCCAAAAGAGAGTCATTCTCTCGATCACGCAAGTCCCGAGGGTCCCGAGGTTTAAAATGCGATGATCATAAGTCATAAGATGAGGACGGGATCATAATCCCAAATACATAAATTCCAAGGAATCCCGAGCGACAACCAACAAATGGTTTGTACGTCCGGAAGATAACTTGGGACATTTCCCCCCCCCCTTATTTTCAAACACATGCACACAAAGAAAGCACGCAAGCAAACACGATTAATGAAATCTAGGGAGACTTGCTCCGGCAAGGCACTTTGGGTGAACGCCAAACGTTCTTCCCAAGGGGTAACTTAACCTCCGAACCCATAAAACCTTTTTTCAAAGTTTTGAGGTAATCAAAATGGCGTGGCGACTCCGTTTTTCAAATAACTCGGATGTCTTCAAACTCGCGTGAATTCCAATAAACAAAAATTTTGGGGCACACATTCACAGCTGGCGACTCATTGGGATCATCCCAAAGGAGAAAAGCTTTATTTTCAAAACAAAAGTCGATACTTGGTATATAGGTGGACCCCACTTACCCTTCCTGTATCGCTCCCTAACCCGGGGCTTGGGATAACAAGGTGGTTTAACAATCCCACGTACCAGTATCCCTTTTTCGAAAAATAATTTTGAAAAATAGAAGAAAGCTTTTCCCTTTGAGCGGGTTAGACTCCCATCGCCGATTTCATTAATCGTGCTTGCTTTCTTTACCATGCATTGCATCATTTGCATCTTGGAATCTGTGCATACTTTGAAACGGGAAATAACCCGAAGAATAGCAAAAGGAGTGGAACCTGGAAAATTGATCCATGGAGTCGTACGGCTAATCCTCATAAGATTCTGACCATACGACCTCAGTGGCAATTCCACCAGGAAAAATCATGGTTAATCTCGGCAAGCCCTAGCACTTGAGGCTATTTCCATGACCGACCGGGGCTCCCTGTAAAATTTACGTGCTTATGTGTTGCATTTTCCCCGTCCCGAAAATCATTCCTTTAAAACACATTTCCGAAAATCTCTGTTTTAACTCAAAAAGAAACATTTTTAGGAGACCGCACACTACGCGCACCCGATATATCCCGTACACTTTTGCACGCACGTCCTTCAAACCCGAGGGTGGTCCACTGCAGCCACGGACAGCTTTACGATGCTCCCTGCGCGCACGGAATCATCCCAACCTCCCCATGGCGCCGGTAGGTCCGACCAATGCACAGTCCGTGTCACACGTTTCAAAAATCCGTGACTTTTGGTTGGTTTTTGGTCTAGTCCGTGTCATATAGCCCAGTTGCATACCCACGTAAAGGTCAAGCCTTAGCTCATAACGGAAACCAAGATTTTCGCTCAAGCGAAATTCTGCCGAAATTCCGACAAGGAAAAAAATCGGTAGGATCTTGACTCCGACATTGACTATTGACCTTGACCCGCACGGAATGCGTAAGAGTCAAGACCAAGTCTTTGCCAAAATAAAAGATCTTTCGCTCAAGCGAAGCTCTGCCAAAATTCCGACAAGGAAAAATTGGCAAGATCTTGACCGGCATTGACTTCGATTCCGACTCAAGACCGCGTATGCAACGAAGTTCAATGTGACACTGTGTCATCCGGCTTTTGCCGCCCGACCCATGCCTATTATATTCTCGGACATTACCGAAAGTCAAAAACCGTCATTCGCTCAAGCGAAACTCTGTCGAAGATCCGTCAAGGCAGAGAGACGAGACTTTCCCGGTATTGCCTTGACTATAATCCGCATCGCTCGTGCGTTGAAAGGTCCTATGACCCGCTAGACCCGATAGGAGCGTTCTTTACTCTCGGTCGGTGGGATCCGCGTGCCCTATAGGACCCTCGCCCGGGCCGTCCCACCCCGGGAGGTCGAAATACAGGTGGAATACGAGGGGCTTATAGACGTAGTGACGGAACCCACCGATCCAGGATCTAGTGTAGTTACGAAAAAGAAGGGCGTAACCCCTTTTCCAACCAAATAGATATTAATAAAAGACATTGTTTTAAGTAAACTTGAAGATTCTAATTTGCATATTGCCCGAGCCTTCACCTAAACACCTACCCCGAGTCTAAACCTTTCCTATCCCTTTCCCATTGAGAAAGAAGTGGGTGAGAACACCGGCCGCCGACTTGTTAGCGCAGAATCTTGGGACAGCCGCTGTAATCCTCGCTTTGTCGGCTTGTCGTGTCAAAATGGCCAACATGGTAATCCACAACGGTAATAACCAAGCAAGCTGGAGGGGCTATCCTGGTTCAACCCAAGCCTCACATCTCGGTATGATGTATGTGATTGCGAAGACCGCCTAGAGTATGAGTATCAAGAATGGATCAATGAGGACGCTCCTTCAAGGAAGAAGAAGAAGAGAAAGTCCACACAAAGAAAAGCTTAAGGAAAGATACGAAGCCGGGGACAAGAGCGTAGGAACTTGGGAGAGCCTTCGGGCAAGTTCGACTACTATGTCAGCTTATGCCAAAGAACCCGTCAAAGAACTCCGTCACCCCAAGCACAGCCCAGTCGATATCCCCATGTACAGGGATCTTCTTGAAGCGTAAAGTGCTGAATTTGTGGCCATCGTGAAGTTCAATGAGAAGCTAGCAGATCTGGAAGCAGAACACGTAAAGCCTATTGAATACGTAGCGCCAAGGAAGAATCAAGATCCTCCGAAGAAGACTTCATCAAGATTATCCAAGCCAACCCTTCATTGGCTACACCGACAAGGTCGTGGTGTCCAAGATCGCAAAGAGAAAATGAGTTATCAGATGCATTGATGAGATGAGCCGCACTTTCAAATAATGAGTCCAGTCTCTACGGAAGAGCTAGCCGGAAGATTGCAACAAGTTACTTTAGTTCCCTCACCATCTTTCCACGCATCGCCCGTTAATGATTTCCGGCAAGCTTTTGATCGCTCGAAGTCTCCGACTTTTGAACAACGCCGGCAAGACCGCTACTTCCTGTGGCAACAAAGCAAGAAGGAGTGAGATCCCGGTCCAACCCTTGTCAAGTCCCCCTCGAGTCAATAAGTAGTGTAGGGTCCAGAGTCGGTGTTGTCTATTCGCTGAGTCAGAATCTTCGAATTCCAGTCCTCGAGTCATCCGAAGGCCTCACGCCCGAGGATTATGAAAATGTAATCGATGTCATCTTTCCCCTTATCTTGAATGAAATGACAAATCTTTACGATTATCCTCTTATTGCCAACTTAACAAATGATAAATTAACTCAAAACTTAACAACAAGCTTAATAATGAATCATTTGAACAAGATGCAAACACACTAAACGAACAATACATTAAAGAAATCTTTAAGCGGAGTTTTGAGAAAAGAGGAAAACCGGGCCCAAGCCGCCGAGGAGATTTTGATAAGTGTGAACTTGGGTACTATTGAGGAACCTAAAGAGACACAGATTGGAAGCTTCTTCCAGGGGGTTGAAAGGGACAGATTGATCGAGCCGCTCGTAGAATACGTCGACGTGTTTGCATGGTCATACAAAGATATGCCGGGCTAGACAGTTTCGATAGTAGAGCACATAATCCCTCTAGCACCGCATGCTAAGCCGCAGCGTAAACTAAGAAAGATCAAGCCGGAATGGTCTCTACAGGTCAAAGAAGAAATTGAGAAGCTACTGCGGGTAGGATTCATCGAGTTATTGAATACCCGACATGGTTGTCCAACATCGTGACCGTAACCAAGGCCAATGGGAAGGTGCGTCGCCGTGTGGATTTCCGAGATCTGAACAAGGCCAGCCCCAAAGACGACTACCTCTCGCCAAACATAGACATCCCGGTGGACTCCACCGCCAACTACGAAGTCAAATCCTTCGTTGATGGTTTTGCAGTGCTACAACCAGATCAAGATGGCCGAGGAAGACCAAGAAAAGACAAACCTTCACCACACCATGGGGAACCTACGTTATACAAGAATGCCATTCGGGCTCAAGAATGTCAGCTACTTACCAAAGGCGGCGACCGCACTTTTTCATGACATGATCCACAAGGAGATTGAGGTCTACGTAGACGACATGATAATCCACTCCAAAGGAGAAGGTGGGCAAAGACTTTGTTGACCTACGAAAATTCTTTGAGAGGTTGAGACAAAGATTCCATGAGACTAAACCCCGCCAAATGCACCTTCGGAGTGACAAGGGGAAAAGTGCTCGGGTACATGGTCACTGAGCGAGGTATAGAAGTTGACCCCGAAAGATCAAAGCTATCATGGATATGAGGCCACCTCAAACCCAGCATGTAAGTCAAGAGCTTCATGGGTAAATTGCGATTACATCGGCCGTTTCGTCAATCCGGTTGACCACTATGTGCGAGCCCATCTTCAAGCTCATGAAGAAGAATGTGGACACGTAATGGACCGAAGAATGCCAAGATGCCTTTGACTGCATCAAAGCATACTTAGTACATCCCGGTACTATGCCCCCACATAGACGAAGCCTCTTCGCTCTATCTCACCGTCGCGTACACGGCGGTTGGGGCTATGCTTGCTCAAGAGAAGAAAGACTCTCGGGTAGAAAATGCCATTTACTTTGTCACTAGGAAGCTACAGGGGAGTGAGCTCAATTACTCAAAAGATGTGAAAAGACTTGTGCGGGCAGATCGGGTGGGTAGTCGGCAAGCTGAAGCATTATATGCAAGCCCACCCTGTAAATTTGGTCTCAAAAATGGACCCCATCAAGTACATCTTTGACAAGCCTTCCCTCTCGATGCGTCTAGCGAAGTGGTCCTTCTTTTTGGCAGAATACGACATCAACTATGTGACCAGAAAGGCCATCAAGGGTCAAGCATTGTCAGATCACCTGGCGAATTTCCCCAGTAATGAAGACAAACACTACAAGAAAAGGGGCTATTTACGGCGCTCATTTACGGCGGTGGACACGCGTCCGCCGTATATATCATATATATACGGCGGTTATGTATACCGCCGTAAATAAGTAATATATACGGCGGTCTAGACCGCCGTAAATAAGTAAATACGTATATTTGACATGAAGGTGTACGAGATCGAAGTTATATACGGCGGTGTATAAGTAGCCGCCGTATATAGTTAACTATTATCGGCGGTTTTGTACGCGTCCGCCGTAAATAGTTAACTATATACGGCGGTTTGTACGCGTCCGCCGTAAATGTCATTAAATACCGGGAAACCAAATTTCCCTATTCAGTTTCGCGGTATCTCTCCCTCTCTTTCTCTCCTCCGATCGAAGCAGCCATAGCAGCTAGGGCACCGACGATCTCCATAGCTAGGGCACGAAAGAAGATCTCTTTCTCTCCTCCAAATCAGCAGGTTGGTATTTACTTTTAATTTTTTGGTTTTTATTGTTCTTGGTCTTACTCGGTCTCTCTTTCTCTCCTCTAGTAGCGTATCTCAGTCTCTCTCTCCTCCAGCCGATTTCTTCAATCAACAACAATCAGGTATACATTTCTTTCCCCTTTTCTAATTTACTTTTAATTTCTGGGTTTTTTTTGTTCTTGGTGTTGTGAGTTATTGTTATTGTTGATGTTGCTGTTGTTGTTGTTGTTGTCTGTTGTTATGTAATGGTTTAGATAGTTTCTGGGCATTATGTTACAGTTGAGAGGAAAATTAGTTGTTTTTCTTCGTTTGATACGGAGTAGTATTTGTTAGGCTTTTGATTAATTAGTATCTTTCCTGTTTGGATGCTTATATAAGGTCTAAAGTATGGTGCTTTAATGGAAATTTGCTTTGGAAGCACATTATGCTTTATTTTGATGACTTGTGAAAACATTTTGTCGGTTTTACCTAAATTTGTGGGTGTTGGTTGACTATGTTATATTGTGATAGTATTAACTTGAAAGGCTTCTTCTGTTTGAAGATATGCTCTGGAGACCTTAAATAATAATAATCAAAATCACCCTTTGATTTAGTGCGTATTAAGAACCTGTTTCCGAGGTTCTTTTCCGTACTTTATCTTTCTACTAAGTTTGCTTAAAAACGCTTTAAAAATGTTCCGTATAATAATTTATAATAATTGCTTGATTAGAGATTTCACAATGTTTGTTACAAAGATAAATGCTGACTATGTAAGCTTTATATTGTATCTTTTTCTTATTCAAAAGGTTGACTTACTTTTTCTTATTCAAAAGGTTGACTTACTCTTTGATATATGTTGGTCTTTTAGCGTGTTTTTTCTTTGTGCTTAAGCTGATAATGCTATGTAAATTCAATCAATTATTGTTTTCCCTCAATGCTTGACTTTTTCTTATGCGTTTCAAGTTTTATCCTAGTTATTTGCATATATTTTCTTTGCATCTCAAAACTTTCCTACCTCGTATTTCTACTTATATGTTGATACTTCCTTTTCCTAGTGACATGATCATGAATCTTGATACCAATGATTCCTTCTTGCTTTACTAAGATACTAAGTTGCCTCCAACAAATAGACAATACCTAGTCGTGGACTTCTTGTTTGAAGGCAAACCTTGTAAATTCCCTTAACTCTAGTGTGCCCGTAATCTCAATCTATTAGTCCATATATTGGTGTTGCGCACTTCAAAAATAATGTTGCGCACTTCAACCTAGTTCCTAAAAATAGTTTCAAATCTTTTGTTGCATGTGCATATTCTTTTGCACATCAACCTAGTTCCTTAAATTAGCTTCTCAATTAGGGGGCTTGTGAGAGAGAACGAATGATGTTGTCATAGGGTTATACTATATCATGGGCCCAAGTTCGACTAATAGGCTAGGCTCCAACAATGTATATTATCTATATCGAGCCAAAAGTTGTACATATTTAGACTATGTTTGTTTATGAGTTTATTTTTATTCTAAACTTTGTGTCTCTCGGTCTTATATATAGGTTGTATTTTAACGTTAAAAATATCAAGTCAAGTCATATATGGACAAAAGTTGGATTGATTTGGATAATCGAATTTCAAATGAGTATTTGTCTGGGTTGACAACTTTCTCGATTTTGCATTCTCAAAAAGTCTGTTGGTGTTAAAGAAATATATTGTCCTTGTAAAAAATGCGCAAATCGTTACCAAGAAGACCGTGCAACCGTGAGATCACATTGTATTGCAAGTGGGATTGCAAAAAGATTACAAGAATTGGATTAGGCACGGGGAAGAGTACATTTCGGCGCGTAAGAATGATAATAATGATAGGACAACCGAAGATGGCATTGAAATTGAATTGGGCGTGCAAGATTGTATGAGGCGAATGGTACATGAAGGGATGGGTATGCCGGATAGTAACCAGCCAGAATTGAAGAAATCGTACAATCGATGCATCCACCGCAAAGTTTCTTAGACTTTTGAGAGATGCCGATCAAGCCTTGTGGGAAGGGTGTGATAAGTTTACGTACTCTCATTTATTGTAGAACTTATGCACTGGAAGGCTAATTATCGAGTGACCGATAAGGGATTTACTTCTTTATTAAAAATTTTCATTAGGGCATTGCCTCGCCGAAAGTGCCAAGTTCCTATCGTGAGGCGTACAAGATGATCGCGGATTTGGGTTTTAGTTATAAAACGTGGGACGCGTGCATTAATCATTGTATGTTGTTTCGAAATGAAACCGAAAAACTTACTAAATGTGAAATTTGTGGAGCCTCTAGATATAAGCAACAAGAAGAAGGGGGTAGCGGTGAAGGTGCGGAAACAAGTGGCAAGAATAAACTTCCCAAGGTGTAGCGATGAAGAAAGTATGGTATTTTCCCTTAAAGCCAAGGTTGCAAAGGTTGTATTGGTCATCTAAGACCGCGACACTCATGAGATGGCATGCCGAGAAAAGAATAGACGATGGTGTGCCGAGGCATCCCGCAGACTCTCGTGCGTGGAAGAAATTCGATGAACGTTATCCATTATTTTCAAGTGAAATTCGAAATGTTAGATTGGGATTAGCATCTCGACGGATTTAATCCTTTCGTAACAATGACTATATCTCACAAGATTTGGCGGTTGTGCTTATGCCATACAATCTTCCACCTTGGTTATGCATGAAACAACCATATTTCTTCTTGTCGGTGCTTACTCAAGGCCCAAAAGGGCCGGGCAACAAGATAGATGTGTATCTCCAACCGTTAATTGATGAGTTGAAGGAATTGTGGGAAGATGGTATATCAACTTATGATGCATCAAGGAACGAGTTGTTTACTTTACGAGCTTCACTATTGTGGACAATAAATGACTTTCCCGCATATGGAATGTTGTCTGGATGGAGCACTAAAGGTGAATATGCTTGCCCTTGTTGCAATGTGAGACCTCAAGCACGATGGTTGAATCATGGTGGCAAGTATTGTTATATTGGTCATCGACGCTTCTTGCCTAGGAGTCATGCTTTTCGTAAGGATAAAGGCTCTTTTGATGGTACTCATGAAGTGAGAGATAAGCCCAAGTTATTGTTTGGAACAAAATTGCTTAAACAAGTTGAAAATATGGAAACAAAGAGTATAAAATAGAAGATGTTATTAAAAAGAGGAAAAGAGAAGAGGGTGAGAAGCAACAAGCCAAGTTGGAGAAAAGAAAGGTTCCTAAGTTGTGTCACAATTGGAAAAAGAGGAGTATCTTCTTTGAGTTGCCTTATCGGGCAAATAATCATGTTCGTCATAATCTTGATGTTATGCACATTGAAAAAAATGTGTGTGATAATGTGCTACATACTCGTTAGGTACTCAAGGGGAAATCAAAAGATAATGATAAAGCAAGAAAAGACCTAAAAGTGATGAACATTCGGAAACCATTGCATCTACAAAAAGCTTCCATCCGGCAAAGATATTATGCCTCCGCTCGCTTTACAATGAGTAAGAAGCATAAAGACACATTCTTGAAAGTTCTAAAGGGAGTCAAAGTCCCCGATGGCTACTCGTCAAACATATCTCGTTGTGTACATCTAGAGGAAAGAGCTATTTGGGGTCTTAAGAGCCATGATAGTCATATTTTGCTCCAACAACTACTCCCTTTAGCCGTTCGAAAAGTGTTGCCTACTTCGTTGTAAAAGCCATCATTGAGTTGGCAAATTTCTTTAGGCAATTATCCTCAAAGGTGAATACACTTGCCGATCTCGAAAAGATACAAGATCGGATGGTCTGTCACACTATGTGCTCTCGAGAAAATATTCCCACCAGCTTTCTTTGATGTTATGGAGCACTTGCCGGTGCATTTAGCCGAGGAGGCCTTGCTAGCAGTGCCCAATACAATTTCGTTGGATGTATCCTAGAGAGAGGTACATCCATATTAAATTTACTTTGAAAAAGTTAAATTCTTTTTACATCTCGCTTTAGCATGAGTAAATGTTTTTGTAGGTTTCTACTTACATTAAAATTATATGTTCGAAATCGAGCCCATCCCGAGGCCTCCATAGCTAAGGCAATTGTGGTCAAGAATGCATGACTTTTTGTACGCAATATTTGGATGACATTGAGACAAAGTCCAATCGTCCTAGAAGAAATGATGATGAAGGTGATGAGTTAGGCCGCTTTGTAGGAAAAGAAGAGGTAATTATCCTTGATTACATCACACGAGTACAAGCGCATAGATATGTGCTTTTCAATACCGAAGATGTTGAACAATACCTAGAGTAAGTGATTCCTTACATGAGGCTTACATTCCTTATATCTTTTATATTTCAAATTAATACTTAATTCATATTTTCGACCGCTCGTAATGCATCGTGTACATTTGAGGGAGACATTACCTCGTAATCAACGACATCTTATAGAGAAAGAACATAATGATAAGTTTGTTAGCCGGTTTAAGGATTATGTAAGTATGAAACCACCTTCATATAATAGTTTCAATTTATCGTTTTAAATATTTTCTTATTAAATTTTGTTTTTTATAAAAGGTATGCACGACGAAAGATGTAGTGCCCGAAAGAATTACGAGTCTTGCATTGGGTCCTCATATGGATGCGAGGCGGTATAAGTCTTACATAATAAATGGTTTTCGATTTCGAGTGAAGGATGTCGATAGACGAAGGAAAACTCAAAATAGTGGAGTCATGTCAATGCAAGTGTGACAAGTTTTGCAAGCCGAAAGGATAATAATCCCATCAGGGGATGTTAACTTCTACGGGAGTTGATTGAGATCCTTGAAATTCGTTATAGCAACTCAATAAGATTTGTATTGTTTAAATGTGATTGGGTTGATAACCGGACAGTAAGATGGAAGATGAGCAAAAATTTACTCTTGTAAACTTCAATCACAAGTTGTATAAGGATAATCGAGTTGGTGATGAACCATTCATATTAGCATCTCAAGCCGAGCAAGTTTGGTATGTTAAAGATCCTATAGAAAGTGATTGGAAAGTTGTGATGAGGATTACACCAAGAGATAGTTTTGACATATATTCAAATGATGATAAACAAGTTGCAAATTCGATTCCACAATTGGTACCATTTTGCTCACAAAATCTGGATGAAAATGTTGCTAACGAAGAAGCATCGTGGGTGCGAGAGGGAGTTGATGGGGTCGAGATTGAAACTACTAATATCAATGACCTAGATGTTGATATGGCCGATAATGATGATGTTGATATGGCCGATAATGATGATGATTAGTTTGAGTAGTATTTGTTTAGATCTTATTTGCTTACTATTTACTAAGACAATGTTATTACTTAAGTTTCATGTTTCAATCAAACTTCTTATTTTTGTATGGTTGAATATTAATATTGTTACTTCTATATAATATGTATTTGTTTAGGTCTTATTTGCTTACTATTTACTAAGACAATGTTATTACTAAAATTTGTGTCTCTCCGTCTTATGTATAGGTGGTTTTTGTGTTGAAAATATGCCTCCTAAGGAGAGAGAGGGTAGCAACAAGAGGGGTAGACAAAACCCGCCGCCCGTAGTCCCAAATGATCCGTATATGGGATTGACCCACCGACCGCCGCTCAAAAGAAAAATGGCGGAATTTGGAGGGTAGGAAATTTCAAGTCACCACTTTCCTTCATTTGCCTGTTGAGTGATTTGGGTTTAGAGACGTTAGTAATGTAATTGATGACGCAAGCCGGGTTAGGTAATTTCCTGGGGAAGACTCCATCTACGTATTTGAGATATTCACTTGAGTTCCTTTCAACTTTGGAGGTAGGCCGGGTCACAAGAAAATACTATTCGGTTTCATATGAATGATGAAGCCTATCGAGTGGATTATGATGAGTTGAGGCAAATCTTTGGGGTTGATCACCGAGAGGAAACCGGGTCGAGTCCGATGGGGGACTTGTTTTTCTTTTCTGAGCTCACAGGATTGCCCCGCAAAAAAAATACCTTAGGGCTTCCTCTCTTTCTCACCCGGCTTGGAAATTATTTTACAGTAGGTCTATCTATGTCTTGGTTGGCAAACGGAGAGCCCGCTCAATTGAATGTGGCTATGGTAAACCTTTCGCGAACAGTGGTTGAGGAGTTTTCAGTGTGATTCCCGATTGGGTTGATATTTTTGTTCGGAGATGTGAGGCATTTGCCCTTACCAAAAAGGGAAACATATCAATAGGGGGATGATCACATTGATTGTCGAAGCTTGTGTGGGTGAACCAAAACCCGAGGCGATGAGATTGATGGGGGCACGAAGTTTTTATTGGTAGACCGGCTAGTGCGGTATGACAAGTTTGTGAGGGACCTGAGGGCGATTGCATAACAGTGTCTTTATTATTTGAATATGGTACTCCTGTGAGGACGGTCCGCTGCAGGTAGGGGGCCACGTTTCCGAGTGGTGAACAAGCTGCATTGGCGTATGCCTGTTGATGATCAAATGGATCCCGTTGATGAGGAGGATGATGAGGAGCAGGAAGAGGAGGATCGGGAGAGACAGGTGGTCGTGGAGGAGAGGAGAACCAGAGCCAGCAGGTTCTTTTGATCGCTGGGATGCCATGAGGGCATTTTTGGAGGAGCAGGAGCGATCAAGGATCGCTCGGGAGCAGAGCCGACATGCTTTGGAGGATGCTAGATGGGGGGAGGTTATCGCTCGGGAACAGAGTCGACAGACTTTAGAGGATGCTAGATGGGGGGAGGTGCAAGATCGGTTTGAGGGGTTGGAAGATGAAACTGCCATTTTGGGAGCCCGGTATACGCAGCTGGAGGCTTGGGCGATGCAGACAGAGCCCCGGAGTTACGAGCCGCCAGAGGATTATTTGACTATGATGCATTCGAGAGCCACCGCTCGTGCACAGAGGCGTTCTTCCCGTCGACCTACTATCGTGGACAAACCTCCGGCTCTCATCGTTGATGTTATTATTGTGATGTTATTATTAATGTTTCATGTTTCAATCAAACTTGTTATTTTGTATGGTTGAATATTAATATTGTTAATTGTAATATGTATTTGTTTAGATCTTATTTGCTTACTATTACTAAGACAATGTTATTACTTATGTTTCATATTTCAATCAAACTTGTTATTTTGTATGGTTGGATTGAATATTAATATTGTTAATTGTAATATGTATTTGTTACGCTTCTTTTGATCAAACTCTTATTTCCTACAGGATCTTGTTGCAGCAGCCTTACTTTCTACCTCCGTCATCCGCTAGCTTCTCCAGGTACTCCTTTTACTTTGGGGATGTCCCCGCCTCGCTTCCCCACCGATTTGGTACCCGCGGAGCCCCACCCGTACTATTTTATACTTTTTCTCGTATCAAGCAAGGCTTGCCCTATAGTGTTGTTGTTGTTGTTCCTTGTGGTTGTTGTTGTTGTTCCCCGCCCGCTTCCCCACCGATTTGGTATTTGTTTTTTGTTAAATGTGACATATAACAAATGTGTCCACAACCCGCGGAGCCCCCCCGTAATGTCATGTTTGTTGTTCCCCCGCCCGCTTCCCCCACCAATTTTTTGTTTTTTGGTCCCATCGAGTAAAGAAGTATTATAAAATTTCCATTTTGGTTAAGTGTAATTTCTAATGGGACACCCAAATGAGAAATATGTTTAGTTCTTAATGGGACGGAGAGGAATACACACACACATATATATGTACATATATATATACATATACAAGTAGTGATGTGTGCAATCAAATACATGCAATTTTTTAAGATTTGCAAATTTTTTACCAAAATTATTTTTTCAATGATAGTGAAAATTTTAGTCTTGAAATTGTACTGCTTTTGATGGATTAAGGGAGAGGAAGCTAATGAGCCGGTAGTTATAAAGCGTAGAAAATAGTGGTGGTTAGGGAAAAATAGGAGAGAGGCAAGAAAGAGTCCAAGAGACCAAATCCCTACCCTCCTTGGCACATAGTAACATTGTGCGCATCTGTGTTTTATTTGGTGCCGACGTATTTATATGTGCACGTACTCTCTCTCTTTGTAGAATTACATTAATGGATTAACGCACCTTTTTCATGTTTTGGTGAAATGATTGGAAGGATGAATGATCTATTTGTGATGCACCCATGCATCTAATAATCTTGGGGGTTATAATTTAGGATATCATTCGGTTTATGTTCTTCCACCGGTTATGTACAAGCAGTGTTTTCACATTGCTCATTGCTTCATTGCCGATGCCGTGTTCTTCGCATTCATTGATATATATATATATATATATATATATATATATATATATATATATATATATATAATCTCTTGTTAATCTCTTTGTATCATTCCATCTCCTAATGCAATGAGCTCTTTTTTTTTCTCTATGCTAATTATTGCTACATATGTCAATTTCAACTTCAATGAGCTCGTTATACTTTATACTTTTAATGAAAACGATACTTGGTATATAGGTGGAAACCATTAACCTTCCCGTATCGCTCCCTAACCCGGGCTTGGGATAAATTGTGGTCTAACAATCCCATCGTACGGTATCATTTTTCTTTAAAAAAAATGAAAAAAAAAGAAAAGTTGTTCTTTTTTGTTGTCATTGCCGTTTTGTTGTTGTTGTCCGCCTTTGTTTTGTTGTTGTTGTTGCCGCCGCTTTGTTGTTGTTGTCAGCTGTTTTTGTTGTTGTTGCCGTTTTGTCAATGTTCATATTTCTATATCTACCTTGTAGTATTACAATTGTATATTGGAAGCATTGTTATTCTATAAGGCCATTTATAAGACCAATATATGGTCTTATACATGATACATAAGACCTATAATAAATTTATAGGTCTTATACATATATTATAAGATTGTTTTTTTGGGTCCTTTACTTGGTTTATCCAATTCTTGTGCTATAATTGAATTGTCATATTTACGATATGCCTCCAAGGAAAAATTTATTACTGTGTCGTGGCTCTAACCCTAAAGGAAGAGGGTTGGCAAAACCAACCGCCAAATGGGGTAAAGAGAGGTTGATCATAATATGGAATAATTATGGTCAACCGCTTGGTGGGGAAATGGCACAATTAGCTACTCGTATAGGAATTTTTGCTAAAAATGGGGAACATTTCCCATTAACTAATGAGTGGTCTCGTATGAATCACGAGTGCATACATAACGTATGGAATGACGTTACCGGTAAGTTGTAATCCATATTTCTTACATATATCTCTAGTACGTAGTCAAAAGTCTTATGCTTCTCTAACAATTGATTTTTTTTTCTTTGTTGAATTGTGTATATAGGAAAATACAAATGCTCCTCCGGAGTATTTCCGGTTATGGCTCTTTCTCTCGCTAAAGCGTGGCGTGACTGGAAATACAATGTGAGACAAGCATATAATAAGTATTATATAGTTATGAATATTACTCGCTTATGACTTTGTTATGAATATTGACTCGCTTATGAATATTATTACTCGCTGAAACAAAGATTATAAGATGTATCAATCGACGAAGACGCATTGGCTCACCCACCCCGTGGGTGCGTTGCGGATCAACGGGCCGCACTTGTTGCGATGTGGGGTACGCCCAAGGCTCGGGTATATTTCAAATTAATCTCAATCTATTATCGTGAATGTCTTATATAAGTAGTCAAATTAATACTAATATTATCTTCTTTTTTTTTCCAGAAATATCGAAAACAAATAAATTGAATCGAGAAAAACAATCGTGCCTCGAATAGGACCGGAAAACGTCCCATCCCAAAGTCATCAAAGAGGTTTGTCATCGTTCAATTTAGTTCTCGCTTGTCAATTCAATTAATGTTTCTTTTTGTATCGTATATAAATATTTTTTTTTTTTTTTTGTCAAATGATTCTATTATAAATTGTAGAGAGGCGACAAGGGATTACCAACTCGATCGCGTAAGCGTTTTCATACATACGCGCACGGGCAAAACACCCGCAGATCAAGCCACCACTCAAATGATTGTAAGTTAAAGTTTCAACCTTTTCTCGTTTCAGCTTTGTTATTCTATAGAATATTTTTTCATTTCTAACTTCATTTTCATAATATTAATTAAAGTTAAAACATTTATATTGAACATGTTGTTTTTGTTACAAAGAACGCTTAATGATGCAGGTTGAGGAGCCGCAGAGGGACTCTCTGCGGCGCGTGAAGATGTTTTTGTTGGTATGTTTGGCTCCGATGACCATGGGAGAGTTCGATGTATGGGAGGCGGTCCGAACAAGACTAAGGTGTTTGGTAAATCCCAACCTTCTCAGCAAATGAATGGAGGCGGTGGCGGGGGTCAAAGCAGATTTTGAAAGACAACTTGAGGAGGAACGCCGAAAAATGAGGATGAACGCCTTAAGTTACAACAACAAATTGATGAATTGAAACGTTGGATGGAACGACGTGGAAATGACGGTAATGAATAGGTGTTCGTGGATTTTAGACATTGTATATTTTGGATACATTCAACAACTAACAACTTTTTTGTATAATGGTTATTATGTATGGATACATTCAACATTAATTGTGTTAATATGTAGATTGTAAATATTGATTGCATTTGTGTATTTTTTGTTATATTGTGTGTGTACAGGTTGAATTTGGTTTTTGTGAACGTATTTTTGGGGAAAATGAATTATACAAAGCTGGGGAAAAAAAAAAATAGGATTATTTACTGGCGGTGACCAAATCCGCCGTATAAACATAGGGACGACTCGTGCCCAAAGGGGGACGAGGGAACCAAGAGGGGGTGTAAATGGGACGACTCGTGCCATGTTGGACGAGTCGTCCCTATTTAGTTATTTACGGCGGATATAGTGACCGCCGTATAAAAGTCCCATGGACGACTCGTTTGGACGAGGGAACTGGTGGGGGTGCAACCGGGACGACTCGTCACGGAGAGGACGACTCGTCTCTTATTTACGGCGGTTACACATTCCGCCGTATAAAGATCACTCAACTACGCCATTTTATACGTATGTATTCCATTTATATACGGCGGTGGTATATCCGCCGTATATAGTATATACGGCGGTTCCCCGCCGTAAATACTATATACGGCGATAATTTATACGGGGATCTATTTACGGCGGCTAGTCCGCCGTAAATACTATATACGGCGGGCGCGTATTATTTACGGCGGATTTTAACCGCCGTAAATAAGCCTCGTTTCTTGTAGTGAAAGTGGCCCGAACCCCAATTTCCGAGACGAAGGGATCTTTGCGGTTGAGCTCGAAAATAGATGGCAATTGTTCTTTGACGGAGCCGCTAACAAAAGAGGAAACGGTGTAGGAATGCTATTGGTCGATCCGAAAGATGAGCATACCCCATAGCCCTCAAGTTGAACTTTCCGCCACGAACAATGCCGTAGTTATGAAGCCCGCATTCTTTGGTTTGGAGGCCGCCTTAGAAAGAAATGTCAAGGAGCTCGAAGTTTACGGAGACTCACTGATCATCAACCAAGTCTCCAACAAGTGGAAGACTCGTGGACCCTAATCTACAACGGTATCATGCCCATATGGAAGAGTTGACTGGACGGTTCGGAGAAGTGACTTCCCACTACTTGCCGAGGGAAAAGAACGGTCGCGAGATGCCCTAGCTACTCTAGCCTCATTGGTAGAGATCCCCGAGGAAAAGCCATAAAGCCCTTCGGAGTGGGTAGAAGAGAAGCCCCACCTCTTTGTGAAGTGGACCTGGGACCCGAGCCTATAAAGGAACCTTGGTACAATCAGTATTTACCAATTCCTCAAAGACGGAGAGTCGGCTTTCGTAGACAAAGAAGGTAGACCAAAAGAAGGTATCGAGCCAAGAGCTTACAAGCCCCGAAAAGGTTGGCTTCTCATTATGTCATTCTAGGAGGCAACCTATACAAGAAGCGGTATCAAGGACCACTCCTCTTATGTGTCACTCAAGAAAGAGCCGGAGAGTTGATGACCGAAGTCCACAATGGTCCCCGCGGTCCTCACATGAATGCCGAGCCACGATGCAAGTGATCCTCGAGAATGGGTTACTACTGGATCTCCATGGAAACAGTGCGTTCAACACGTCCGAACTGCGACAAATGCCGGCGGTTTGCCAACCTCAACCATCTCCCACCTCATGACTTGTCTTGCATGATGACTCCTTGGCCGTTTGCAACTTGGGGCATTGACGTGATAGGGAAAATATCCCCGGCAGAAGCAATGGGCACGAGTTCGTGTTGGTAGCCATTGACTACTTCACAAAGTGGGTAGAGGCCAAGTCCTACAAGGTCCTCACTTCAGAAAAGTGGCCCGGTTCATCAAAGAAAACATAATGTGCGAGATATGGGGTGCCCAACGAGATCATTTCGATAATGGGTCACACTTCGAAGAGGCTCGCGATAGACCGTCGAGAATTCGAGTTACTCGCCACAAGTCGTCCCCGTACAGACCTCAAACCAATGGAGCCGTGGAAGTCGCTAATAAGACACTCGAGCGGATCATCCGAAGATGGCCACCCGTGGTCGTGATTGGCCCGAAAAGCCGCACCTAGCACTCGGGGCTACGTAACGTCTGTCGAACGGCCACAGGAGAAACTCCTTTTGCCCTAACTTACGGGATGGAAGCAGTGTTACCGGTGGAGTTGGAAATCCCGTCATTAAGGGTCCTCTGGAAAACAGTGTCAATGAAGTGGAATGGTTGCGCGGGCATGATGAGTTAGCCACCTTGACGAGAGAAGGCTAAAAGCCATGGAACACACCCGAGCCTACCGAGAGGCGAATGGCCAGAGCGTTTGATAAAAAGGTCAAGGCCGTAGATATCAAAGAGGGCGACTTAGTGCCGAAAGTAAAGCCCCTACCAGAGACAACCCCTGGGAAAATGGGAACCCGTCTGGATCGGCCCTTATGTGGTGCGTAAAATGCTGTCGGGAGGAGCAATGAAGCTTGCAGACTTGGATGGCAATCCCTTTGTCCACCCGGTCAACGGTGATAAACTCCGAAGATACTATGTCGATAAAAAAAAAAAAAAGAAAAAGTGCAAAAGAGTAATACCCAAATAAGTGAAAACCCCAAAAAAGGCGGTCTAGGCAAAAGGCAGGGTTGCACATATATATAAAAAAAAAAAAAAAAAAAAAAAAAAAAAAATCTTAGTGCAAAAAAGAGTAATGCCCGGCTAGGGCCGAAAACCCCAAAAGGGCGGTCTAGGCAAAAGACAGGTCGCACATAAAAAATTGGTTCACCGTAATGAACTACGAAGACCCGAGCCCCTTAGCCTTTCTTGTAAAAGGGGAACGTAGGCGACCATATATGGTTCGGTCTAAACAATAAAAAGGACGATTAAGTTTCCATGAAATATGTCCTGATCAATAAAAAAAAAGACATTTGAATTTCCATGAAATGTGTCTTGATTAATTTCTAAAATAATATGCCTTGTTCATTACAAGTTAAAAACTTCTTGATGAGTTCAAGCACGGTCTACCTCTTAACTCGCTAACTCGCTAAAAAGATCTAAAATACAACAAAATGCCTAAATAAACTAATGTGTTTGCAAATGGCAATAAGAGGATCTTGAGAAAAGACTTGTCGATGCGTCATTCGCCGAGTTTTCTCCAGTCTTCTTCCCTTTTCCTCGGCCTCGTCGAGTCTTCTTCCTTTTCTTCTCAATAATGCTCGGTATCCCTCATCCCGACCTCCGGTATCCTCACCGGAGCCTCTACCAACCCCGTGTCAATGAGCGCTCTCTCTATACGAGCACGAGTCCGCACCTCCTCCCTCCGAGCCTCGGTCAAAGGAGCGACTTCGGACACCTCTTGTACCGAGCCTCCATATCTCCGACCAAGTCACCCGATTGGTTATGGCAACTCGCCTTAGCCTCGGTCTCCCTCGTAGTCCTACTCGAGCCGCGGTCGGCTCCCAATAAAGCTCGACGTCTATCCTCCAAGATAGCCTCGAGTCGCTCCCATCTCCCTCTCGTACTGATCCAGTAGACGGTGGTCAAGATGGTGCTCTTCCCGCTTCCCGAAGATAGCCCCGGGTGGGAAAGCGATGTGTCCAAGCCCTCGAGAAGAAAGAGAAGCCGGGCCGGATCTCTCATATCCAATGACACCACCTCCATAGTCGGATGTCCTCCCCAATCACTCAATGGCTCCTGTAAAGCCCCAAACCGCCTGGATACCAAGCGGGGTATGTAGAAGGACGACCGGCCAGAATCCCGGAACCCTCACAAAGCATAAGACTCTGAAATATCCTCCCGGGTCCGCAACCTCCTGTGGTATCCACTCAACGGATGTCCGAGGTGGATAGCCTAGCCATCATCAGATCCCGGCTACCCTGTTCCCGCCGCCTAGGTGCACCTCTCCGAGAAATCACCCAAGGGCACCGAGTCGGCAAAGCCCTGTGCAAAGCCCCGAGCCTCTCCTCAGCCACAGAGTCAACATAGCCGGACTCCCGGACCTCATGAAACGGTCTCCCGAGCCATCCTATCGATCCCATGAAATGTCTCTCCCAAAACCCGGCGGGACAATATCCTTCCCCCACTCGCAGTCTCGACCATGTCCAAGAGGCCACTATGATGATCCCCACGGACTCGGCGGTGAACAAAATAGAGAATACGCAGAGAATGAAAGCATCCATAGCCACCGTGGTCGCAGCCATATCTGGAGACCCAAACCTGCCCGGGATATCAGAAAGGTCAATCCTATCCGGGGCTACCATCATCCTCTCAGCCTCTCCCAAAGGAATATGCAGAAAAGATGCAAGCTTTACCGTCACCGGCACGTCTCCGATCAGCGGAATAGATATAGCCTCAGTCTCGGGACCCCCAATCAAGGCTCTGAAGTCCTCGTGCGTTGGGACAATTTCGTTGTAAGAAAAGCAGTAAACATGTCTCCGGACGTCCCAGAACTTTGCTGCGGCTCTCAACAGATCCCAATCGGGCGGGAGATCCCTCAAATGCCATAAAGACTTGATCTTGAAGGAAGAATCAAGCAGTCCCTTGTGATTTTGGAAGTTATGTCTCGCCCAAGATTGAAGACCGGATAGAAAATGGTCTCGCTTCCCCCTTTGCAATCTAACGGGCTTCTCCATCGCAAAGTGTTCAAAGATGGTGCTTTTAGGTCCAAAATATGCTCTGGGAACAATTGGGACAAGTCTAGAGTGAAAATGAAATGAAATGGCCAAGCCTTGCTTTTATTCAGAAAATAACCAGCTCGCATGCAAGGCCGTTAGCCGCACGGCTTCATTTGCCCTCAAGGCCATGCCGCACGGCTACATTAGCCCTCTGCAGAGAAAAATCTGCAGCAACCAAAGTTGCTGCCCAAGGGAGTTTTCACCCCACTTTTTTCAACCAAAACCCGTACAGAAACATATCCGTAAGCCATTCAAGCATTTATACACCATTATAAATCATTTTGGCCCGGTTTCATTCAATTCCAAGCAAAAAAGTCGCCCCAAGGCTCGAGATAATATGCAAATTGAAAAAGCATGAATTAGAAAAGCAAATAAAATGTAAATACAATGTTTTCGCCCATCGGCGCCCAAATAAAGCAAAAATAAACAAGTTGTGCATAAAAATTGTAAATTGTTTGTTTTTGTTCCAAATCTATTCTAGAGACCTCCTAGGCCTCCGATTCTTCTTCATCTTCATCGCTACTCACCATAAATGCTAGCCTCCTCATCAAGTCCTCCCGGTCGCTCAAGTCGACAAATGGACATTATCGTGCCCGTACTCGGCACTGCTCCCTGAATGTCGGCGTTGGGTCCCCGCCCCGAGGCATGGCACTGGAAGAGTACTCCGAGGCCGATGAGGAAGACGCCGTGCCCCGACGTGCCGTCTCTTGCGCCTGTGCTCCTGTGCATCCGCCGCCTTCGAAGCGCAGCCGCCTTCCTCGTAAGAGACCGGCACATGTCCTTCCCGGCCCTATTCCGCCCGACCGGCCTATCGTAAGTGCGAAATGGAACTCCGAGAAAGGAAGAGAAAAAATCTCGAGAAAATCTCGGAAAATTGCAAAAGCGAGAAAATCTTAAAGCTAAAAAGGGAATAAGACCCTAAGAGTACACTTACGGTGCTATCGGGCGGCAAGGTGTCTTGGGGCTCCCTAGCATCGGGACAGTATCCTCATCCTCCTCGGCACTCCATGGATCACATAGGACGATGCGCGGGAGGGATCGGCGGGTCAAGAGGGCTCATCCTCCCCATATCCCCGAGTGACCGCCACTTCACTAGCTTCGTGGCGTCCTCAGCGCTGCTCCACAAACACGGCGTAGGGGGTACCCATATCAAAATACTCCTCCGCAGCCCACGCCCCGCTCGGTACCTAGCAATCTCATCCGCCGGCCGGCCTCGGGCCGGCAGTGATCCGTCTTGGAGGATCCTGAGGAGTGATGGCGTCCAATGGAGGGACATGGCTACGCCTCGAAGCGGTCCCAAGTAAATGACATCACATGTCGCCCCGTGAGCCACCTCCTCTCGCCTCGTCACCTCGATGGCATCTCCCATAAAATCTCTGGATACCGCCCCGGGGGTAGAAGTCCACTCCATCGTGCCCATCCACAGTGATGACCGGCCTCACCATTTTGTAATCGAAGGTAATCCGGGTCTTTCCCGTGAACTTATCTCTCGCATCTCCTCCAGCGAACCATAGCCGGGAAGATGGTGACATCACTCCTTGGTTCCAAGGGAAGAACCCGATCACCTCACAAAACCAGCCCGCATGTTCAAAACATCAAAAGGTCAATTTCTCTCTTATAAAAGTCTCAAGACAGAAAAGAGAAAAGAAATAAAAAGGAGACTACCTCAAGGGCAAATGAGAAGCACCCACGGGAAGCAGCCTTGTTCCGACTGTACAGATCCAGGGAGAAGTATAGCTCCGCCAATCCGGCCTCTCCCCAAGAGACCGTCCCTATCCCATCAACATCCTCCAGAGAGTCGAGGAGGCAAGTCATAGCTAGTGTCCCAGAATTAGCAAAAATGGTGACTGATAGCATCAACCATATGAATGCTCTAGCCATTCTTGGGCGACCACATCATTAGCTTGCAAATTCTGCATGCTAGTCGAATCGCCACCTCGACATTCCGTGTCTCCATCCCCACTTGGGAATCGGCCAAATCCAACCAAAGCCTGAAACTCCTCACCGTAATATGGTCTCTCCAAGTCACGGGCCTCCCGTGAACCGTAGGCCGTAATAGCCGTAAAATCGGTGAGTCACCGTAAGCTCTCCTACTCGGGTGAAAGCTATGTGTCTTGTCCCACGGTAACTCGTAAAGGGCCCGGATCAAGCCCTTGCTCTTAGAGGTGATGTGAACACCCCCGCCGATGGCCTCTACAAATGCATCCAAAGCCGGTAGCCTCTCACCACCGCTTGGGATTTGCCCCATTCTTCTCAAAATCCGGCATCCTCCGCCAAAGCTTAACCGCTATCTCCGACGGTCCTCTAGACTTGTTCTCCCTGTAGACAAGCACATCAAAAAGAAGCGTCAGTCCTTCATATCATTTCAAAAGCATGCATATATTCAAAAGTGCACATATTTTCAAAAGAAAAGCATTCATAAAAGTTTTTCTAGCATATCTTTTGCATCAAAAACGTGTCTTTCATCACTTGAAACGCGTCATTGCTTTCCTAAAGCACAAAATCACAATTTTTTGCACATAAGCATTATTCTTTCAAAAAAAAATGGCATGCATGAATCATTTTCAAAATCATGTTTTCTCATTGAAAATCAGAATTTTGACCTAGTTCTAGCACAAGGCAAGAACTTCGTCTCATATTTTGAAAAATTCTCATTCTTACTTCATTTTGCGAGAAAAAAGTGAGTCATTCTCATAATTTTCATCAAACAAGTTGCACATTGCACATTCTTAACCTCATAGGTTGTTCATGCATCTCAAAATCATTCAAAAAAATCATTCAAAATCCTAAATTCGGGTCAAGCCCTAAATCATTCAAAAATCAAGCAAAATCATCGGATTTGAGCAAAATGAGAATGCTTACCCCAACCGATCGCGGGTTCGTTGATTTGTGCTCCCTTCTCCCCGGGTAAAGCTCCGATGGAGGCGTAAGGAAGTCATACTTCCTCTCCGTCCGAACGAGCTCCTTCCTCCTCCTTCTCGCGGCCGCCGAGATGTTTCTCCTTGCTTGCCTCGGTATGGGATTGCCCTCCGGATCCATCTCAAATCAAAGGGAAGCAAAGGGGTTGAAGAATTTCGAAATTCTCTCTCTCTCTTCTCTCTCTGAAGTGGGCGGCAACAAGTGCCCAATGCCCGTTCAAAACCTGATTTTAAATAACTGAAAACAGGTCTCTAGCCGTACGGCTTCTTTTTCTCCATCTCATGCCGGGCGGCCTCATTTCGCTCCGAGCGTAAATTACAATCCCGCCCGGACCTTCCACCTGGGCATGCAATTTCCGTTATCTTTTAACCAAGATAACATCTTTTCAGAAAATATCTCTTATCTCTTTAGCAATCAAGCTTTATTCCCAGTCGCCTCCGTTAATTCCGTTATAACGGGATGACGCTAGGTGACAACCTCCGAATTGTCAGAACTCTAGACTTGTGCTACCTCTATCCGCGAATAGTGACGTATGCCCAAGTCATTTCAACTTGTGCTACCTCTATCCGCGAATAGTGAAGTATGCCCAATTCATTCCAAATTGTGCTACCTCTATCCGCGAATAGTGAAGTATGCCCAATTCATTCCAACTTGTGCTACCTCTATCCGCGAATAGTGACGTATGCCCAAGTCATTCCAACTTGTGCTACCTCTATCCGCGAATAGTGACGTATGCCCAAGTCACTTCAACTTGTGCTACCTCTATCCGCGAATAGTGACGTATGCCCAAGTCACTCCAACTTGTGCTACCTCTATCCGCGAATAGTGAAGTATGCCCAAGTCATTCCAACTTGTGCTACCTCTATCCGCGAATAGTGAAGTATGCCCAAGTCATTCCAACTTGTGCTACCTCTATCCGCGAATAGTGAAGTATGCCCAAGTCACTTCAACTTGTGCTACCTCTATCCGCGAATAGTGACGTATGCCCAAGTCACTCCAACTTGTGCTACCTCTATCCGCGAATAGTGAAGTATGCCCAAGTCATTTCAACTTGTGCTACCTCTATCCGCGAATAGTGACGTATGCCCAAGTCATTCCAACTTGTGCTACCTCTATCCGCGAATAGTGAAGTATGCCCAAGTCATTTCAAATTGTGCTACCACTATCCGCGAATAGTGACGTATGCCCAAATCATTTCAACTTGTGATACCACTATCCGCGAATAGTGACGTACGCTCAAGTTTCCCAACTTAAGTTACCTCTATCTCCATCATAAAGAGATAGCGCCATAAGCTCTAGCTTCATCAGGTGACAGCCTCCGAATTGTCAAAATCTCAAGGATCCTAGACATCGTTCCTAACTATCTAGTGATGCTTGAACTACGATCAAGGCTTGATTCCTCCGGGATACGTAGGTAGCCTTTTATAAAAGGTCCAGCCATTCGACCACTTTGGTCACCCTGTTTCTTTGTCACTCCTCAGTGATAAAGCGCCCCCTCATAAAAGTTCAAATATTCGACCACTGGGTCACTCCTAGCATGTCCCCGGTAGGATCAATTGCTTGACCTCCTAGGTCATTTTCTCTTCTTTTTCCCGCAAGAGACCAGCTTTCTCTTCTTCCTTCCCCAAATGCGGATCCTAATCCCGAACTACGGCCGGGCTTGATTCCTCCGGATACGTAGGTAGCCTTCCAAAAGGTTCACCCACTCGACCGCCTCGTCTCCCAATCCGTCTCGGCATTCGCCGATCGGATCCTTTTCTATCGACAACCCCACTCGCCTTGCAAGTGACGTTGCCGAGGGCTTCGTAAGTACCCAAATCGGCTCATGCCTTCCTGTTAATTTTCCCGACATTTCGGTAAATTTCCGTAATTCCTGACCTTCCTAGTGTTCGGAAATGTCCCAGCAGTCCCAAATTAAAATAAGGGCTGTAGGGAGCCTTCCTAATTAATAAAACACGTTTTTCTTAATTAGGGAGAAGGTTCTAGAATAATGCCACCTTGCATGGTTCTAGAATGCTTTGAGTCATTATGGATAAGACCGCACGGCCTCATTTGCGAAGGGCTGCGGCCGCACGACTTCATTAGCCTTATCCGCATCGCCTATAAATAGAGCCCTCCTCTACCCATTTCAACACACACAATATATGAGAAAAATACACAATACACTCAAATACGTGAAGAAAGCTGGGAATTCAAGAAGAAGAAGAAGGAAGGCCAAGAAGCTACATCCCTCCTCCTTGAAGACCAAAGATCGACCTCTCCTCCTAGCTCCGTCCCGAGAAGCAAAGGAAGTCATTGGTAACCTCGCACGCCCTAACCTTGCATTTTAATTGATATACTTGCTCATTGCATTCATATATCTTGCTTGGGACTTGGTAGCTTAAAGATCACATCTTTATCATCCCCTTCCCCTTTTTGCATGCATTAAGACCTCATTTGTCATAAAAATGTAGTCTTTTTTCATAAAGGTGCATCCTTTGCACCTAAAATCCCTATTTTCCAATAAAAATGTTATCTTTATGCATCATTTGCATATAAAGATCAAATCTTTTTCAATAAAAATACATCCTTTGCATCAAAACCCCTTTTCTAATGCATCATTTGCATAAAAATGCTATCTTTATGCATCATTTGCATAAAGATCATTTCTTTCAATCAAAAAGCATCATTTGCTATAACCAAAATGTCATCTTTTCATTAAAGAGTCATTTTTATCATGCATTCCCCTTTTCCCCTAACCTTGGAACGGACCGGTGTAAAAGTTCTCATCTTTGCATCGTTCCTTCCATTAAAGGTTCATGATTTCTTTAGGAAAAGGATAACCTTGAACCCTATATCTCCAATTATCGCTTAAGAATGAGTATGAAGCCTCTATACGAGCTCGACCGTCTTAAAGTGTAGGATTGATGGGCTAAGGACATTCCTTCCTAAAGAACCTCATCTTTGACCCAAAAGAGAGTCATTCTCTCGATCACGCAAGTCCCGAGGGTCCCGAGGTTTAAAATGCGATGATCATAAGTCATAAGATGAGGACGGGATCATAATCCCAAATACATAAATTCCAAGGAATCCCGAGCGACAACCAACAAATGGTTTGTACGTCCGGAAGATAACTTGGGACATTTCCCCCCCCCCTTATTTTCAAACACATGCACACAAAGAAAGCACGCAAGCAAACACGATTAATGAAATCTAGGGAGACTTGCTCCGGCAAGGCACTTTGGGTGAACGCCAAACGTTCTTCCCAAGGGGTAACTTAACCTCCGAACCCATAAAACCTTTTTTTCAAAGTTTTGAGGTAATCAAAATGGCGTGGCGACTCCGTTTTTCAAATAACTCGGATGTCTTCAAACTCGCGTGAATTCCAATAAACAAAAATTTTGGGGCACACATTCACAGGTGGCTGCTGCAATCAGAGATCGTCAGGATTTAAAGGGCAAAGCGGTAGCAGTTCCCACAGGTATTGTCGCGGCTGCAACATCAAAGAGTTCAGAGAAGAAAAGGAAGGCAGTTGAGAAGGAAGCAGCATATCTGATCGCGTTAGATGTTGGACCCACTCTAAAATCATCAGGTGTTTAGATGATGATGTTCTAGCGGATATTGCAAATACTGACTCCGGAGGTGCTCTGTGGCTTTCGATGGAAGATGTGTATCTAACACGATCATTGACCAACAAGCTATATCTGAAGCAGAAGTCATATTCTTTCCGAATGATGGAAGGTATGCCCATTAGGGATCATATAGATAGATTTACATCTTTATTACTTGAACTTTGTAATATAGATGTTAAAGTCGAAGATGAGGATGCCGCTCTTATGTTGTTGATCTCCTTACCAATGTCATATGAGGAATTTGTGGATTCTTGCATTAATTGTAAGGATACGATTACTTTGTAAGAGGTTAAGAATAATTTCAAGGTCGGAGATCTGCGCCGCAAGGCGAGTTGTATATTTACAGAATCTCAGTCAACGGGTTTAGTTGCAGAAAGCAGTAGAGGCCAAGGTATGAGAAACAAGGGTTTTTTAAAAAGGGGTCCCAAGACTCCAAGATCTGTAGATATCTGCAGTTACTGCAAAGAAAATGGGTATTGGAAACGTGAATGTCCCAATTTGAATAAGAGCGAGCAATTTGGGTCAACTACAGCTATGACAAATGATGGTGAAGAGGATTATGCTCTATTAACTGAAGAAGACAAATGTATGAAAGATGCATGAATTCTTGATAATGGGGCTTATTATCACATGTGTTCGCACAGAGAATAATTTTCAATATACGAGGAGACGGAAGGTGACGATATTTATATTGATAATAGTTATGTTTACAAGGTAGTTGACATGGGTTCCATTAGGGTGTGAACTTCAGGTGGTAAGTTTTGTGCGTTGAATAAGGTTAGACATGTTCCTGAATTAATAAATAATCTGGTATCGCTTAGTCGACTAGACAAGATGGGATACAGTTTCAGAGGTGAAGGTGAAGCGGTAAATGTTTGCAAGGGTTCAAACGTAATTCTGAAAGGGGTAAAACAAGTTTCCTTATACGTCCTCCAAGGTTCTACGTTTTTGGGCTCGAGTGTTGAGCATCGTACTATAGAGGGTATGGTAGAGATACATCTAAAGGAGTCATGTTGCATGGATTCGTGTGTGGTGGTTAACAAACAGGTGGAGCAGCAAGTTACTCAAGGTGGAGTTGAATTGGGCAAACCACAGTTAGTAAGTCAACACATACAATTGGGAAGCGAGTAAGGAATCGAGGAAAGGGTACGTACTGTTAGGGATTACACTAATATGGTCGCTTCATTTGTTTGGATTGGCGAGATTCAATGTCGACTGAATTTGCCTAATTGCCAGTTGGGGGCAGTTTTGAGTGCCTACTGCAGTAGCACAGTTTAGGTGAATAGGGGGATACATTTAGGTGTCTTGAAGAAACATTGGTTTGCTCGACGTAGCACAATTTGGGTGTCTTGAATACATGTTTGTTTGCTTGTAGGGGCAAATTTTGGTGCACACAATTTGGTTGTTCAGAGGACAAGTTTGGTGTTCGGCATAACACATCTGAGGCAGAGGGAATATCTGGTCATGATTTGAAGGTTAGATGTCAAGGTGGAGATTTGTTGAATTTGATGTCATCTAAGTTGGGAATGCCTAATTAGGGGATTGAATAAAACAAAGGCAGTAATTCCTTTGACAAACTATGGGGCGACCGCGCCAGGCAGGGAGGGCGACCGCGCGCTTGCATCTGGACAAAGTGGGTGGTCGCGCACTCCAGGGCAGCGATCGGGCCCAGTGACGAATTTGGGCCTGGGCGACGAAAATTTTGTACAGGGTTAGCAGTATAAATACCCCCTATTATCTAACAGTTTTATTTTAATCTCTAGTGTGATAGAAATATCAATAAGTCTAGGGTTTTCTGTTTCTTTAGAAATAGGATTTGCACAGATAGAAATTCTTGTGACTAAGAATTCGTGCAACATATTAGAGATTGTAATTGATTGATTTTCAGTTGATAATAATATTCCTCCTCTACCCGTGGACGTAGTCAACTTGGTGAACCACGATTATCGTTGTATTGTATGATTTATTTATTTTCTGTTTTATGCATAGACTCTTTTATAACATTTAGAAGAGACTTTCTCTTTCAAAGTATTTATAATTTTAAAGTGTTTTATAAAACTTTGACATTGCATATATTATTCTTATTTATGATTAGTATTAAGTGTAAAAACATTCAATTATCTAAATAATTGAAATATTTAAAGAATAATTTAATTTATTTTATATGTATTGATTATTTTTTCTTAATACAGGTGAAACTTAAGTATTTTGAGACAGAGAGAGTAGTTCATCATTTCTCCGTTTCAAAGTATTTGAAACGTTTTTACTTTTCTTTTTAGTTTGTTTCATAATAAAAAAATGATTTGCTTTATTCTTATTAAAATGGATAATGAGACACTTGATACACTAAAATTAACAACTACTTTCTATTTCTACCATCTTTCTCTTTCCTATTTTACTTTTTATATTTACAACATTTATTTTTTCTTAATAATTGTGTATAATCAAATTAAAAACCTTATTATGGGACGGATAAACTACAAGATTACCTTTTATCACTTTTGTGACTACATGATGTACTATAGATGATCTATCAATTATATAGCACTGATAATTAATGTCAATCTTAATAATTTATAATCAGTGAATTACTTATAATACACGATATAATACATAAAAATGACAAATATAATCTCTATCTCATAGATACGATACGTAGGCTCTGTTTGTTTGGGGAAAAATGTTTTCCGGAAAACAATTTTTCCATTTTTCGGTATTTGTTTCGCACCGAAAAATTGAGAAAGTGTTTTACGCTGAACATGTTTATCTCATTTTCCGGAAAATATTTTCATTTTTCGGAAAATTTTTTGCAGGAAATCATTTTCCGAAAAATGTTTTACGCTAAACAAACGGAGCCGTAGTTTCGAATATTAAGAATTTATAAAAATCTTATTATTCATGTTATTATAAAATGTAACATATTTATTATAAAAAAATATATTATTATTTAATCTGATTGCACATGTCTTGATTCTGAATCTTGTGATCAAAGTAGACAAATCAATTACTAAATTCGCCCTAAAATAAAATAAATGTCAGTTTTTTTCTTGATCAAGCATGATAATATTGAGTAATACAAGCATTTTCCCTATCATAAATAAATAAGTACCATTTTGGCCGGGTGCGATCCCCCATCAGTGCCCCCTTATTTTCCCAAATTTTTTCAATTTTATCCTTATACCCTTAGGTATAGGATCATATTTTATTATTTTTTAAGAAAATATAAAAAAATTTGAAAAAAAAATATTAAGTATAAGAATAATTCTGATCTTATACCTTTAGATATAGAAAGGTATAAGAAAAGATTATTTAAAAAAAAGATGAAAAATTGTGAAAAAAAAAATACTTTTATACATAGGTATAAGAGTATTTTTACCCTTATAGCTAACTATAAAAGTAATTCTAGTCTTATACATTTAGGTAAAGAAAGGTATAGGAGAAGATTGTTTAATAAAATATACTCCCTCCGTCCCATAATAGTTTACTCATTTACTATTGAGAACGGAAAATAAGGAATAATGTTATTAAAGTAGGAGTTGTGAGTGGGTAGGAGAGAGAATGAGTAGAGAGAATAGTAAATTTGAAAAGTGTTGTGAGTATGACAAGTGGGTCCCATGAATAAAGAAGTATTAAAAAGTTTCCTTTTTAGAATAGTGTGACTTTAAAGTGGGACGCCCAAAATAACAAAATGGATAAGGTAATATGGGACGGAGGGAGTAAGTCTTTTTTATTATTTTTAAGAAAAGAAGAAAAATTTGTGGAAAAAAAATTACTCTTATGCTAGATATAAGAATATTTTTACTCTTATACCTTTGATATAAGAGCAACGGGAGGGAGGGATATATGTAAGCGTAAGTTTATGTACTCCCTCCGTCCCTAAATGTGTGTCCTGTTTGACTTTTCAAACATTTTAATTTAGTGATTTTGAAGCTTTAATTTTGGTTATTTTTACGAACGCTTTGAAAATTATTGATAATATACACCACCGTTATGTAATACTTCGTCCCTAAATGTTACAAGTTTTGAAAATTTAGTAATTTTGAAGCTTTAATTTTGAAAATGAGACTAACTTTTTGGGATAAAGGAAAAGGAGAAATGGGACAAACATTTAGGGACGGAGGGAGTATAATTTTACATTTCGCCCAAGGGCCGTATAGTCATCAGCCTTTTTTAGAAGGGAAGATGTGACCAACAAATTGCTAAGCTTTCGGCAATCCAAAATGGACTTCAATTAGCACTGTCAAGAAAATTTCTGGCTCCGTACTGTTGAAGCAGACACTGGTTACAACTGCTTTTGTTATAAATAATTTAGTAGGGGATGTTTAGGCATTTAGCAGCCTGATTTGGTGTCCTCTTTTGATTTAGCAACCGCTCTTGTAAAATAGCTCTGCTTGTTTATATAATACTAGTGTAACTTTCGTGCGATGCACGGACAGCTATTAAAATATAGTGACAAAAATTCATACGAATATAATAGGAAATATAAAAATGTTTGTGTACATTGTAATTTTTTTTTCAAACTATATTATTAGTTCAAATATCATATTGAAGGTCACTAAAATAAATACTACCTCCGTCCCAATCTAAATGTCCAAAAATGGGTTCGGCGCGGGAATTAAGGAAAGTGAGGTAGGAAAGAGAAAAAGTGAGGTAGGAAAGAGAAAAAGTTTAAATGTTGTGAGTATGAAAAATTAAATAGGAGAGAGAATGAGTGGGAGGAATAGTTAGGAGAGAGAATGTTGTGAGTGTAAAAGTAAAGTATGAGAGAGAATGAGTGGGTTGAATAGTGAAAAAAACTTTCCTTTTTTGGAAATGGGACATTTTCAATGGGACGCCCAAAAAGGAAAGTTTGGACATTTAGATTGGGACGGAGGGAGTATATATTTAAGACATAGTTAGTTTGTACGAAGCGCGTTTTATACGTAAATTCCCGTTCTATTCAATAATAATCACATTTGACATCCATTTTTCAATGCTATGGAATTGAACGCATATTTTTTATGTGAAACATATTTATTGTGTATTGAACGTTATATGTGCGTAATTTGCCCACAGTATCACTTAGTTTCGCCAACGATTGGAAAAGCATAATCAATCTAGTTATAAGTCTCCAAATTATTAATATTTCTATTATGCAATGCTATTTTTTCCCTTTATTTCCTTATAAATGTAGAGATTAATAATATGACATAGATAAATAAGAAAATACAATAAACTATAAAGAAATAAAGAAATAATAATATAAAAATATTAGCAATATTTAAAATTTATTCTAAAAAAAGTTGAATACTACGCGGGTTCGGGTTAAATGGGACAGTTCGAGCTAATCCCAAATCCATCCCAATCACACCCGATTTAAATGAAAACATTTCTAAACTCTTTTCATTAGAAGCGGATCAATGCGGATTTAGGAGGGATTCAAAAATTTTATCAACCCGTTTTTTACTTACAAAATTCTTTAAATAGGGCAATATCAAGTTAAAGCACATACTAACACAGTTTTCCTAGATTTGCACCAAAAGAAGTAATTTGATTTCGCTACTTCACAAATTCTAGTTACTTGAGACAGAAAATATAATTTTCCATTCTAGTTTGCAATTTTTTTGCCAAAAAAGTAGTCTTATTATTTGGTGATTTATTTTGAGTTGAAAGTAATATTCATTTTTGAAATGAAGGAAATAATTTTTTTATGTAATGCCATTTTTTAACGTTGACTTGAGACGGAAAATATAATTTGCCCTTCTAGTTTTATTTATTTTAGTTTTCATTATGAAGACTTATTTTTTATTTTGCAACTAATTAAATTTAACATTAGGATAAATTATTTCACTATCAAATAAATAAATGCTCCCTTCGTCCAATTTTAAACTTCCTATTTTTTTAATAAAAGGTGTCCCATTTTAAATTTAAAAAAATTACAATGAAAAAATTAGAAAATTTCAATATTAAATGGTCTTATAAGTCATACTCACAACAAATATTCATTAATTACTTTGTAGCCAACTTTTTATACTTTATAATAAAATCATTCATCTCTTTAATATCCGAACCCATTTTTTAACGTTTAAAATATGACAAAAGTTGAAGAAAAAATTATTCATAAATATTATATATAAAAAAGGCACGAATAAAAGAAACCAAGATTAATAATCCATCAAATTTTGATAAAATAAAAATTAAAACATAAATAGTTCTAATAATTATATTTGCAGCCAATAATAAGATTTTAATTTTACTAATATAGTTCAACTAATCTTTAAATTAAAAAATGTTATATCAAATAGCTTCAACCTTTTTTTATCATTAATCTAAAGTTCTTTATTAATAACCCATCACTTTTTAAAAGAGATCAATAGGAATTGTTTCTCAAAAAAAAATTAAAAAAAATAAACTGAGCGAGAAGAAATTAATATAAAATATTTTGTAAAAAAACAAACTCAATGGAAATTCATAATAATATGTTTTTCATTATTTATAAAGTACTTTTAAGGAAAAAAAATTGTCCTTCAATTCAAAAATGAATATTTCTTTCTTCCCATAATTAATACTACTTTCTATATCAAAAAAAAAAAAAAAATTTGCTTCCTTTGCCTCGAGGAATTTACTTGTCCAAAAAATTAATATTTTTTTCTTAGACGAAGACACTAACATTATAAACATTAATTTTTACTAAATAATACTACTACTGCTAAAGAAAAAAAAAATACTATTTTCGTCCCAATGAATATGTTATAAAATATTACTTAATTTGTTTAAAAAATTAATGTCATATTTTGAAACAAAGGCAATAACATTAAAACATTTCAAAAATGAATATTACTTTCGATTCAAGATGTATAACCCAAGAATAGTACTACATTTTTTATCCAAAAAAATGAGCATTATTCCCTTCAACCCAATTAATATTTTAAAAACTAATACTACTTCATTCGCCTCTGCAATTAATGTTTGTAATGTTAGTGCATTCGTCTCAAAATATGACATTAATTTTTTAGGCGAATAAAGTAGTATTATTTTTTAAAATTTTCATTGAGCCAAAAGAAGCAATGTTAATTTTTCTTGGACATATAAAAAAATTTGACTTTTTAAGGAAAAAAAATTACTTCAATTCAAAAATGAATATTACGTTCGTCTCATAATTAATACTACTTTCTATATCCAAAAAAAAAAATCCTTCTTTTGCCTCAATGAATTTATTTGTCTCAAAAAATAATATTTATTTTCGAACACGAAGACACGAACATTATAAACATTAATATTAACAAAATAATATTACTTCGGGAAAAAAAATAAATTAATATATAATCCCTAGGAATATTTTATAAAATATTACTTAATTTGTTAACAGAAGTAATGTCAAATTTTGAAACGAAGGAACTAACATTACGAACATTAATTTTTTAGGCGACTGAAGCAGTACTAATATTCATATTAGTAAAATTATGATTATTATTATCATCATTTATAATAAAAAAATATATTTCACACTTAATTAATTTTCACAAAAATGATATTGAAAAATTAAAAAGAAAAATTAAGAAAGGATAATTAAGAAATTTATAATGGGAAAAGAGTGTTTTTTTTTGTGTCCAAATTAAATGAAATTAGTCTCTAATTAAAGAGGAAAAAAATTATGAATTTTGGTGTAATTTTTTTTTTAATTTTTTTTTTTTATAAAATAATTGAGGTCGAAAAAATGGGATAAAAATTAAAATCTGATATAAAACCACCGAATCAGATGTCGCCACGTGGAGCAATTTTTTTTTAAAAAAAAAAAGTTGACGCGTACACGCGCCTTTGTCGGCGCGTGTGACGCACGCGCCCAGTCCAAGCGTAACACGTGTTCTCTCCGCCATGTTAATTGCAAAATTGCCACCGTGTGAAATTACGAAATTGCCCCTCGTTTGGGCGGGATTCCTCGACGATTCTGCTTTTATATATAGATAGATACTCCCTCCGTCCCATTTAAAGCTTCACCTTTTACTCAAATGGATGTTCTGGTAGAAGCTTCACCATTTCTAAAATGGAAAAGGTTTATCAATTTTCTATTATACATACCCCACTTCTCATACTCATATTCATAAATTTGTGGGACCCACTTGTCATATCAACTAACTTTTTCCCCTCACATATTTAAATTGTGGGTCCCACTTGTCATACTCACTCACTTATTCTCTCTCACAATCATTTTTCACTCAACACTTTCCTTAAATTTTGTGTCACTCCCAAATTGACGAAGCTTAGGCTGAGACGGAGGGAGTAGCAGTTTGTTAAAAAAAAAAAGGGATAATATTAGAAGCACAAAATATGATCACAAAAAGTTGAACATAAAATGATTTGCGATGGTTACTCTATTTAGGGTGTAGTCAAACCAAAGGTAGGCTGCATAAATTTTACCATTTCTACTCGGTGTTCTAAAAATCGTACACCTAAGTGCTAAGCGGCTCATTAAATGCCATGCTTAACTTTAAATCCGTCTAAAAACACGTTCAATCTAGACACCACCTGCCGCGAGATCCGTCTTGAAATTAATATTTTATAAAATTATTTGGTCCTAAATCGACATCATTTTTCATCCGTATTAAAAAAAAATCCCCGAACTAAAGAATTAAGTAGTGAATTTATCCATTGAAATATCAAATCTCAGGCCTTACAAACAAAATTATCAAATTCATTTTCCTCCCCATAACCATTCTCTTTTCATCTTTATCTTCGTTAGTTCGTTTCTAACCAAAATTGTAAAGTGAAGGCTTCACCATTTTCCTTCGTCTTACTGCCACATCAAGTTAATTCAACAAAATATTATAAATAATGTCTAATTCTCGGTCTCGCCTATACCCGACTAATCACTAAGCTCAACTCCAACGCCTAGTGGCCGCCTAACAATTATTATAACCTTATTCCCACCGCATAATTTAGAGAGTAAATAAAGTTACGAAAAATATTTACAAGATTTTGAATACAAAACGATTTGACAATATTTAATTGAATTGGACAATGTGTTTGTAATTCTCAATATTCATTAATTTAATTGAATATCCAATCAATGATTTTCAAATCATTTTGTAATTAGTAAAATTTTGTAAACTCTTTTTGTCACTCTAGCATTGCTTTAATTTAGAAACAAAAATTGAACTTTTACCTACCTGAGGTTCCCTGAGCTCTAAATTACACACACAATAACAAAAGGTCCAAGCTTACATTAGATTCATCCATGTGGGTCCGACCTGTTCCACATAACCAGGCAGACTAGACTAGACTGGGGTGTAAATGGTTCGATTTGGACAAATTTACGGAACAAATCACTAGTTATCGATTTATAAAAATTTCAAATCAAATCGAATCATGAAAAAATTCAAATCGAACCGAACCAAATCGCCATGATTTGATTCGATTTGGTTCGAACCGCAGTTTGATTTTATGGTTCGAATCGAACTGCGGTTTAAACCACAATTCAAACCATTAAATAGAAAACTATTTAAACCATTAATTAGAAGATGGTTTCAGAATACACAATTCATTGTCATATTTGTTTAAATTTTTCAGACAGAACATACTGAAGAGATTCATTATTTAAACACAACTTAAAATTGTGATTCAATAATTATGATAACATAGCATTTGAATACTTGTAATGCTATGTGTTAAAATCCATGAATAAAATTAGGAATTTTTAAATTTAAATATGAGCTGTAGATGAAAGATATGCATATCTACAGTTAATATTGAACAGTTTGGGAGTTTGGTTAATAGATTCGGTTTGATTGTTCGGTCTCGCGGTCTCGAACCGTGGTTTGAGGGTCCTGACCACAGAACAAACCGAACCACACAGTTTGACAATTTTTTGAATCGAACCAAACCAAACCACTATTGTTTAAAAACCGAACTAAACCGCGTGATTCGATTTGGTACGATTACGAATCACGGTTTGAACCGAAACAATTACGCCCCATCACATAATGAGAGCTTTTATAGAACTAAGTTGGTTTCTACAAAGGCCCAAACTCTAGGCCTAACTATCTCAGTTCTGTTTCACAACGCGGAACTACTTTTTGAATAAACTAGCAAGCTCACCAGTCTCGTGCATGGCCGATACAATATCACAACCTCCAACCAATTCCCCATCAACAAAAAGTTGCGGAAACGTAGGCCAGTTACTATACTTCTTCAACGTCTCCCGGAGCCCGCCATTATGTTCTTCATCAAGAATATCAACGCTCTCGTAATCAACTCCTTGGGCTTCAAGAATCCCCACCACCCGTTGGGAGAATCCACACTGTGGGGCAATTCTTGATCCTTTGATGAAGGCTACCACCTTGTTTTCCTTCACGAGTTTGTCGATGAGTTCCTCCAGTGGGACCGTTAGTTGGACGTGGGGCCCGGGTTTTAAACGTAGGTCGGATTTCTTCTTGGGTGGTTGGCGGACCCAAGTGGTGTTTCCTGATTCGTTGCCAGGTGGGACTTTTCCGGCAGCTGATATGTGTTCTTCCATCCATGATTTCCATGCTTGAGTTAAGGCTGTTCTATCGGGGTCATCTACAATTCCCACCTACAAAATGCAAAATTTAGTGATGACATCTTTGTTATGCAAGTGTGAAGGCTCATAAAATCTTCGTAATGACGAAGCAATAATTAAATACTCCCTCTGTCCAAAAAACTTTCTTATTTGCTCTTGATCAAGAGCAATTTTGAATTTTTTTTGGACATTCACTTTGGGACGGAGGGAGTATTATACAAAGCAATATCGAGTGTCCAGTAACAGAATTGAAGTTCTGATTGCTGGCTTAACATTCAGTTGGTGTTAACAAATATTCAAACACTTGGAAGTAATTAATGCTTTAATCTTGTATGTATCAGACTAACAATAACAACTTCCTTTAAACTCAAAAGTCCACTTTTTGAAGTCACATATTTTATGAATTAAATTAAAATATTACAACATACAATTAAATATTAAAATAGTTCTCCCGAGTCCGAATCTTAAGTTCAATGTGGTAAGGGTAATTCTGAAAGATCATAAAGTTTATGGGCTTAAGTGTTCAAATAGGACAGCCTAAGTGGGACATCCCACAGTACAAAGTAGAACTCTTAGAAGACTTTCAAACCACTAGGGTTTGTTGTTTTGTAGTTTATTCCCTTTAACTTCAGTACAACCAAGAACTTCACTGCATATTAGAAAGGGGAAATTGCATTTTGGGTTCCAAAGTTTAGGGGGTGTTCCTAAGTAAGGCCATATTGCCCCAAAGTTGTCATTTTGTTTGCATGTTAGAATTTTTAACTACTTTTGTTAGAAAAACCTGTTAAATCATCATGTGCAAGTCACTTGTCATTTAACGGAAGATGCTTTTGAAATAACTATTACCAATGAGGCGTCAAACAAATATTTTAAAAATCAAACGATTAAAATACAGATCTGGATATGTAGAATTTTCGCCAAACAAACAAAACCCATTTAACCCCCACTTGTTCTTCTTCTCTCTTCCCCACCACGATCTATTCATCTTCCCTCCAATTCATTCCGCCGTCACCAATGTCGCCCCATCTCCCCTCCTCCACCCATTTCAATCTTTCCCTCCTCCATTTGGGTATTTGATTTTCATTTTTGCCGAAGCAACACAATCTTTTGTTTTTGATTTCGGATTCTCATTGCTTTTTATTCTGCAGATCTGATTTTAATTTTTGAGGTGGGATTAGTTGGAAGGTGGTGGGATTGTAGAGGTTGTATGACATGGTGGTGTTGGAAGATGGTAAAGGGTGGTTTGCAGTGTTGATTAGCGGTGGTAAAGGGGGGTGGTGGGTGAATGGAAGGTGGTTAGCATAATAATGTTGTAAATTTAATTATGTACAATCCTTTTTTTTTATTTAGTGGCAGTGGCGTCGGAATGACTAGAATGGTGGTCGGACTACTGGTGTTGAACGGTGGTGCTTGGTGGTGGTAAAGGGTGGTGGTGGTGGTGGGTTTGAGTTTTAAATAGAAGATGGTTGTTGGTTTGGACATTTAAATCAAATACAACAATTGTGCATAATAGTGTTAAACATTTAATTATGTAAAATACTTTTTATTTGTATTCAAGAGAAGAAAAAATTACATTTTAATTAGTTAAACACCATCACATATAAATAATTTTTAACAAAATCATATATAAATAATTTTTAATAAAAATATTGATAATATAAATATTAGGTTTTTAAATATATTACTATTTCTTTCAAAAAGATAAAAAAAAAGAAATATAAATTGTAGTAAAAAGTAGTTTTTTCAAAAAGATAATAATTTTTTTTTTTGCATTTTTAAATGTTATATTAAGAAAATATCATTTGTTTTTATATTTAGGGATATTAATATTTTTCTATTTTGGCTATTCATTTTCATTCAATTTGCACTAATACAACAATGAAATAGTTATTGTTCAAAAACATCCTCCGTAAAATGACACGTGACTTGCACATGATCATTTAACGGGTTTTTCTAACAAAACTAGTCAAAAACCCTAACATGCTAACAAAATAACAAATTTGAGGCCTAAATTATAAACAGTAATAGAATAGGACCTAACTTAGGAACACCCCCTAAACTTTGGGGCCTAAAATGCAATTTCCCCTATTAGAAATGACCAATACAAAGTTGTTCAGATTTTAGAACCAACCACACGAACAATGTTAGCTTGGATTGGGAACATTTCTTTACGTTAAATCTGTTCGAAAATTTTCTTAAGAGCCATCAGTAATGATAAGCCTAAAAAATCCAAATACTACGGGCATACTTTGTATTGCTCATTGTTGCTTCATTGTTCCTAATATTTCTTACATAGAAAAGTATTTAACCGTTCAAGCTAGTTTTTTTACCTTGAACAATAACCTCAAATCTCAGTTGTGCTCACTTTACTATAACTCGAGCTTAGAGAAAATAGTTCAGAAGCCAAAGACAAATTTCTTTAAGCCAGCAGAGAGATTTTTTATTAAGTATCAACAAGCAGCATGCATCATCATTTGAGCATGACTACCACTTTTTTCCATTTTGTTAAACAATGAACCCACAGTATAAAAAGGGGCCCAAAGACATAGAAGAGGATCAATGAAACAAGTAAGATAAAAAAGATGTGCATAAATCAATGAAATGAAGGCATACTACAGAGAGCTACGAAATAGAAAGCTTAGCAAAGAAAATCATGTTTGGACCATTCATGTCTATCTCTTCAAAGCTAATTTCTTCTATCCAAATGATTGATATTACGAACGGTGGCTGCCTCCCAATCCCTAGTACAATCTTGAAAACCCACAAAAATTCACCACTATTTCATGGAAAAACATGGCAGGACAATAATAGACATGATTTATGAACAATAAAAACTTCTTCAGTTAACAGATATCAATAGATATCACTGAAACACGGTAATCAAATCTCTTTTTTGTTTTTTTTTCAAGAGAAAGATCCGTACGATTTCTATCCATTTCCCTTCAATCTACTGTCAACCAAAACATTAAACTTGTATAGAAAACAACCCACCGAGTCGATTTCAGGATACAGTTCAAACGTCTTTGAAAAACTGCATGCATGCCTCGAGAACTCTACTAAAGCTAAAAACTGCAGGGAGTATACAAACTTAAGAATATGAAAGCTATCATTTCTTTTCTAAATCCTAGGTAAGGCTCTTCAGTTGCTCAGGTGGAAATAAAAAAAAATAACTAACACACTCAATTATCAACCAAACCAAACCAAAGCTTGAAGAGGCTTCCAACTCCACAATGCTAACTTCCTAAGAGGGCAAACCTGGTGCGCCAAGCGCTCCCCGCCTTGCGGGGGTTGGGAGGGGGAACCATTTGCTGGGGTTGGGAGGGGGAACCATTTGCTAGAGCCTTTCCCCTGACAATTGGCAAGAGGTTGTTCGCCAAGGTTCGAACCCGTGACCTTATGGTCACCAATGGAGCAACTTAACCGTTGCGCCAAAGCTCGCCCTCTAACTTCCTAAGTTATTGGGTCAAATGAGCACAATATGAGGATGTTCTAAATTGATAATTTAATATAAAGCTTCCTAATCACATCTTAGTCAGACCCAAATTCAATTCGTAAATTAAGTAGTATCTGACTGAAATTGTACAAAATTCAATACCATAATTGCAACAAATCGAGCACCAGAAATCAAGGTAAACAAACAATTGGGTTCAAATCCTTGAATTAGGAGATAATGAATACAGAACCCACGAAAGTGATACCTTAACGGCGGAGCAAAGCTCCGGTACCGATTTCTGGTGGGAGAGAACACTCGCGGCGATATTTCGCGATATACCCACGAACTGAAGCTCGCCCTCTTTGTCATAAACGGCATACACGCCGGAACTCGAAGGGAATTTCCCGCCGAGATCCTCAGATTCCGATGGCACGGCTACCAAATCGGAATCGGAGAGCTTGTTGAGAGCTGAGACGACGGCGGGTAGTCGGCGGGGTTTGGCGGTTGTTCTGGGTCGTAGAGATATGGAGGGGAAGGAGAATGATGGCTTGAGGTGTAAATAGAAGGATAAAGAAGGGGTAGTTTGGGAAGAGAGAGAAGGGTGTAGGCGGAATGAGGCGGGGGTGTGTAGCGATGATGAGAGGTTCATTGTAGCCATGGATGAGAGAGAGAGAGAGAGAAGTACAAGTATATGCCTAAACTTCCAAATTACCTTTCCCTCGATCCAATCCATTTTAAAAAATGCCCAAAATGATTAAGTATTTTAGTTGTTTTAATATTTAAAATGTATACTCCCTCCGTCCCAATAAAAGCTTCACTAATTATCCAAAAGCTGTCCGTTGTAGTTTTCACCTTTTCCTTTTTAAGAAAAAAAAATCTTTACTATTTTCTCCACTCATTCTCTCTCCTACATTATTTTAATACTCACAACACCATTATAATTTATTATTCCCTCCACTAAGTCTCTCTCCTATTTTCAAATTACACTCACAACATTTTTTCCCCTCCCATTTCCATAATTTGCGTGCCCATCTAAAAGGGTGAAGCACTTATTGGAACGGAGGGAGTAATGGAATTCAGTTGTCATTTTCAGAACAAAAACATCATATTCATTTTTTCTCTCATTATTTATTTTTCATATTTACAACATTTAAAAAAAAAAAAGTGTAAATTTAAATTCAGACACTTACTTCAGAACGGAGGAAGTATTATATTTATCTTCTTTTCAAGGGCGAACACAAGACAAGGTAAAGAGGTGATAGTGAACTCCCCTAATCATATAACGTGTGTAATTTAGTGGTTAAGATGGTTGAATTTAGAGCTGAAGGTTGTGGGTTCGAGTCTCATAATATTAAGAATTAATTTTTTCAAGAAATTATTATTTTTAATATGCATTTGGCTTACTCAATCGCCATTTATTTCGATCTCAATGGATCATAATTAATGATTCATTTAATGGTATTTTTAACATTTTGCTTCACTTATGCGTCTCTATTTAATTTGCTTGTTTTATATTTTAACCATCCATCTCGTCTCGTGCAATAAAACTGCAATAACTCTAAATTCTTGTTGTAGTAAAATTATACACAAACAATCCAAAAATAAAGAGAAGAACGAGGCCTCATCATCATCGGGGCGGACACATGCACACCCAAAGGGGTGGCTGTAAATTCTCCAAAATTAATATTGATATGTAAAAAAAATAAAAAAATATTACTAAGTGCACCCCCACTTTCCAGCTTATTCCACCCCCTTGACAAAAAAGAAAGAATCGACGTAGGTAGTCATGTAACAAACAATTATTTTTTAAAAATTTTTGAGTAATGTAATTTGTAAACCCCTCAATTTTAACCCTCCGCCCCTGCTTATCGTCATCAAGTTGGAAAATCCACATCTGCCACTTTGAAAATTTCTTAGCACAGAGATTATCCACAGTGCTAAGCAATGATAAATCTTGTGGATTAGTGGTATAACAAACACATTATTCACATCAATAATTCCACTTTATTCAAATGCCACCATCTTTCTAAACAATAGCCTAACAGCCTGCACCAGATCACATCATTAGTAGTTGATCTGATTTTTATAAATATAATAAAAATTTGCAGGGATTTAAATATAATTACAATAACAATAACATATTGTATATTGAACGGAATAAATGTAATGGGTCAGCCCTACGAGTGAAGCTCAACATTTCAGTCGCCAGTCTACTTTATTATTGGATGGGCCGGCCCAATTACTACATTGCCAACGGCCCAGTATCGATCAGTCGACCTAGCTTATTGTTCGACCATCATTGATCCCGACCTAGCTTTGTCCGACATACGATCATCTCTTTATACGAATTCAATCTGGCTATAATACAAAGTCAGGTCGACCTTGATCTACTCAGACGACCTCGACCTACATAGACGTACGTCGACCTAAGATTTTCCATAACTGCTTCCTCTAATCTCGGAGTACGCTATGCCGATATTATCTTCATGATTTACGGGATTCGATACAATCCTACTACAACACTAACTCTTATCAAGGCTATAAATACCTCACAACCTCCAACGTTAAAAGGTAATGCCTTATTTGCTATTCAATTGATTTCAATACATTCAATTATAGTTTATAAGCAAAATACGTGAGATCTCATCATCACGTCGGAGGGTCTTAGCCGGAGACCATCCCGGCTAGTCGTGTGTTCACTGGTTTCAGGTCAAAGCTAGGAGATCAACCTAATTGCTGAACTAAGACTGATCAAGACACGTTCCTTGCAGCATCATACATAATTCATAATTTTTATTCCACTCGCAACATTTTTTTAATATTATAAAGCTTTTCTTAATCATCATATCGTGCCAAATATGTGTGATTTCAAATAGGACCGAGGGAAACCGAGGGAGCATTTTTTTATTTTTATTTTTACGATGTCCCAAGTTAGAAGGCGAGAAAGAAAAACCGAGAGAATATGCAGTACTTCTATACATTACATACCCTCAATGATTTGTTTGTTTATATCTATTATATATAGCAAATTTTTTATGCTATGATGTATAACTGTATTTGCAAGTCATTTGAGTGTGTGAAAGAGAGAGGGCTTTTGCAAACACACCTTTTCCCACCTAAAATGACATCTATGAAAGCAATAGCACAGTAGTTGAAAGAAAAATTAATAATATGAAATGCAAGAGGGAGCCCAAGAAAATGGCTTTTGAATCCCAACCAAACATGCCTTTAGCTTCACTCCTACTCAAAAATCCCATAAAACAACACCCAAAAATCCCTTCTCAAAAAAGTCCTCATCATTCCTTTGAATTAGTGCCCCAAAACCTTCTATCTTTTTATTTCCATTAATATTTCAAGCTAAAGCTTCATTCCCTTCTCTCCATCAACATAGAGAGGTTAATTTATCAATGGGTACCATGCCAAAAACTCCTAGAGTGAAGCTCTCTCTTTCTATAATCACCATTGTTATATGTACATTCGCGTTTATCGCTCTCTTGTACACCGAAAGAATTAGCTATCCATCTTCCCGCTCCATTTTCAAGTTCAAACCTTGCGCTAAAAAGGGTCTTTCGAAATCTACCAAGTCCATCAAAGGTTTGTTAGTTCTTTGATGTTCGTTTCTTCAAACTAGAAATAAAAATAAAAATTCAAACATTGTGTTGCATGTTGGGGGGGGGTGTTCCAGATTGTCTATGTACCACAGTCTGTATCATTAGCAATCCAACGGTTTACATGTTTGGATGACTTCATCATGACATGCTATAAGCCCTATAACTATGCGTCATTAGATCACTAGAGGTAGAAAATGTGGTACACATAGTGATGCAGAGACTATGCTTGGGCAGGGTGGTAAAATTTCAACGATTTCTCTAGTGTTCTAAAATTTCCTTCTATAAAGCATTTCCCACTATATCAGCTTATTTGCATCTTTTATTTAGCTTTTCTTGAAAAATATGGCCTAAAAGTTGTACTGATGTTGTGCTGTAACTATGCAACAGATGCCAAGAATTTGGAGGACAAAATAGTAAACTATGCAGTAGATGATCGGTTTGATTTCGACCCAGAAGAGTGCAATGTTCATCAAGGAAAATGGGTCTACAATCCTTCTTTTAAGCCTTTCTACTCTGACAAAACATGTAAGTATCTCGACAGGCAAGTGGAGTGTGTTAAAAATGGGCGAAATGATTCTGACTACCGGCATTGGGAATGGCAACCAGATGACTGCAGGCTTCCTAGGTTGAGAATCTAACTTGTACATCCTGCTTTCCGGTTTGTACACGTTGACATGTGCTTAGCCTTTAACTTCTCTGCTTTTTGTTCAGGTTTAATCCAAAAGTTGCCCTTCAGAAGCTTAGAGGAAAGAGGCTTATGTTTGTAGGGGATTCTTTACAAAGAGGGCAATGGCAGTCATTTGTTTGTTTGGTTGAATCTGTTATCCCTGAAGATCAGAAGTCTATGCGAAGAGGTCGTGTTCATTCTGTCTTCAGAGCGAAGGTACTTTGGCTTCATTTTCTTCCTTCACCTTAACAAGCGTTAGAAACTTAACAGAGAAACGTCAAAAACTTAATATAACCTTAGAAACAATACCAAACAATACTTTTTATTTTTTCTAAGTTTATGTTAAGTTTTTAATGTTTTCGTTAAGTTTTTAACATTTTCGTTTAATTTTTAACATTCATTTGGATGAAGTAGGTGAACCATAGTACAAAGAAATTTAAGCCACAGAATGCAGAATTCTGTTTCTGTAGTTTGAATTCTACTACGTGTGTCGCCGTTAGGCTTAGTTTGAACTAAAGAAAACGTTACGACTTCTATGTACGAGTTTTAAGGGCTTATTTCGTGTGCAGAACTACAATGCAACAATTGAGTTCTACTGGGCACCATTTCTAGTCGAGTCGAATTCTGACGTTCATATAATAGGAGATCCGAAGCAGAGAATTCTAAGAGTAGATTCAGTAGCCAAACATGCTGAACACTGGACAGGAGTTGATGTTCTTGTTTTCAATACTTATGTTTGGTGGATGAGTGGTCTAAAGATCAAATCTTTGTAAGTATTCTTGAAACTCAAACATGACCAAAGAAGTTGGCTCGTTTTCGTTTATGATCTTCTTAAGAAGGCGTTTATTTCGTGCAGATGGGGTTCGTTTTCAAATGGGGAAGAAGGGTACGAAGAGCTAGATGCGTCAGTCTCGTACAGAATCGGATTGAAAACTTGGGCTAATTGGGTTGACACGAACATTGACTCAAACAAGACTCGGGTTTTCTTCACCACCATGTCACCTACACACCAAAGGTCTCTCTCCCCCCTCTCTGCCTCAATACTCGGCACTCGCCAGTGTGTGTTTGTGTGTGTTTTCATCATTTCTTTGTGTTGTGAACTTGTCGCCAAAGCAACTTCAGGTATACTTTTCTATACGTAACGTCAGGGTTTCAGTCCCTACCACCAATGGTAGATTTCAGTCTACAAGTGTCACTATTGTAATATATTATTTAAAAAAAAAAAAAAACTATTTTAAAAAAATAGTGTTAGTGACATTGTCGTCATTTCTTTCAGGAGTGCGGACTGGGGTAAAAAAGACGGTATAAGATGCTACAACGAAACAAAACCAGTCACCAAAAAGGGTCATTGGGGAACAGGATCAGATAAACGGATAATGAATGTTGTACGCGAAGTGGTGGGGAAAATGAAAGTTCCGGTCACTCTCCTCAATGTGACCCAACTATCAGAGTACAGAATTGACGCACATGCATCAGTTTACACAGAAATACAAGGAAAATTATTGACCGACGAGCAAAAGGCGGACCCGCTACACTTTGCAGATTGCATACATTGGTGTTTGCCAGGGGTGCCGGATACTTGGAATCAAATATTTTTCGCACATTTGTAGCCGATGAATTCGAAAGTGTACCGTTAAATATGTGTGTGCTTTCGACTATTGCAAGATGTCAATAGCACATTGTTCTTGATTTCCGATATAAAAAAAATTCTTCTTGATTTATCTCAATTTATGCTACAATTGTAATTTCTGGGCTGCATGTGTAAAATGTTTGAAATTTTGGCATGAGCAGACAATAGCAAGCAATTGGGGTACTTAAGGTACCCAAGAAATAATCCAAGAAGAAACGGTTCGGTTAAAGGTATAAAATGAGGCTCCGTTTTGTTTTGGGAAAATATTTTTTGGTGTTTGTTTAGCACCAAAAAATGGGAAAAATGTTTTACGCTAAATAAACGGAGCCTGAGTTTTGAATAAAAAAAATAAAATTGTATAGTGAAATAAGTGTTGTGATTATGACAAGTGGGTTTTATAAATAAACAAATATTAAAAACTTTGTTTTTTTGTTTTTTGGTTTTGTGCGTTTTTTAATGAAACATCAAAATGAAACTTTGGCTCCGTTTGTTTCACGGAAAATAATCCCGAAAAATGATTTTTTGGAAAATATTTTTCGAAAAATGAAAATACTTTCCGAAAAACATTTTCCGATGTTTGATAGTTTCATTAAAGTAACTTTCTAAAGGTAAAATCAATACAAACAAAGGAAAATGAGGAAAAAAACAACTTCCTTAGGTAGAGGTAAGGAAGTCATTTTCCTTAGAAATCAAACTCATTTTTCATTGACCCGGAAAATGTTTTCCGTTGACTTCATTTTTCAATGTTTACCAAACACCAAAAAATGGGAAAAACATTTTTCGAAAAATGTTTTCCCCCAAACAAAAATAGAGCCTTTGTGTCTTTTGTAATGTGACGGTAGGGTAAATGGGATGTAGCCTGTAGAACATGTTTAGCTGGGAATTTAATTATCGAAAAACGGACCGAAACTCTGTTATTTTATTTTCAGCGATTATATTTGAAATAATAAGTTTACATAGAGTAGAGGGTGTCCAATATGTCCGAAAAATATGATTGTTCATAGGGTAACGAGACACCGTGTCCCACAAATGCTCCGGCCGACATGAGAATTAGTATTTTTGTATATAAAAATGCTATAATTAGGGGTGGAAATGATTCAATTTAGCTCGATTTGAATAAATTTAGAAGTCAAATCGGTAGTATCGATTTGGAGAAATTTCAAATCGAGCTAAATCATAAAAAAAATCTTGGCTAAATCAAACTGCTATTGTTCGGTTTGATTCGGTCTAAACCGAGCTAGATCACGGTTCAAATCGCATTTCAAACCATAATATTTTTTTGTTAACCATTTTATGACTAATGAATATAAAATATTTAAAAATAAGTACTTAGAATAAATACAAACATAACTTGATTACTTTAAAACTAAAGGGATTTGAGAATATTGAAATTTGAAAGAGACTAGAGAGGCACTAACTAACTGAGGGTTTATTTATTTGTTATTAGGATTTTTGAAAATTAATGGCTGAGTTTAACTAAAATTTTGAAGAAACGGTCAGGATTGCAGTTTCATGGTTCGATGTATGACTTAATTTCACTGTTCGACTTAATGATTCGTTTTCACGGTTTCAAATTGCGGTTCAATCTTAATAATAATAGTCATGATCCAACTTATTAAGTAGGATTAAGTAGGATCATGATTATTATCATTAAATTATTATCGATTAAATTTTATAAAAATAATTTTATGGGAGGGATTAATCCTGTTAACTTTGCCTCCACGATATAGTGGGTCCAGAGCCGGGTCGGGTCCAGTTCCGCTTTTATTAAACAAAAAAGACTCTAAAATTTCAAGCAACTCAAGTCTTCGACGTTTGCAGAACAAAAGCTAGGGTTCATAATTCCTTCAGCCAACCTATCTCAGGTAAGCAATATCAAACCCTAACTCCCTATAATTAATCACGAAATTTCATCAATTCCTACCGAAACCTATTCATTTTCATCAATCAGATTCCACTTTAATCCCTCGCTTTTCGATTCATCATCTATAATTAGGAAATTTCATCAATTTCTATCGAATTTGATCGAGGGATTTTCGTACGTGTTTTGTTAATTATCAAGCCGGATGATAAAAATTAAATTTATTTGAGGTTTAATCTGTTAAAGGACGCTGCAGGATCCATGGCGGGTGGGAATTTCATTCACAGGGTCATGTCTTACCTTATTAATGAGGTTGTTGTTGATAGGCTTGCCAACAGGTTGGGTTTCTCACTTCAAAGTGTTTACTTGATTCATTAATTTGACTGAAACTTGTAGTGCTACTGTTCTAGTATGGTACCATTGCAATTATTTTCTGTGCTCTTTGAATTATACTGTGTAAATGATTTGGGGATTTCGGACGTTCTAACTTTGATTGTTGTTCCTTAATTAAACTGTTCCCTTATAAAAACAATTGTAACCGGGTATTTGACATGTAATCGACTTCACAAATGAATTTTCGATATGAGTTATTTGGTATTTGTAAATGAAAGGACTTAGGTTCGTGGTGATTTCAGTGTTATTTATTGTAGGTATATTTTGGAATTGGGTCTAGAATAAAAGGCCCAGCTGACTTTTTAACGGACTCTTTCAAGTGCATTTGAGGGGGACCATGAGGTGTTTGTAACGGTGATTTTACCAGTAGTTTAGTTGTTATGAACCTGGTTTTGAATCTTTTGATTTATGGCTTCTATAACTGGCTGCTGGGACCTTGTATGAGCTCTGCTTAGTTTGTTGTAAATTTTTGAGTCTGTAGTATGTAGTATGTAGTATGAATTGTCCTATGTCCCTAAGCGAGTTTAATTTTTTCATAAAGGCTCGTCCCTATATGAGTGTCCGATTTTTAGCGAGGTTGCTAAAATACACATTTGTCAACTATTATTCTGTGATTTGCACTTGCAATTCTTTGTGTTATTAGGGGTATACGTGTACATTTGCTAGTTAAAGTGCGTTAGAGTCAACTTCCATAATTTACTCCAAAATCTGAAAATGGTTATTCATATAGGAAAAAGAGTTTCTATATCTTACATTCATCCAATATTAGGTCTCTTTTGTTGAGTCTAATCTAGTCAGCTAAAAAATTAGCTGTTCAGTGCTACTTTTACGTGGCTCGTCACTTTTACTGGTTGGGTTTTGGTTAATTATTTGGGAACAATCATTCAAGCCTTGATCCATTCAGCATGCATATGTCCTTGTAATCCTATTGTCATATACTGTATGAGCTATTGTTTTACCCTGTGCATGAAAAACATTTTTCAGCCTCTATGTTTTTTGCATTTTACATACTCCTAAGTTCATGTCTTTTGTTTAGATAGGGCTACAACTTTATGCAGTGTTTGAAAATACGTTGGTGTCCTGCGTAGTTGTATAGCTCTAATTTTGGATCACGCACTGTAACTATGATTGTTTTTTCATTTTAAAGGAGATGAAAGTTGTCTTTAGAGATAAGTTTTGAGGGGTAGGTGTTTTTAGCTATGGGCTAGATGCTTGGAAGTATTATGGTTATAGCAGCAACTACTTGTCCCGGTTCAATGGATATGCTGCTATTGATTACTGCTTCTACCCACAAAAAAGGAAAATAAAATAAGTTTGTTATTATGTTCTCGGATTTTTACTCTTTACTCTTATTTATTTTGTATTTCTTGTGGCTTATAGCCAGAGTTTTCAGAGATTTGCTGTGAGGAGCTCAAAGAAAATGGAAGATATTGTCACTCTCGGTATACACCTCAACTTCATTCTTTCTTGTTTTATTCTGCTGGCTTTTCTTCTCATTGAGTTATTGTGCCTAACATAATAATTGCATGTTAATTACTTAAGCTGCCAGAAAAAGGCAAGAGATTGCTAAGCAAGTAAAGGAAATGAAAGAGAATATAGAGGTCAGATTCAAATGCAGAACCAAACCTTTATGTTACTATCTCCGTCCCAATATGTCCAAAAAAAATCATATTTACTCTTGATCAAGAACAAATTTGAATTATTTTTTGGACATTCATTTTGGGACGGAGGGAGTACTTTTTGTTGATTACTTTTGTATAACTGCCTGCATTGATGTACCACAGAACAAAAATTAGACGAAGCTGGTGTCAATGAAGAGGGTGCAGCTGCTAATGCAGACGGTAGAGTTTGATCTGTTGTTTTGTTTCCCATGGTAATGATATTAGTAATTTGACTCGGAGTTTATCTTGCCACATTGTAACTTCTTTACAAAGTACCCGTGATCGAGTTTTTGTCCAATTTTATTCCTGATTTTTTAGTGAATAGTATTCAGTGGCGGATTCAGGATTTTGGAACCGCATGGGCTTAGTATTTAAAAAATATTGTATTTAAAAAATATTGTAAACAATAATAACAGTGAAAAATAATTTCATATATAAAAAAAGTTACATATGGTCGATATGGTCGGTGACTTGGGTAAAAAAAAAATAAAATTTTTGAGGTGGACTGGAATCCACGTCAATTTACATATAGTTCGCCCCTGAATTAGTATCCTGCAATTGGTGGTACGCTGGTACTCTTTTATCGTGTCACCTACTTCCTTCGTCCCACGTGAATGGACACTTATTTCCTTTTTGGGACGTCCCACGTGAATGGACACTGCCCAAAATGGAAAAGAATATTCACTATTCCCTCCACTCATTCTCTCTCCTACTTCACTTTTACACTCACAACATTCTCTCTCCTAACTATTCCTTCCACTCATTCTCTCTCCTATTTAATTCTTCATACTCACAACATTTTCTTTCACTTTTTCTCTCTCTTACTTTTCCTTAATTCCCACATTCATAAAGTTGGTGTCACATGGGGCAGAGGGAGTATATTAGAATCCATGTTTACATAATTACATTGCTGTCTGGAATTTGAGATGGACTGCTGTTGCAACATACTGTTTGGATGGTACACAATTGGAGCCTATTGAAAAGGCATGCCATTAGAGCATCCGTAGTCATGGTTTTTAAAATTTGAGTCATGTCATCCCTCTTTCCATCAGCTCAGTTTCACGTTATCAGTCATCAATAACCACAACTCTAAATAATTTTATTTCCATTCATCACAAAGTAAACGATTAATTATAAATGTGGATTAATTTGGGATTGAAAAAAATTTAGAGTATTAACAAGATTCGAAATTTGGTTGGTTGGATAAAATCTCAATAATTGAGATAGTTGAGGATGGTTTAACAAACTTGGATCTAGAGGCAATTGGGCATTTGGGTTTCTATTGGCATTTAAATTTTGTTGGGAATATTGACTATTTTCATAATAATTAGGATCCATAATTATAAAATGATTTTTTTTTGACAAAGTTAAAATGAATAAAATGGCTAATATTGAACAAAATAAAATGTTTGAGAAATTGTAGGGAGCATATGAAATTTAGACTCAATTTATAGACTAGAAAAAAAAAATTATTGTTGCAATTTTTTGAACCGTTGGAGTATTTTTTTTTCTCAAATAAGCCAACGGAATGTGATTTGGAGCTTTTTTGCCCGTGGGTTGGCCCACTTGTCAACCGGCACAGGATGGCGTAGTTCAGCAAAAAAAAAAAAGTCATTCACGCCATTGAAACTTGTCATGAATGAATGTAAATTTCATTCATGATACGTAAGCCGGTGCCGTGAGAATATGCCATGACTTCATCTGATCTTCTGCCAAGGTGTATTTTTTTTTTTTATTTATTTATTTATTTATTTATTTATTCATGCAGCCTTCTAAAACATTAAGGGTGTGAATAACTGTACATTTATATGAGCTATTAATTTTACAAATATATATTGGAATATATATTTTAGGTGAAAGTGTATTTAGTGATAATTTGATTTTTAGAAAATAGACATGCAATTAGTAACAAGTTCTTTTTTAGACTGGACATTAATGTTTAGGTTGTTAGGTGTATATTTTATTGGTATAATAATAATTTGGTGAATTCAATTGAACATTAATTTGGTATAGGGAGAAAAAAAAACCTCAAATCCCTCCGATCCTAAATGAATGTCCGAACTTCATTGCAAAGTACACTCTGAAAATGTGTTATGGTACATTTTAATGGGAAATGTATATAAATATTTTTTGTTTTTCACTTTTTAAGATTTAATTTTGCAGTATAGTGACAAGTGAAAAAAAATGGTGAAAAAAAATTTAGGGACAATTATTTTCAAAAATAACATTCATATTGTGATATTTTTTTAAAAAAAAATTGACATTTTTTAAAAACAGAGAGAGTATTGATTAATCAAACTGAATATAAATTTAAATTGTACTATCTTTCCTTTATGCCTCTACATGTAAAATTGAAAATAAAATATTGAACCTAATGGGCCTTGGCTTTGTGGTATCTTAGCGACTTTCCTTCGGGGAGGTCGCGGGTTCGATTTTCCTGGGAGAATCTTTGTGGTTAATTTATACCATGGGTTTCAGGCTCCTTAGGAGCCTCCCGGGGCACATCCGTGCAGTTAAGGAAGCAGCATTGCGAGTTCAAATCTTGGCAATTCCTTGGTGTTGTGGAGCAGAGGAGAATAAGGGGCCGGTAGCTGGTGGTCAGGATTAGTCCGATAAAACTGGAAACAAATAAAAAATATTGAAGATGGCTGATGCAATATACGATACGGTTTTTGGGCCGGTGAAGTCGACTGCACATCTGGCTCTCACAGTCCTATCTGTCATATTTAGGGAATCCAAAGGATATTTTAGATGTTTTGTTCAATTTTGTGTATTGGTTTGTTTTTAAGCTTATTGTTATGCGTTTCAATTATGGGTGATTTGATTGTTATATCAATTATATTTTACTTGTATCATTTCAATTAGGTGTGGTTTGATTGGTATATCAGTTATATTTTACTTATATCATGTATCGATCAAATATGATTTGATACACACAAATATGTACGTACCAATTACAAAAATTGGTATATCAAGTTTATTGTTACGATTGATACTCGATATATATCAAATATAAATGAAAACAAAAAAATGCATTAATATATTTTTTTTGTTATATTTTCTGTTAATAATTATAAAGAGCAACACATTATAACAGAAAAAAAGAGGTATCAAAACACAAATTATAAAGTCTTGAAACTAAAAAAGTAGTACAACAAAAGTTTTGAAAATTAAACAATCGCAAAAGAGGGCGAGAAATTGGCTTGTTGATTTCGTAGAGAGACCGCGATGAAATTAGAATTTAGGAGGCATATTAGTTGTAAAATTTAGGGTTAGATAAAGAAAATTATTTTTTTATATTATATTTTATATTTATATATAAATATTTATATTTATATTTTTTATAAATAATGTCGATACATGATATATCAAACGAAATCAATAATGTATGTCATATACCAATCAATTAGACACAATTGATAAAATAGTACCCTACCGAGAGTTCGATATACAAATATTTTTATACCAATTATAATTAATTCTATTGATATATGAATAGGTTGATACGAATAAATATAATTTGTGCCCCATAATTTTAATACTTCCTCTGTCCCCGAAAGATTGTCTCATTTGTTATTTTGACTTGTCCAAAAAAATATGTTTCATTTTTAAACTTAGGCATAAATGTTAGTATAAATTTATTAAGATACAAGAAGATAAAACTCTTCTTTACTAATTATAAAATGTACAACAACAAGACAATCTTTTCGATACGGAGTGAGTAATTTTAACCGTACATCTCACCGACTTAAAAATACTACCGAACCAAGCTTAGAATAGAAGGCCGGTATAAAATCGAATTCCATAGGGTTTAAGAGCTACCGGAGCCAAACAACAAAACCCCAGTAACAATTCTGCCCCCAAATACGTCCCTTCATTCATCAATGGTGACCGCGATTTCTCGAAACTCGCACCTCCTCCATCGCGCTCTCCGCCATTTCTCTTCTTCCTCTCCGCATCAATGGCGTCCTTCTTCGAAGCCCTCAATTCACCTCTTCCGTCAAATTCCCCAACATCTCCCCGTTCCATTTTCCCAACCCGTACGTCTCCTCTCTCCTCTCTCCTCTCTCTCTCTATATTTATCTGTATACAAGCATATTTTTTACGCTGATTGTGTTGATTTTGATTTCCAGGATAAGTTCGTAGGAGATTGTGGAATGAGATCATTTTCGATGATTCAAAGGTTTTTGTGCACAACTACCAGTGGTAGTAACGAAGCGAAGAAACCTGAGTCGACGGAGGCGTTGAAAGGATCGTCGGAAGGTGATTCCGGTAGTCGTGAGGAGTCCGGCGGATCTAATAAGAGTTCGGACCAGGGTAGAGCTGTTCGTGGCGGCGTAATTCCTCTCTCTCTCTCTCTCTCTCTCTCTCTCTCTCTCTATATATATATATATATATATATATATATATATATATATATATATATATATATATATATATATATATATATATATATATATATATTTATATAGTATATATTACTGATTTGTATTACTTTTGTTTGAATTTGTTCTAGTTTCAGAAATCTGTCGCAGAACTGTGGAGATGCGTTTAGTGCATGCATCTGAGCTTTGCTATTATAATATAGTTTAAATCGCTGCAAGCACAACATATTCATATGAATCTTAGTCTTCTTACAGGAATAGGTTTTGTTCAAAATTAGCCAAACTTTAATTGGATTCTGATTCGAAGAGATGAATTATCTGATCAGGAACATAGAACTTCTGTGAAATAGATTGTTGAAGTGTTCTCTCAGAAAATCATGAAGCATACAAAATACATTTGCTTACTTTCTAACAGAGACACATGCTGCATTTGTATATGTCTCGTCCTATCAATATATATACTCAAACACACACACACATATGTGTGTATATGTATATGTATGTTTGTATGGGAATGCATGAACAAGTGTATATATGTTAGGACCTTTGAATCAAAGCCTTGAAATCGGAATTGGAGGTCTCTCAGTTTATATTTCCTGATTGCTATGTCTAAGTGATACTAAACATAGCTGTGTTCGCATTGCTATCAAACTATCAAACTATCAAATGAATGTATCGTGTGTGCATTTGTTATTATGGGGGAAAAATGTTAAAGAATGCCGCCTACTAGTTTAGTCCTTCGCTGTGAGCTTGAAATTGATTTTCTCCTTATATGCTTTCATTTGGAGGTCTCTTGCTTTCTCCCTAATTTATTATGTCCTACTTGTGATTTGTTTCGTTCCTTGTGTTTGAATTATCATCATGTATATATACATCATCCAAATTGAAGTCAAATACCAAAAATGGCAAATAAAAGAATTTTTTACATGTGTTTCCTTATTCACTTATCATTCCAAATTGTTTAATAATGCCTACCATTAATGTAATGCATGAATTTCATGATTTACAGCCTGTGTCTTGGTTGAGCTTTCTTTTGCTGGTTGCCACTGGAGCAGGGGTTGTCTATTACTACAAGAAACAGAAGGAACAGCATATTGAAGGTAGATTACTATGGTGAGTAGGATGTATGTAGGTGCAGATAATGCGTGCATGGGATCTGTCCATAACTAATTCCTTTGCTTTGATTTCCTAGAAATCCTACTAATGGCTTCTATTATAGTTTCTTTTGGTTAATGGAACATGGAAGTTTCAAACCTATTATAGTAAAGATCATGGTTATGTATGACAGGACGTATAGAAATGATATATTTTCTCCTTTACTATAAACAAGCTAAATTCGTTTGCTGATTACGGTAATGACAGTCTACAGATATACATCTTAATCTTTATCCAATGTGTAATACTAGTCATATTCTCTGTTGACATGTCAGTCACATATGTAATCAAATTGTCATTCAGCAAATTTGGTAGGTTCATCTAAACTCTTAGGATTACCCTTGGAATTTGTAGTAGCCCTAGAGAAAACAATTGATCATATTTTAATCTTTTCACTACTATAACTGAGTTTTATCCCAATCCATTTGAAAGATATCATTAAATGAAAAGAGCTTGTAAAATATTTGCATCATTCACCCTGGTAATTATATCTAAAAATTCGGAGGATATGAACTTCTAAAATGCGTGCGTGTACTGGATGGATACATTAATTCTTAAATTAATGTTTCTCAGCTGGGTTACTCTGGTTTATACAATAAAGAAGTTGTAAGCTGTCGAAACCCTCCTTTAAAATAGTTTGGGGCATTCGTTATGCTAATCGATTATTGAACCTCAAGGAGATGTAAGCTAGGTGGAGTGGAATATGCAAATGATTACGAAGAAGATTAAGAAATACTCCATATTTGAATCACCTTGTAACCTTTCTCTGGCCATAAGAATCTTGTGACATATTTAATACACTCTTCTTACGAGTAAGTGAATGATTAAACACCAGATCTGAAATAAACTTGTACTTTCTAGTGATTTAATTCTTACATGTACTTGTTGGAGTTTGTTTGTTTGTTTCTATGGCTGCATCTATGTTAATTATTGCCATTACTTTGCTATGAGTTCTGTGGAATTTGTTGTAGAATAAACTTCATCTAGGCTGTTTAATGATGTGCTATAGTATTCTTTCTGTCCCGTTTGGTTTGTAGAAAATATAGTCTCATTTCTGAGTGGAAAAAGGCAATAATTATGGTCTGATTTCAAGAAAGTTACATGCAAATGAAGCACCATTCATTAAAAAAAATTGACTTGTCAAATGGGACTTTTTTTTTTTTTTTTGGGGAAGGAGGGAGTAATTATCATTGCCAATTTCAGTCACTTGAAGTGACTAAGAAAAGTTAGATCTGTCTATCTACACGCTATCATCATTTTCCTGAAACTTTTTGCATTATACCTCCAAGGAGAAGGCGATTAGTTGCCCATTGATTCACAGTTGCTTCAGTATCCATATCTGTTGTATTTCATTTCTTTTACTAATAATGATTGAACTTTAATTTCTGTAGCAATAAAAACTGCTTCAACTGCGGTAAAGCAAGGTCCTTCTGCAGGGAAAGCAGCCATTGGTGGTCCGTTCAATCTTGTTAACCATGATGGAAAATCTGTAACCGAGAAAGACTTTATGGGAAAGTGGACATTGATATATTTTGGCTTCACTCATTGCCCTGATATTTGTCCCGATGAGCTACAAAAGCTTGCAGCAGCAGTCGATAAAATAAGTAAGTTTTTTATTATTGATGATTCAGCGTTAATGATTTTGACCTTAAATTTACCATGCCGAGAGCATATTTTCAGGCAAAGTATGTCCACGGTGGTTATGACACCTTCATGGTATTATAAAGGCGTCCCTGTTTCCCATGCTGATTTTTTTGTGACCGGACTTTGTGCTGATAGATTCTTTTGTCGAGTTTATGGACCGTTCCGTTGTTAGGTTCTTTTGGTTGAGTGTACTCCTAATATACACAGGCTGTGTCATCTTTGTTTGGCACCTTTTGTTTATAAGATACTTAATCCCTCTGTCCCTAAATGAATGTCAATTTTCAAGATTTTTTTTTACCTAAATGAATGTCATTTTTGAAAATTACTTTGTCCCTAAATGTTTTTTACTAAATTTTTTTCACTAGTCACTTTATATTTGCAAAACTAAATGTTTGGGAAGTGGAAAACAAGAATATTTATGCATCTGTCATTAAAATTATAAAAAGCACACATTTTTAGAGTGTCCCTTAAAATAAAATTTCGACATTCGTTTAGGGACGGAAGGAGTATCTTTTTACACACTTTTGTGAGAGCGTGGCCGTGGATAGCTCAACTCATTTGTGCTTCCTTCCATTGTGATAAAACTAGTCCATGTTTTGAAATGCTTGTTACAATTTGGTTAAGACTTCATACTTAGAGATTTCATGTGAAGTAAATTTAAAAGAAGCGACATTATTCTATTGCAGCATCATGTTTAAAGAACGAGCTGTAGGATGCCATCTGATAAGTTTCCTTTCATGCTTGCAGAAGGGAAGGCAGGGATTGAGATAGTGCCAGTGTTCATTTCTGTTGATCCTGAAAGAGACACGATCGAGCAAGTTGGCGAATATGTGAAAGGTGCGTTTTTGCGATTGGCTTGTCTTAAAAATCTTGATGTAGGCTTCGTTGTACTTTGTGCTCTACTGCTACCTCTGTCTCATAAAGATAGTCCCACTTTTTTTTAGATAATTTTGATTGAACTTTGACCAATAATTTTATCTAAATTTATTTATTCTAATGAAAATCCTAAAATTGTTATTGGTAGTAATTTTTATATTGTATCCATAACAAGTTTTAGAATTTCATTTGGATAAATAAATTATTAGTCAAAATTTAATCAAAGTATCTCAAAAAAGGAGGGACTATCTTTACGGGGAGGAGGGAGTAATACTTTATTACATTCTGTAAATTTATCTTTACGGGGAGGAGGGACTTCGTTGTACTTCGTATTACTTTATTACCTTTTGTGAATCCATTAAAAAAAATGTTTTTTTTGCTGCCTCAGAGTTCCACCCAAACTTGATCGGGCTTACTGGTGATGCTGATCAAATTAAAAAGGTTGCACGTGCATATCGAGTTTACTATATGAAGACCGAAGAGGAAGGTTCAGATTATCTTGTTGATCACTCAATAATCATGTATGTATACCTTTTCTATACTTTTTTCTTGTTTCTAGCCTGTGCAAGATAATAGCTGCCTGATTTCCTTTCCATATGCACGAGTACTTGAGTGAAGATTTTTACCTAAATGATACATTGTCAGAAGTGATGATGGCCAAACGGTAAACCCGGCCCGGCCTGGCTCCCACGGATCAAACGGGCCAACGGATTTTATCCGGCCCGTCCGTGAGGAGAAACGGGCTTAAGCCCGGTCCGGCCGTTTCCTTATACCCAAGCCCGCCCGTATAGCCCGGATCCAAGGATCCATGGGCCAAACGGGTTTTACCCATTTTTCTTTAAAAAAAATCTGAAAATGCTTGAATTTTTTTTAAAAAAATACAAAATTCTTTAGAATTAAACAAAGTATTTTATAGCGTGTAGCTATGCATTATAAATGTATGTCCTGTTTCTCTTCATGTTCCTTCATACTTTTTTCTTCTTTTAAATATTTTCTTAGCTTTCACAATTTTTATTAATTTATAGTATATTTTTTATTTTACATTCTCTCCTTTCTTTTTTTCATTGTATTCTCACCTCTTCTTTGACAAATCTATACGACGATCACGTTACAAGACCCTAAATCATTTTGTGTAAGGTTTTGGTGGTGGTGTTTTCCCTCTTGTTGAATCTTGGTCAAGCAGACTACGTACTTGCACCTATTATCCCCGTGCGCCACGCCACATTTTAAAACTGAAAGAGTATCTTTTTGAAACTTTCTTGTCCATTCTTTTTTATCATCTTGTTTGAAAAAATGTGTGAAGTTGATTTGTCTTTATCAACATTTATGGATTTAAAGTCAGTGCTGCATGATGCCTGCATTCTTTAACTGCGTCATTCCCACAATATTTTCTCTTTTTCTTATCTTAATCAAAGCATTAAGCAGACCCTTCATATGTTCCGTAATGGCAAGAGCCCTATGCAATAGGCAGCTCTGTTTATTATAATCATTCAGTAATTCCTTGGTGCATATCTGAAATTTATGGCTGACCTGCTGCAAGTTATGATAACATCAATCAACATTCACCTTTATTGTAACTTCAGACTTTTGATAGACACTACTCCCTCCACCCCGCAATAAATGCCTTACTTTCCTTTCAGGTTTGCCCCAAAATAAATGTCGCATTTCTAAACAAGGAAAGTATTTTATTGCAATTTTACCATTGTACAAGCTTATGTACAAACAAATAAAGTACATTTGTTATGTTAAAAACGTTGACAAATCAAATTCGATATTTATTATGGAATGTAGGGGGTATTATACAAAGGGTGAGTTTGGCATTGCTTCTGATTCCCTGAAAGTGATTTTTCAAAAGTGATTTTAGAAAAATCGATTATTTGTAATAAATACTAAAATTTATAAGTATGTTTGGATAGTATATGTTCAAAACTGATCATGAAAGATAAATATCAAAAATGACATTTATGATATGTATCTCGATATAATAAATGCACAAAAGAGATAGAGGTTATTATTGTAAAAACAACATATATAACAACTTCTAAGAATCACTTTTAGGAAAAGTTGGGTCATAGTTGCTTCTACGAAAACACAGTTTTTTACGTTTTTTAACAGTTTAAAATCATAATCATTATTGTTATCCAAACGCTATTAAAAGTGATTTTGAGCTTCAAAAGTGATTATAAGCCACAAAAAAAACACTTCAAAACTCATATCTCATATTCACTTCTGTTAAGAAATTGAAGTTTGGAAAAATATTGGATCGGTAGCCAAAGTACTGTTAGCTTTTGATTCAGTGCCATTCAGTTCTAACTAGATGGCTTTGTGCAGGTACTTGATGGATCCCAACATGGAGTATGTTAAGTTTTTCGGGAAGAACAATGATGTCGACTCCCTTTCCGAGGGCATCATTAAGGAGATTAAGGAATACAAAAAAGTTAAAACGGTATGATTTGCTGCATGCTTAAATTAGCTAGCTCTATTTAAGAAATCAGAATGGACTTTCTATGTATTGAGGGGGGCAAGTGTCCACCCTCAATTTTTGGGATCTTTCTCTCTATCTTTTTTAATATTGATAGATATAGGAATATAATTTGACAAATTTTGATTGGAAAGGATTGTTTTTATGAAGGTTTATTTTGTTTACTACTAGTTCCCACCTCTTATTACAATGGAGACTGAACATTGAAGATGAAATTAAGTTTGATCAATGTCTGAACTCGTTCATAATTTTACCAATAATGTTGTTAGAACAACGCTAGGGACTAAAAAAAATTCTCACGCTTCAAACAGAGTTAGCAATTTTGATTGGACTTGAATTAATGAGGACTTACGAACACAACATTCAATCACTTATTTATTGATGTGAGCAAGAAATCAGTTATTGATGTGACGAAGATTTTGTGAGAGTTTTTGCTGACTTTTATATTACTTGTAATGTTATGGCTGCCCATATCTCTGAGATTATGGCCCTCTAAAATCACTTGGTTGGCTTATACTAAAAGGTTTTCTTTCATAATACTCCCTCCGTTCCGTCCGAAGGGGTAAAGCATTTGCCTTGCACGGGAATTAAGAAGAAGGGGTAAAGCATTTGCCTTGCACGGGAATTAAGAAAAGTGATGTAGGAAAAAGAAAAAGTGTATAGTGAAATAAATGTTGTGAGTGAAAAGTGATGTAGGAAAGAGAAAGTGGGGTAGAAAATAGTTAGTGAATATTTATTGTAAGTATGACAAGTGCGTCCCACAAATAAAGAAGTAATAAAAAACTTTTCATCCTTAAAATATCGTGGGTCAAATACCTTAAAATATTGAGCTTAGTTAAAACAAAATTTGTAGAAAATAAAATAGCTTCTTTAAACTTTAAGGAGTTTAGATGGTAAAACATACCTTAATTTCGTCGATGTAATAGAAAATTAACCATTCATTCTACTCCCATCTCAAAATGTGTCGAAAAAATTTCAAATTTGTATCTTACGAGCAAATTTGAATCTTTTTTGCACATTCATTTTGGGAATGGGAAAGAGGGAATAGTTATTGCTTTTTAGATACATCTGTATATTCAAAGAGCTAATACAATAACTATTATTCTGGTACTGGTAGTTACGGAATGAAAATTTTATGATCTAGGTAAACTAGGGGCAAAGACAAACAAGGTTAAATTCAGTAGCCGCTTCAATGGCCACTTTCATCCTGTCCGGAGGCATTTTTAGGGGCATTCAAATTACTATTAGTCGTTCAAATAATTTATGGTTGGCTTGGTTGGACGCATAGAACATCCCTCATCAGCAGGGAGTACTGTTAGTAGGTAATGAACCAAAGCCGAAAAGACAAATACAAATTGGCTTTGGTGAGTATTGTTAGGCTGCCTTTATTTTTCTGATTTCACCTCTTAATTGCCTATTAACACTTATTCAATCAGACATTAAGCAAATAAGTGTGTTTTTTTTTTCCGGTTCAGACCTAAAAGCCTTTTAATTGCCTCTTAATTTTAAGCAATGAAATTGTCGCTGAGCACCTCTGAAAGTGAGGGCGCGATCGCGCGGTGAGTCTTGATGTGAGGGAGCGCTTATGGGGCTCGATCGCTCCCTCCAAGGGTGCGATCGCGCGGTGCACTTGATACAAATTTCAGAAACGATTTTAGATGAAAAATCAAACAGCTTGCCTAATTCAAAATTCAGTATTCATTCAGACGCTGCCTAAGGATTCAACCAATTTCAGAGGTGAAATCAGATTTCAGCACTTAACACTTAAAAAAAACAAAAACTCACTTAGTAGGTAATGAACCAAAGCCGAAAAGAAAAATACAAAATGGCTTCAGTGCACAAGAATCCAGGTTTAATTAACCAAAACAAGGCTGATGTCACTGCTCGAGATTTTTTGCCTACTTTGGTATACTTGTATAGATTTACATGGGGCAGCTGACTTCCTTGGTGCCTGTTTGTCCAAAGATTAGCACCAATGCCCTGAGCCGATTCTCAGCTCATGCAGAATTGTAAAGGCCTCAATAGGGACATTACTACTACGTGTTCGTAAGTCGTACGGTGGAGCGTCACTATTAACTCGCTGCAACTGATTAAAGAAAAGAAACCGCATATGCTTATCAGTTGAAAGAAGCTAAGTTTCCCATTTTTTGTAAGGTAAGTTTTAACTGAAAAAAAGTTTGTATACCTCGGGAGATTTTCAAACATAAGCATGCATTCTCAACGCACATCAAGTCTGAATGTGAGAAGGAAAGTGGGCCTTCCCCAGAAAGACTTGTTGCATCTCCTCCCTCCAAATCTGCATCAGCAAAACTTGGTCAGCAGGCACTATTGGACACTATACCCCCCTTAGTTTCACAGGATTAAGCTCCAACATAGATATCATCAATTTAAGTACTCCCTCCGCCATTAAATGAATGTCCAAATTTCATTTAAGGGACATTCTGAAAATGTTTACTTTTTGTACAATTAAATGGCAAAGATGCATGAACATTCTTGTTTTCCGCTTTCCAAACAATTAGTTTGGAATTGCAAGTATAAAGTGACTAGTGAAAAAAATTTGGTAAAAAAACATTTAGAGAGTTTTTTCCAAAAATGACTCATTTTGGGACAAAAAAATCTTGAAAATGGACATTCATTTAGGGACAGAGGAAGTACAACGTACTGAGGGTAGTAGAGAATTCGCCAAAATACTTCCTCCGTCCCAAAAAGAATGTCAATTGTTGTTCTTGATCGAGAACAACAATAAACTTTCAATTTGGGACGGAGGGAGTAGAAAGTAGAGTTCTTCCACAAGGCGAAGGAGTAAGTACTTTTCTAACTAAGAACTTCATACAAGGCTATCAAAAGCACATGTCTCCGATGCCGCTAGGACAACGAGATCTATAAATATATCTCGCATGTGAAAAGAATAACATGAACACTAGTGCAGTCCTAATGCTTTTGGCTATTCAAAATTATTCACAGGCTATTAAGACTTGGCAAATTGGGGGGTATGCGGTGTCAAGGGTATGAGATCTCTGTCAGACTCTTTGGTTGGGAAGGTGGATGCGGTTGTTACGGCGTAGTAAAATAACCTTTTTTACTCCATATGTCCCCTAATAAGTGTCGCAATTTCCTTTTTGGTTCGTCCCAAAATAAATGTTGCATTTCTAAACAAGGAAAGTGTCGTGGTGCAAATTTAAAACTGTATAAGCAATGTGAAAAATAGTAAAGCACATTCCTTAAAAACGTTCACAAGTCAAATGCGACATTTATCGGGGGACGGGGGGAAGAGAACAATGCAGTAAATAAACAAAAAGGAAACCCTAAATTACTTTCGCAACGTCAAAGCACTCTAGCACTTGCAATCGACATGTTGACGAAGGGTAGGAGTCCGATTGAGACGTTCTTCCACCTCCAGACTCCAGCTACTTGTAACAGGACTTCCGCTGCCTGAATAGGCCTTTCCTGCTCTATCTTTGTCGACTTCGCCAAATCTTCTCTTCTTTTTTTTTTTTTCTTTTTATGCTTGATTCCCACCACACACACACACATATATATATATATATATTACTCCCTCCGTCCCTAAAAGTTTATCCTATTTGACTTTTTAGTTGAACTTTGACCACAAATATATGACAATTTAATTATGTTCATGAAATTCTAAAAATTCCTATTGATTCACCATTAATAATATTATCAACAACAACTTTTAAAATTTCATGAACATGATTAATCTCTCATAAATTTGTGGTCAAAATTCAACAAAAAAGTCAAATGGGACAAACTTTTAGGGACGGAGGAAGTACTAATTACTGTTACAGCTCCTCACAAATAAGTTTTAAATTATTATATGATGCACACGTCCCACATGTGTGCAAACGAGGAGGTATGATCACTTAGGTGTCCCGTGCCCAAAATTTGGACATTATTCAGCCGAGACCGCGGATCTTGAAATTCATGATTTTGACGAGTCCAACCTCTTGACACATACCCGCACCCAACCCTTTTCCCGAGTCCTTGCTACAGAATACCCAGGTCCGGTTTTCCCTCATACTGAAACTGACAACAACCTAAATGCAAAATACTCCCTCCGTCCCTAAATGAATGTCCAAATTTCATTTTAAGGGACACTCTGAAAATTAATGCTTTTTATACATTTTAATGGCAAAGATGAATAAATTTTCTTGTTATACACTTTTTGAACATTTAGTTTTATAATAATAAGATGAAAGCAAAAAAAATGGTAAAAAAAACGTTTAGGGACAAAGTTTTTTATTTTACAAAAAAGACATTCATTTTGGGATAAAAATTTCTTTAGTTTGGATTATTCATTTAGGGACCATGTAGTGAACATACCGTTTCACGGAATTCAAGCCGGATATGTGGTACATTTGTTCTCTGAATATCATTTCCATCTGGTCCTCTCTTGTAGTATTCCTTACCAATCCAATGAGACTGAGAATAGAACATAATGTCAAGAGAGAGAATGTCAACAAAAATTTGAAATTATGAGAAATGTCTTGTAGCAAAAATACCCAAAACAATAGGTTCACTTAGTTGAAAAGATGTACCTTCATAGCATGTGAAAAGCCTGATTGATATACTGAATTGCGGGCAATCTCGCAAAGATCACATGAGCTTAACTTCCAAACCTATAGCAGAAATCACAATTATTACGACTAGAGTAATCATGTAGTTTACTGAAAGACATAGGAGAGGGAGGGTACTTACAGAAGCGGCTATACTGTACTCTTCCACCAAGGGCTCTTTTGTTAGGTGAATTTGCAATGGATCGTCCGTGGAAAGAGAAACATTTAGGCCCCGCAGAAAAAACATAGGAAAAGGGTTTCGATGGTAATCCAAAAATAAGGAATTGTTGCTCAAGGGAGACATAGAGAGACCAATCTGATCATCAGTAAACCATAGATAATTAGAGAATGACACATCATTGATTGATGATTAGAAAACAATCATATTCTCTTTTCTTTTTACCTGGGCCAGGTAGTACAAATATTGAAGCACAGGAGATTTCCTTAAATTGATTCCATGTGCAATATTGTGAGTTGTAAGAAATGTGGCAGCAAGGTGGTCAATGTCACCTGCCTGTACAACTTACACCATAAGTAAATGAAACTGCCAACAATAATCAAAACAGATCTGAATGGGGCACAGATTTATACCTCCCCAGAATGTGGACGGAATTTGATTGTAGTCATCCCCTTTGACTCGCGAAGCTGCAATGGAACACGGAGTTAGAAACTAATGTGTTTAAAACCAGTGTGCCAATAGAAACATGATATATGGGTTAGAAAGTAGGGAACTGGTACCATACGTTAAATGCAAAACAAGGGTATCAGTCAATTATCTGGTAAACAGTTCACTGTATAGAGCTCTCTCTTCTTTCCTTCAAATTTTTTCTTGATTGATTGCTTTATGGGTTTATTTTGTTTTATTTTATTTTTAAAAGGTGGGGTGGAGATGCTGGGCTCATCGCACATCCAAATATTTGAAACATATTGAACATGATTGTACTAATATAGGAATTTTTAGATGTAACTCATTTATTTATTTTGGAAAAAATACCTACATGATATTCTTACTGTTGTATAAACCTTGCTTAAAATAGAAACGGACAACTTTGTATACGCCTATATGGAGCACTACATTCTGGGAGTATGTGAGAGAGAGAGAGAGATGGAGGGGGAGAGAGAGAAAGCAAATAACCCTCCTGGTGTAAGCAATAAAGTATGCATATACTCGCTCCTTCCCAAAATGATATCCCACTTTTTTGTCATTACTACGAATAAACTTTGAGCAAATCTTTTAGGTTGATATAATTATCCTAATGAAAATGCAAAACTTGTTCTTGATAGTGTTATTGATGGTGTATCAATCACAAGTTTTAGCTTTACATTAGTCTAATTAAATCAACCTATAATTATTGTTCAAAGTTCATTCGTAGCAACGGCCAAAAAAGTAGGAAGATCATTTTGGGACGGAGGGAGTATATTATTAATGCAAGGTATCAGACATACTTACCTTGTTTAGGGTGTAGAGGTTAGCATAGCAATAGTACACATAGTATGAGAAGGCAGGGTTGAATATATTGGTCCACTGTGAAGGTGTTGGCATGTGTTTTGTAGGACGTCTTTCAGGCTTGCTTTCGTCATCCACCAAGTCCAGCCCCACCACCTGTAGATAGATACAGACAAGTCTACGTCAGTAATCTTGAGCCGATCTGATCAGATACTTGGAAAAGGAGACATGAACGGCACACATGCAGCAATCCATGACAATGAATATATATAAAACACACGCACATATACCACCTCCGTCCCATTTGAAACTACACACATTTGGTAGGGCACGGGAATTAAGGAAAAGTGTTAGTAGAGTAGGTGTTGGTGAGTATGAAAAGTGAGGTAGGAAAAAGAAAGTGGGGTAGGGAATAGTAAGTGAAAAGTTATTGTGAGTGTGAAAGTGGGTCCCATTGATTAAAGAAGCATTATAAACTTTCCCCAAATGAAAGTATGTAGTTTCAAATGAGACAACCTTTTGGATAAAAAGTGTAGCTTCAAACGGGACGGAGGGAGTGTGTGTGTGTATATATATATCCAGATAGATAAAGGAAAATAACAGATGTTCTTGTTGCAAAATACAGCAACTTAATGCAGTGATGTGCAGTTCCCTGCACAATTTTCATGTATATTAGATCATTCTCGTTTTGCAACGATGAATGAGTTGTTGTCTAGGCAGCCAGTTATTTAAACTCACGATTACAATGGCGAGGGGTAGGGGAAGACCCAAGCAAACTTGGATTAGGTGATTGAAAATGATACGAGTTTACTTGGATTGGATGAAAATATGGCGTTGAAGAGGCCGGAGTGAAGGGCAAAAATTCATGTGGGTGATGGGGGTTGATTGGTTTTTTTTTTATTACTACCATTTTCATTTTCATTATCCCTATCTATTATATATTTACTAGTACATGCCCGTGTCCAAGGTCACGTGATTTTTAGAATTTAAAAAAAAAAAATTAAATTTTTTTTTTTAATTTTAAATTTTTTTTTTAAGGGTAAAATGGGAAAGGAACAAAATAGTGAGGGCAAAATGGTAAATTTGGCAAAGGGAACTATTCATACCACTGTTCATGACTTCCCTAATTTATACTATAGATTCTTTTATTATCACTAGTTTTATTTTTTCTTCTCTTCTTTTCATTTCTAATTTTTTTTTCCCACCCATTTCTTCTTTTAACTAATTTTTTCCGTACTTTTTTTCTTTCTCGATGACATATAAGGATTCATGTTAACCCACCCCAAATTATTTTGGGACTAAGGCTTTGTTGTTGTTGTTGTTGTTGTTGTTGTATTACAATTCTCAGTGGTTACTGTTACAGTGATATGCATTGTTCGAATACGTCTAGGTTTGGAAACAAAACCAATCGTGTGGAGAACTCAAAAGTTCAAAGATAACATATTGCTAAGCATGATATGAAATGAGGAAAACGTTCAAACCACAGACTGCACTCATCAACCATCAGTTGATGATCAAGTACTACTGTCATTTAATTCACTTTGAAGAGTACATTTTAGAAAATAGCAGTTTTAAGGATAAATTTTTGAATTTACAGAGAGGTTTTCAAACTAAAATCCCATTAACATTAATATCCCTTGTTTTCTTTTTCCTTTTTGCTTGGGCGGGGGTAGATGAGTGTTAATTTTAGCAAGGGACTTTCCAAATGGGACAAATCGGAAGAAAAAAGAAAAAGAAAATGGCTCGGTAAATGAGACCGATAGCAGATACTTAAATATAATGAGTGGTCTATCAAATTATAAAGAGGGCTTACCTGCTTCAAGAAAACATGCAACTGAGGATGCGATTCTGGATCAACGGTAACCTCAAAAAGTGGAAGGAAGATATTGTCAAGAATGTTTTGGAACGATGTGACAATACCCATTTCCTTATATATATTGTACAGACGAGGCAGCTGCAAACAACAGAAGATTTCAGGTGAAAAGAGACATTTAAGACTATGCATACGGACCGAATAAAGAATTAGAAACCAAAATATAAGCGTATAGCACTTCAAAAAAAAACTTATTAAGTAGTAATAACAGAACCTAACTTATGTTTAGTTAATTAATGTACTCCCAGAGACCATTACTATATTTTTTTGTGCCCAGAGACCATTAACTCTATATTTTTATGCTAGAAACCTTTATATTCTAAGAATTGAGTTTAGACAGGACATCATATTCTTTAGTTCCTAGAACCTACTTAATCATAACGGCCTTTTAAGCAACCCCCAGCCAAAGTGGTAGCAGTAACTGTTTTTCTACCTCACACAACTCGAACAACGTATATTGAAGTAAACCAATTTCAAACTCACTCCTGATTGCATTTCCAACCATCTTGAACTTCAACAAATGAACTTTTCAAAAATCTAGCACACCATAATATCTAATCATGTGTACATGAATCTTAACATCAAGGGTTATGATGAATCAGATGAATTATATTCAGTACCTGAATCAGCCAAACAACATTCTCACTGTACAAGTCATTATTCACAATCCAACTTGCCAATTGATCCCACTCACTTTGCTTTCTACCATAAATAGATATCCTGTATTCCGCCATCTGTAGAAAGAAAGCATTGAATAAAAAGGCAGGAATGAATCATCAAACCCAAAGAAAGAAGGGAAAGAAACTGTGCTGCTGTGGACACTAAAAAATGCATCAACTAATTACATAAAGACACTCAAAACTTGGAGACAGATACAGAGCACACAAACTTCCACTTTATATGTTACCCACGAACATTACGAATTCCAAAATGGATGATATATGTGCACATGATGTTGCTATTTAGCTGGGGAGGGTATAAATTCAGTTGAGCAAGCTGAACAGAACTGGGAGCAAACAATTGCATAATATAAGATGAAGTGAAATGGAAAAGAGTGTTGTATAAATAGGTACAAGATGAAATAGAAAAGAGTAGTGTATCCGTACTTAGCCTGAAGTATTGAGAGAACTGACTTGTTAATGAAGAAGGAAATTAAGGACTAACTTGATATTTACTAGATTCAAGGTCTGAAAACACTTGCTTTGTCACCTCCCCAAGGAAACGACCTACCAAACCGTAAGCAAAAGATAAGACTGTTATTGAGATATCATTGGCAATGCATTAAAGCTTCAAAACTAGTTGAAATGAGGTGAGCTAAGAGAAGAATATATTGGAACTATTATTACATTACAAATTTACAAAGCCAATCCACCTATCTTAATATGGAATAGTTATGAGTTATGATACGAAAATACCAACCAAGAAGTATATACGTCATAATTTCCTTTCTCTAAAGGTTGCAAACGTTGAATAGGACATACCTTGGATGAGATTATCTTGCTTCAAGAAAATCTCTCTGAGCCTACTTTGACCACAGGGATTGTACTTCAGATTGAATTTGTCAAAACGGTGAAAAGTGCTTTTGTCAGCATGAACATCCAAAAGGTCAACATTCAGGTCGTACCTGTTTAGAAAATAGATAGCATAGTTTAAAAAAAAAAGTTAGAAGAGAAAAATATTAATGAAAGTTGAATGCTGCAACTGGAGAAGACAATCATTATGTTATGGTTAAAATTTCTTAAAGCTACTTCATTACCCAGTTAAATCCAAGCTCTCAAAAACTTCTTTTAACGTCAAATATGTTCCATCACGAAATATTACAACCTGGAAATTATTTAAAATGTATAAGCATTTGTAACACAATATTCAGCACATATCAAGTGGGAGGACTGATCATATGCTCCGATAAACTCTTGGTAGACACGAGAGTTCAAAACAATATGCAGACAAATAGGAACTTTCACCTCATCAGGCTCTTTCCTCAACTTTGACTTTATGAACCGTAGAAGATGTTTTTGGTTCATGCATGCAGAATGATGAACATGAGTGTCCACTTTCCTGACATTATAGAAGTCTCGGTGTGGAGCACTTTTCTGAGCCAGAAATTCTCTGTCCGCATTAAGCATCAAATGAAGATTGAATTTCTGGCATCGTATTAAAACAAGTATCGTGTCAATTTCTGATAAGTATGATTAAATATTTATAATGACCATTATAAAAAAGTGAGAGTTTCTACTTGTTCTAGTAGAACTAGCCGATGATGACATAATGTTCGGATATTTCCAGCTGCGATGACTTTTAGGATGTAATGCAAATCAGTGAAAAAGGTTGTAGCATCGACAACAGGAAAAAGCTTCTCTTTTGCTGGGGAAAAGGACACCAAAATAATTAATCCAATTGAAGCACAATAAGTTTCTGAATAACATTAAACAAAGCTCTAAATGGAATCATGGTATCTTACAATTTATATTAGCATAAACATGAGCAACTCCATCTTCCATCTGAAAATAATGCTACAGAAGCAAAACAACGAACATGTCATAGACCTGGAAGCTTAAAATGGAGAACTAGCTGACAATACAAAAGTGTGACATAATAATCAAATCAACATATAAGTTCCATGTTCCCCTCTTGAGGGATTTAGGGAGTATAATTACCTCAGATTTCCCAACAGGAGTATAATCAAATGGATTTAGGTTAGGCTTTGGCGTACAAGGATCAGATATAATTTCTTTCTCCCATGGAGCAACAGCTTCCCTAAACAGGTAACTGTCTCGCATTTCAAGGCAAACTTGCAAAGTCCTGTAGACCTCTGCTTCATCAACCGATGGAGTCTCTACAATCAATACCATAACTGAATCAGCAAATTGAAAAACGGAACCATGAAACATTAATTTAAACTCTCCCATGGTTTAGTCTCACATCTGGGCTGCAAGCAGTAGCCTTGATGTTGGCATAATTTCAACTAACTGGTTCCATAGCAGAAATGTTTTTAGTGTGAACTTAATGCATATCCAGCAATCAGGGTAAGTGTCAAAAGTATGATATACAGAGCAAAGACCTATCTCACCATTCAATAATAGATCATCGAAGAAGTTTTCTTTCTCAACTCTAGCAGGCTTATTTATATCGATCATGTTTCTAACTAGAAAGCTTATCGATCTATGTTTTAAGCATCCATCTAGTAACATGAAGAACCAATGACAAAAATTACTTTACTAGGCAAATCCATACATCAGTATGGGGTACATATGGTCATTTTATATTTATAGGATAATTCAAAATCGGGTTAATGACAGCAATAATACTACGACTGATCCATACGAGTAGTTTTGTACTGACTTTTCTGTTGAAATTTGATCAACGCTTAACCAAAGATTCATAGACATTCACCTTAGATCGAGGCAATAACATTTCAATGTATGTTAAAATATTATATTGATACATACTCATGTTAACTACAAAATTTAATAAGTTGAATCTTTGAGCAGTATTAGCAATAAATTAGCCGAACTCATGAATCTGGTAAGTTATGTTTTATGTGATTAATACAACTGTTCTTGTAGATTGTTTTTTTACCAAGACCTGAGAACAACCCTCCAACCCGAAAGAAAGTCATACAGAGACTGCAAAAACAGTGTAGTAGATAAACAAACATTAAGCCAGGTAAAATAAGAAGCATAAGGGAGGACGAAGTGGATACCAGATGGTGAAACTTTTAGTCGTACAAAAGTTTCATGCTCTGGCTCTTTCCTAAGAATATCAGCTGCTACAGGGTCAGGCTGAACGCCATGCAGATCACCAGATATGCTATGGGATCGAATCATGCTAGATGCAGCTATAGGCAATTGCTCCCTGCTAGCATTTACATTGTCTGGAAAATTCTGGATTTCTGTCCCCTGTGTTCAGTTGAGATTCAAAAAGTTAAGCAAATATTTGGATCTTCTGGAACAAGTAATAGAGCATGAGGCACATTACATGGAACACAAATGAATAAAATTGCCAATTAACCCCCCCCCCCCCACACACACACACCCACACTCCAACCTCCCAAAACAAGATTACAGAGAATCAAAACCTGGTTATAATTGGAGCTATTCCTTCATCCTCCAATAGAAGTATCAGTTGTGTATGAAGATGTGTATGTGTGTGTGTGGTGGGTGTTTAAGGGAATTCAGACAATCAGTAACCAAAAGAACTTACCGCATTCCCATTGGTAAGAAGATATGCACTGTCCGTCATATCAATTTCCTCATCCGATCCTTCTACACTTTCGAAAGCACTGGCACTCGCAGCTGGAGACTTCGGAGAAGTGGGTCTTTTTAGATCCCCAGCTCTAAAACCTGAAGCTTTCCCTGAAACAGGAAGACCTCAGACTATGGGTAACAATAAATACATGAAATTCAAACAATCTTTCATGTGACATATCAAAAGAATGAAAGAAACTTGTGTATCTCATGACTCATGCAGTATGGTATGTATGATCATGAAGTTGTTGTATGAAACAATAAACCGATGGAATTGCATAATGGCTTAACCGAAAAGAGGAAGTTGTGATAGAGTACATAATTCTCCAACTAGTATAGTTTTGAAATATTTACAGGCTATATTTTTCTCATCTAGAACCACCAAGCCATTTAAAGAGCATGCACAGCTTATAAGCTAATCCCCTGCTAATGAGGATTCTACTTTTCAACTGTCATGAAACAAAAAGACTAAAAGGCAAGCATCAAGATCTATAAAACTACGACAAATAGAATTTTGGGACACACTTGACAAAAGTTCTATGAAAGTAATAGAGCCTAATCCTACATATAATCCCTGTGCCTGGTGATGTACTTCATCTGCCAATGCTAATACTCTAGAGCTGTTGTTTTCAGCAATACCTCTTCACTTTGCTCTTCTTTTGGGAGTACAATCTAAATCGCTTGAATCACGGGCACGCTTGAAAATCTGAATAAAAGTTGACCTTACGATTAATAGGCAGTCTGAAGCTTTCAAAAGGTTAACTAATCAGTGGGGCTTTTTTATGTCTCATTAAGCAGCCTCTCAACTCCAGCAGTCGAACAAAAGTAGTTATATGCATCATCTAGCAGTATTCTGTCCATTTTTATCCATCTATGAACCATGGAGCAAGAAGTGCCATGGGGCCGTAGAAGGTTCTTGTGTTGATAGTAAAATAACAATGACAATAAGAATATATTCTGAAACTAATAACACAAACTTAGTTTTTTTGTTAAAGTTTAGTCTTCTGAGAAGCCATATGGACATCTGCTAACTGCACTCAATTATCTTAAGTTAGCTTGAGAGTTAACTATTTCCTGCTTTTTAAGATTAAAAGTTAAAACACTTGTCGGTTACCAGAATGTTTAGTTAAAGATTTAGGAATTCTATGCGATGTACGATGGTGGAAGTATCATTACAACAACATCAACAACAACAAAGCCCTAGTCCCAAAATAATTTGGGGTCGGCTAACATTAATCCTCATATGTCATCGTGAAAGAAAAGATGTATGAAAATAATAAGTTAAAAGAAGAAATAGGTGGGGGGGGGGGGGAATTAGAAAATGAAAGAAGAGAAGAAGAAAAAATAAAAACAATGATAACAAAAGAATAAATATATAATAGATAGGAAAAATGAGAAAAATAATAATAATAGTACTAATAATAAAAAAGAAGTCAACCTCCATCGCCCACATGAATTGTTATCGTCTACTCCGGCCTCTTCAGCGCCATATTTGCATCAAATCCAAGTAAACTCGTATTGTTTTCAATCACTCTTATCCAAGTTTTCTTGGGTCTTCCCCTACCCCTCGCCATTTTATCACTTATCCACTCTTCAGGTCTCGTAACTGGTGCATCACTCGATCTCCGTTTTACATGACCAAACCACTTTAGAAGATTCTCCCACATTTTTTCCTCAATGGGCGCAACTCCTACTTTACCCCTAATCACCTCATTTCTCAATCGATCATTTCTTATATATTCACACATCCATCATAAAATACGCATCTCTGCCGCATTCATTTTATAAATGTAACACTGTTTCACGGCCCAACATTCATTGTCATAACACAGTACCAACCTAATTTTCGAGCGGTAAAAAAATTTCCTTAATCTATGGGACATGTCGGGATCACATAAAAATCATGTGTCACTCTTTCACTTCAACGAGCTTGCTTTAATCCTATAAGTCACATCTGCATCCAACTATCCATCCTTTTGGATAAAAGATCCAATATAGCAAAAAAAAAACTCAGAAGCTTGGACAATCTTTCCATCGAATGTGATCACCTCCCTGCTTTCAACTTTGCTAAAGTTACACTCCATATATTTAGTCTCGCTTATTCCAAGTCTAAAACCTCGAGATTCCAAAGCGGGTCTCGCCAACTCCAATTTACTTTCAACACCCTCTTTTGTCTCATCAATCAGCACAATATTGTACGCGAACAACATACAACATGGTATATCATCTTGGATTTACCTCGTCAATTCATCCATTATCAAAGCAAAAGGGACTAAGTACAGAACCTTGATGCACTCCAATCGTAATAGGGAACTCTTTTGTCTTCCCAACAGTATGTACACTAATACTAACTCCATTACACATGTCTTTGTTGATATCAATATATTTCTTTGAAACGCCATTCTTTGCTAAAGCCCACCAAAGTACCTCTCTTGGCACTTTCTCATACGCCTTTTCTAAATTAATGAAAATCATATACAAATCTCTCTTATATCCTAGTATAGATAGTAAAGTAGTCATCTATGCTATGTTACCTAGACCTTTCATTTTTCCTATGGAATCTGCAGGTCAACACAACATGACGTAGGTGTATTGGTTGTACATGAAATTTAGTGCAAATCATAAAAAAATTTGCACCCTTTACCCAATCCTATTTGTCAAATCTAGATAACCTAGATCTAATAAGGCTGTAACGAGAGAAAAGTAGAGTAATGTTGAACTCTTAGACTTCCCATCTATATTTGATACATTCTTAAATCAGATCTAACCAACTTAAAATTTCTTGACATCAGTCTTTCCTAATGGATTGATTTAGCTTTCAAATAAATATATTTCAATTGTCTCACAAAGAATAAAATCTTACTCTAAACCTCTAAAACAAAAAGTTGGTCATCATCATTTGAGGTAGCTCGTGTAGTCCCAGAGACTTCGATTTGTAAACAGTCTTTCCAGTAAATATATGTCTCTCGTTGTGAAACCTAGAATAAGTTAAGAGTTTCTTTCATCCAAACAAAGCCAAGAACGTGCCCCTTTAAATTGACTTGAAACATATGGGTGGGACATCATCCTTAGAAGACATGATTTTCAAAGTTAAATACTACCTCCGTCCCAAAATGAATGTCCAAATTAGCTATTGATCAAGAGAAAATTTGGACATTCATTTTCGAACGGAGGGTGTTTGCTTTAATTGGTTTAAATATGCCTTTCACTTCATATACTTACTTTACAGTTCTACACTGATGTATCCAAAACGGTCTAGCATTTCCTCATCTAGTTTTATAAGAACCGCTCGTTATTAGTCTTCCAAAAAAAAAATGAAAAAAGGAAAATGATGTCCTAACTCAAAACTTGTTCAAATTTATCACTTTGTTCCCCTATACTAAATACTGGCGGTTATCCCAATCAACATAACAAGGTCTTATGATTACATTTACAAGAGTAACACAGACAAAATAATGGTCCGAATACAACAAACCACAAAGAAGAAATTTAACATCAAGATGTTACTCTTATGACTTTTTTATATAGCAAGAGGCCAACAGCATAGATCCAGAACTTCCACATTTCACTCCATTACAATCAATAAGATGTCCATCCTAACATTTTGTTCACACATAATATGATTTATTCCACAATACTCATCTCCTTAACACAATTATGCTTATGCAAATATTCGATATATCTGTACAGACAATTATGCTTCTGAATTTTAACAATAATGCTAAATTACTCAAGTAAAAGCTCGAGCCTGAGGATAATATCAATCAATCATTATCATTTCCGTCGAAAATCCGTACCTTCAGGAAGTGTTTGGAGTTTAGGCAACCCAGGCGGAATGCCGTCGACGTAAATCACACCGTCTCTTCTCTCCTCGCCATCAACTCCACCGCCGCCGGAAATCTCCGTAACATCTGGCGACGACGCCGACGTGCGGCGGTAGTAGCCATTCCCCTTCCTCCTTCCAGTACCTCGCCGCTGCTTCTCAGCGTACTTCTTATAATGCTGCGGTTGCGGCGACGAGCCGTCCTCGGCACCGGCGTCTTCTCTCTCGATCGACTTGGCGAATTCCAGTAACTGATTTAGGGTTTTGCGGTGCATATAGTAGGCCGAGACGGCTACAAATGAAGCTCCTACCAGTGCCGCCATCGCTAGATGTAGAGAATACGTATCCATGGCTGAATACTGCTAGTATTCCTCTCTCTCTCTCTCTAAAACTTTCTCGCTCTACATATAGATATAAACGTATACTGTTTGCAAGAGTTGAGAAACCCCAACGGAGGAGAGAGTGAGGGGAGGATTTCTTTCTCAAAATATTCTTTTAAAAAAAAAAAAAAACGAAAATAACAATAATCTTTGAAAACTATTTATCAAATTGACTATTTTTTGAAATAGCAAGTTCAAATTTAGTTTTTTTTTAATATCAAAATTTAAACTCGCTATACCATGTAGCGAGTTTAAACTGAGAAATTATAAACTCGCTATATAAAATAAATCATTTTGATTAATAGTTTGAAAGAATTATTATTTTGGAATATACTCCCTCCGTCCCACGTGAATAGACACTTATTTCCTTTTTGGGACGTCTCACGTGAATAGACACTGCCCAAAATGGAAAATAATTTATTATTTTATATTCATCCTACCCCACCCACTCATTCTCTCTCTTCATTTCCTACCACACAATTTATTCAACCAACTCCACTCATTCTCTCTCTTCATTTCCTACCACACATTTTCATTATTATATTTATTTTCCTTAGTTATTGTGCCAAGATTTTTGGTGTCTATTCACGTGGGACGGAGGGAGTATGTTTTTAAAAGTCATTATTTTGAGAGAAAAAATGGTGAGGGGAGGGTGTTTACTGTTTAATGTGGAGGAATTGAGGGAGGAGGTCGACTGTTTATACGGGAACCGTGGAACCTAAGAAATGAGAATATTTTGGGATATACTCCCCCTGTCCATATCTATGCTTTACCATTTTGATCAAACACTCAAATTAAGAAAATAAAATGAGTAATAATGAGAATGAGAGAATGATTGTGAGAGAAAGAAATGAGTGAATATGACAAGTGGAATTCATAATTTAAATGTGTGAAAGAGAAAAGATAGTGGGTATAATAGAATATTAATAATTTTTTTTCATTTTAGGAAAGGTGAAGTTTCTATCGAAATATTCATTTGGATAAAAGGTGAAGCTTCAAACAGGACGGAGGGATTATGTGTTTTGCTCCCAGTGTTCTCTCTCTCTCTCTCTCTAAACACATTTAAAATGTTCCGTTTTATCTTCTAAATATTCCCGCTCTATAATGGCATATTCAATTCAATATTATGATACTATCTTCTAAATATTCCCCCTCTATAAATGGTACTATTCCCTCCTTCTCAATATCAATATTATTATGATTACTAAATTGACATCCCAATATTATACTCCCTCCGTCCCACGTGATTGTGAACCATTTTTTCAGGCACAATAATTAAGAAATATTATTAAGATAATGAAAATGTGTGGTAGAAAATGAAGAGAGAGAATGAGTGGAGTTAATAATAGGTTGGTTGAATAAATTGTATGGTGGAAAATGAAGAGAGAGAATGAGTGGGTGGGGTAGGGTGAATATAAAATAATAAATTTATTTCCATTTTGGGTAGTTTGCATTCACGTGGGACGGACCAAAAAGGAAATAAGTTTGCATTCTGTAACGACCCTAAACCTAGGCACAATTTTAGTATAATATTATATGCTTCTAATCTTAATATTTACTTTTGTGTCTATTTTATGTCTTTGCATTCTTATGTCAATATTAAATGATTGGAAAATAATTTAGAATCCTTAGAAATTCTAAAGAAATAAAATAAAGCATTGAGAAATTATAATAATAGGAAAATGAATAAAATGTGGAAAGAGGATCATATTATGTGGAATGAATATTGGAGTAGGAGGATTTTAATTTAAATGTTTTGGAAATATTAAAGGAAGATAGTACACTTGGTGAAAGCCTTGGGAAGGATAGTTTGAGTGAGGGGACCCCTTCCCTAAATCACTCATCTTTCCCTCATTTGAAGCAAAACCCATACCTCCCTAAATCCCTCCTTGGCCGGCCCCCCTTTTCCATCTATTTACTCTTCCTCCCTCCTCCTTCATCATTCATCATCTTCTTCTTACTTTTTCTCCATAAAATTTCCATGGAAAACCTTTCCATTCCAAGCCTTGTAATTAGTTCATTTATATACCATTTTCAAGTCTAAAAGCATCTTTGAAGTTGGATCATCTAGAGGATCAAATCAAGCTTAGAAGATCATATTTCATTCTAAAAATCTAAAGTGAGTTATTATGACCCTTCCTTTCTTTAAATGTTCATAAACTATTAAATGTTGTTATTGTTCTTCAAATGGCTATTTGATGCTTTGAGAAAACTTTCTTGGATTTGAGGAATGGATTAGTGTTATGGAAATTGTTGTTGTTCATGAAAGTAGTAAAGAGTGGAAGTAAATGGGTTGGATTGGATTAAATGGAAATCTTGAAAATTTGTAGTATATTGGATGGAAATCTAAGTGAGAATGATTTAGAATTAGGAAATGATACTTTGGGATTAAATGAGTTAAAATGAATTTAATAAAGTTAGAATTTCCTTTAAGTTCACAAATTAAAGCTCACTTGGTTGAAAAGTTGGTTTCTTGAGAATCATGTGATAAATGACTTAGAATTATAACACATTTGGGTTTAAAATGATTTATTATGTGAAAAATGAAGTTAGTAAGCTTTCTAGGTTTACACAAAATAAAGGAAACTTGGTTGGGAACAAATGGGTATAAGTGATGAAGGATTTCTGCTTCTATGTTGATTAAGGCTCGGAGTCACGAGTCGTGCCACGTGGCACGAGTCGTGCGAGGTGTGGGACGAGTTGTGACTAGGGTTATAAGGAAGTCGTGCCTTGTAAGGGACGACGGTTCGAAGGAAGGTGCAATGGGCACGAGTCGTGCCACTGGGGGCGAGTCGTGCCACGGCACAGTTTTCACATCAAGTTTAGAGTTGTTTAAACCTAACCAAACTCGAACCAAAATAGAATCTCTTTAACCTAGATTAAAATAGAATACTTTGACTACACATTCACATCCTAAGTGATCAAAATGGAATTGGGAAAGTACTTTAAATGATGCTTGGAAAATGCTAGTTAACCTAGTTTGGTAAATTAACAGAAATGATTCCAACTTGGTAGAGTTAACTGGGATCCTTATAGAGATCATATATTATCATATAATGACTAAGTAAGGTAGGTTGATGATATCTCATTATCTTACTTGAGTACCTATTCATGGATTGTATTATGCTTAGCGTGTTACATAAATGCTGCACTCTGATTATTGGTTGAACATGAGTATTTTACCATGTGACTATATTGCTTATTTATGCATAGTGTGTTAAAGAAATGTTGCACTATGATGTTGGTTGAGCATGAGTATATTTTACCATGTTGCTATATGTTTTATCCCCTTTGTGGATTTATTCAAGTATCTATTATGTGCTTGATTATGTGTGAGTCAGCTGACATTTGGGGGTATAACATAATACGATCAATTATGGAAGTGTGACCTAATGTGATCGGATTATATTATATCTGTGGCCGTCCCCTCCTGTGGCCACAGGATGGGGTATAGCATCTGTATTGAGCCAAAAGCCTTACAGAGTTGCTCTTGTCTTATTTGGTTCCACGAAAACGGGTCTTATAAGACGTGAGTATTGCTTAGCGGCTTCAGCTGTAAGATTGGAGTATTATTATACCCAATGTTGTACGACTACTGTTCAGACGGGAAAAGGTAAACCAAGGTAATGTAAGGTGTTTACAGCTTTTACAACGTGTTATATGCAACTTGTTATGTGTTGCATCTTGTATGGCATATTCTTTGCATTCATAATAGCTTCTTTGAGATTTATTCTCACCCCTCTCCCTTTCTTGTTTTTAGATTACGAGACAGGTGGACCGGCCCAGTAAGGGCGGTGAGGAGTTTGGAAGTTATATTGTGGGAATTATGCAGGTATGATTAGGTTGGTATAGAAAGTGTATGTTAGTATAATTCTTTTAAAGGGTTGTATTCATAAACTCTAATTCTATTTTATATTCGACATCTTTTTGTAACTAAAATCGTTTAATACTTTCAAGGTTGGTCAACTCTTCCTCCAATGTGGAAATGAGTAGAGTTATTTTAAAATGGTTATGTTATGTTTGGAAGTTAAATAAAAGGTTTTATTATTAAGGAAATTTGGGTTAGTTTGAGGGCCAAGCTCCCATTTCGGGATACGTGTAGGTTCGGGTCGGGCCTGCGGTTGGTATCGAGCTCGGTTAGAGTTCTCGGGTAGAGTCTAGGCGAGTGAGAGTGTGCGATAACTTACGTCGAGAGTTTAATACAGGAATTTGTTCAAAGACAGAAAATGATATTGACCAACCAAGGAATCAAGGAAAGGTGAGTCTTGGAAAGATAGATTTCCCCACCATCATTTGAGATATTTTACCTGTCTCAGGAATTAGGGTTCATACTTTTATAAATCCCTGTTCATTCCTTCTCATGTGGCATTACGTCTCATCTTTTATTTGCATAATTGGCCTAAAAGTTGCCTTATGTGTTGGAGGTTCTATTCCTACGGGAGAGTACCTTGAATCATCCTTGATTATCATAGTAGTTGTTATGTTTGGGGAGGACTGTCGCAAGAAGCGAGTCTCCTTATCTATGTTTGATTTGCCTCCGTGTGTGGTTGAGGCGGATAAGTCATTAATTGCTATTATGTCATATATGCGTAAATGTCGAAAGGTTGGCCTAAAGAATGTGAAAGTTATTTGGGTTATGTGTTATATTTAAGTAAAAGAACCTTGAATTATCTCATGTACCGGTGGTAAATAAATTGGTGAACTCTTAGTTGATGTTAGGTATATAGCCTAATTGAGAACAGTTTATGGTTGTATAACTTGCGTGAGCATTTATACATTGGTGTCTCGTGGTGAAGACTAGACATATGAGACTAGTATTGAAAGTGATAGTCTAAGTGGGATTATATGAGTTATAAAATATCGCGAGTACGAGATCTTATGGAAGTAATATATTTTTGCCTTAGGTGCTATAAGTTGACTAAGTGGTGTTTTTCATGTGAGTTTCAAAAATGGGTTTTCATCAGGTATCATACCAGGATATTGAGGCTTTGAGTTGATATAAGGTACTATTTTGATATTCGGATCCCTAGATAGAGTACATTAATTGGGATGATGGAATTGATGATCCAACTTGGGAAATTATTTGATAAAGCAGATAATTAGTTTAGCGACTCTCCGTAAGGATAAATTAGTACTATATTTAGAAAAGATGATACTTGGTGGTTAATCAAAGGGTTATAGAGATCTTAATTAGGTAACTGTGAAGAATAAGTATTCGTTAGCACTTGTTGACGATTTGTATGACTGATTTTAGAAACTAGTAGGATACTCAATGGTTATTAGTTGAATTTTCGGAGTGTTACAATTACAGTGAAATTTGCTTTAAGGATATACTTAAGACAACATTTATATATAGTATGACCGTTTTGATTTGTGGGTTGTGTATTAGTTATGGAGAGGTAAATAGGGTAAATGCGAAGAAGTATAATAGATACAGTTATTGGTGACTTAAAGGATCAACTTCAGAAATTGGTAATATATGTATATGGTTCGTTTTGAGAATTGATTATCATTAGTTGAGAAAATGAGGATGAATCTTATTGGAAGACAGGATACTTTAGGATGATTATATACTATAGGTCGACTTAGTTACGTGAATCATATGAGGGATTAGTGTGATGCTTGAAAGATATTGACGTTATACGGATTTTGAGTTTGTTGATGGTTATTGAGAGTTAAGTTAGATTATACCGTAATGTTTAATTGAAATTTGGGAATGATTGATCTATGAGAGTTCCAATTATATTTTCTTATTTAGAAATTATGGTATTTGATTGGGAACTAGATGTTTACAAAATGTTGTTGCTAAGTACAATACCAATATCAAAGATAAGGAATAGATGACTCAAATTAAGTAAAAGTGTTGAATATTCAACTTAAGGAATTATTGAATTGAGGATGATTTACCTAGTTTATAAGCTTAATGATTGTTCTAGTGTTATTTATCGGAGATAGTAATAGTATGGCGAGATTGTGTTTTCTTATAGAGAAATTAACTAAGTATAAATATTATAAGTAGTGGCTATACTATAAATAGAGGTCAAACAAGGATATTTTGTTGGAATTGTTTTAAAAGTGCTTTACAACTTTGGATTATAAATTGAACTTCAGTATGAGCATTTGTACCCTTCAGGGATATATTGATTTATTAAAGTCAGTGAACCGTTTTTGTGTACCTTAAAATCTGGGAGTAATTTAATTATCTACCACTGGTATGGGACGGTTGTAGATCATTAAATCACTTGAGTTAATTTTGTTAGCTTATCAATCTTTAACAAAATTTCTTAAAATTTTGAGTGGTTTAGTTAATTAAAACTGGTATGGGACGGTTTTAAATAAATAAACCATTCGAGTCTCATTAGATCTCTTTTATATATCCTTTGTAATTCTGAAAGATGTTGTAAATTTTAGAAAGGCATGTTAAATTAAAGTATAGTTAGTACAGAAGCAAGTAGAAAGGCAACCTAGATCCCCTATAGTGATTGATTATATTAAAGTTTTGATCCGAGAAATGATTTGATAAATTGTGGGTGGTTAATGTGACGGTCGCAGTAGACTCGGTTTTTGTTTTGAAGTTGGATCGGCTCTGTTGTGGGCGGCCAACCATTTGATTGAATATTGATCTGTCACTGAACCTGAGCTTAATTAGAGCATTGACTTATGATATATAGTCGACTAGTATTCCGTTTATGGGAATCATGGTCTTATTAGCATGTTTACATTTATTATGTCATAAGCAGTTACTTAATGTTTGTATCATGAGAATTGAGGATGAGATAATGGAAATAACGCGTCTCAAGCGAGTCAAGGCATCAGGTGATTTGGTCATAAATGTGGAAATAGAAATTTGACGTTAGAAGCTTTATTAAATAGGTAGAGTTCTAGATTGAACTTGAGAGTATTATCAAGATGGATTTTGTGATTGGGTTACCTTGGAAGTAAAAAGAAGTATGTTATTTTATAGGAAGTTGATTGTATTTTCTATTCATTATATATAGTTTGATGAGATATTGATTTATAGAGTCCTCATATATGTTAGGGGATAGTTCGATTGTATAAACCCCATTGTGAAAGGGATTGGATAGACATCATTTGGGAAGGTTCTTTTGGAAAAGTAGGAATATTATTAAGTTAACCTTGTGAAAATTTGAGGAATCATTACTTATTATTGATAATATGCTACGGGCATGGGCAATGGATGTTAGTAAGTCAATAGGACGTATGGTTACCGTGGTTGAGTGCGTATAATAGTAGTTATCAGTCTAGCATTGAGATAAAACCGTATGAGGCGTTGTTAGGGAAGAAAATATCGATCTCTAATTTGTTGGGGTGAAGTTGGAGAAGCAAGGCCTAAGGTAGATTGGCGCCAAAGTTCGTTAATCCATTTGAAGCTTTAGAAAAGGTTGGTGATTTGACTTATCGACTGGCTTAGAGAAGTTTATAGAGTAATTGAAGTTTAATATGATATTGTAATATGTTTGGTGACATAAGTTGTAATACTTTTAATTATTTATACTTTTATTGAGATAGTGAAAATTCGCGTTAGTGATAATTGTATAGTATGCTTGGGTCGCTGAGCGGTAATATCATATTATTAAGTGGAATTGAAAATTTTTTTTGAGAAGAATCACAACATTGAAGGGACTGTTTGGGAATTGAAGTCTAAAGTATACATGTAACCAAGGCGGGTTGATCGGGCTTAGGTAAGTGATGCCAAATTCGGGACGAATTTTCTTTAAGGGGGAGTGAGTGTAACGACCCTAAACCTAGGCACAATTTTAGTATAATATTATATGCTTCTAATCTTAATATTTACTTCTGTGTCTATTTTATGTCTTTGCATTCTTATGTCAATATTAAATGATTGGAAAATAATTTAGAATCCTTAGAAATTCTAAAGAAATAAAATAAAGCATTGAGAAATTATAATAATAGGAAAATGAATAAAATGTGGAAAGAGGATCATATTATGTGGAATGAATATTGGAGTAGGAGGATTTTAATTTAAATGTTTTGGGAATATTAAAGGAAGATAGTACACTTGGTGAAAGCCTTGGGAAGGATAGTTTGAGTGAGGGGACCCCTTCCCTAAATCACTCATCTTTCCCTCATTTGAAGCAAAACCCATACCTCCCTAAATCCCTCCTTGGCCGGCCCCCCTTCCCCCTTTTCCATCTATTTACTCTTCCTCCCTCCTCCTTCATCATTCATCATCTTCTTCTTACTTTTTCTCCATAAAATTTCCATGGAAAACCTTTCCATTCCAAGCCTTGTAATTAGTTCATTTATATACCATTTTCAAGTCTAAAAGCATCTTTGAAGTTGGATCATCTAGAGGATCAAATCAAGCTTAGAAGATCATATTTCATTCTAAAAATCTAAAGTGAGTTAATATGACCCTTCCTTTCTTTAAATGTTCATAAACTATTAAATGTTGTTATTGTTCTTCAAATGGCTATTTGATGCTTTGAGGAAACTTTCTTGGATTTGAGGAATGGATTAGTGTTATGGAAATTGTTGTTGTTCATGAAAGTAGTAAAGAGTGGAAGTAAATGGGTTGGATTGGATTAAATGGAAATCTTGAAAATTTGTAGTATATTGGATGGAAATCTAAGTGAGAATGATTTAGAATTAGGAAATGATACTTTGGGATTAAATGAGTTAAAATGAATTTAATAAAGTTAGAATTTCCTTTAAGTTCACAAATTAAAGCTCACTTGGTTGAAAAGTTGGTTTCTTGAGAATCATGTGATAAATGACTTAGAATTATAACACATTTGGGTTTAAAATGATTTATTATGTGAAAAATGAAGTTAGTAAGCTTTCTAGGTTTACACAAAATAAAGGAAACTTGGTTGGGAACAAATGGGTATAAGTGATGAAGGATTTCTGCTTCTATGTTGATTCTGGGCTCAGGTCACGAGTCGTGCCCTGTGGCACGAGTCGTGCCTGAGGTGTGGGACGAGTTGTGACTAGGGTTATAAGGAAGTCGTGCCTTGTAAGGGACGACAGATTCAGAGGAAGGTGCAATGGGCACGAGTCGTGCCCTGGGGGACGAGTCGTGCCCTGGCCTGGTTTTTCACATCAAGTTTAGAGTTGTTTAAACCTAACCAAACTCGAACCAAAATAGAATCTCTTTAACCTAGATTAAAATAGAATACTTTGACTACACATTCACATCCTAAGTGATCAAAATGGAATTGGGGAAGTACTTTAAATGATGCTTGGAAAATGCTAGTTAACCTAGTTTGGTAAATTAACAGAAATGATTCCAACTTGGTAGAGTTAACTGGGATCCTTATAGAGATCATATATTATCATATAATGACTAAGTAAGGTAGGTTGATGATATCTCATTATCTTACTTGAGTACCTATTCATGGATTGTATTATGCTTAGCGTGTTACATAAATGCTGCACTCTGATTATTAGTTGAACATGAGTATTTTACCATGTGACTATATTGCTTATTTATGCATAGTGTGTTAAAGAAATGTTGCACTATGATGTTGGTTGAGCATGAGTATATTTTACCATGTTGCTATATGGTTTATCCCCTTTGTGGATTTATTCAAGTATCTATTATGTGCTTGATTATGTGTGAGTCAGCTGATATTTGGGGGTATAACATAATACGATCAATTATGGAAGTGTGACCTAATGTGATCGGATTATGTTATATCTGTGGCCGTCCCCTCCTGTGGCCACAAGATGGGGTATAGCATCTGTATTGAGCCAAAAGCCTTACAGATTTGCATCTTGTCTTATTTGGTTCCCCGAAAAACGGGTCTTATAAGACGTGAGTATTGCTTAAGCCACCGTAAGATTGGAGTATTATTATACCCAATGTTGTACGACTACTGTTCAGACGGGAAAAGGTAAACCAAGGTAATGTAAGGTGTTTACAGCTTTTCCAACGTGTTATATGCAACTTGTTATGTGTTGCATCTTGTATGGCATATTGCTGCATTCATAATAGCTTGCTGAGATTTATTCTCACCCCTCTCCCTTTACTGTTTTTAGATTCTGAGACAGGTGGACCAGCCAAGTAAGGGCGGTGAGGAGTTTGGAAGTTATATTGTGGGAATTGTCTGGGTATGATTAGGTTGGTATAGAAAGTGTATGTTAGTATAATTCTTTTAAAGGGTTGTATTCATAAACTCTAATTCTATTTTATATTCGACATCTTTTTGTAACTAAAATCGTTTAATACTTTCAAGGTTGGTCAACTCTTCCTCCAATGTGGAAATGAGTAGAGTTATTTTAAAATGGTTATGTTATGTTTGGAAGTTAAATAAAAGGTTTTATTATTAAGGAAATTTGGGTTAGTTTGAGGACGCTCCAGCTCGGGATACGTGTAGGTTCCGGGTCGGGGCCCTCACACATTCACGTGGGACGGAGGGAGTATTTTATTGGTTTGTCCTGAATTGTTATCATTAGAAAAGAAAATTTTAAGTAATAATTTTAAATTTATTTAATTCTATAAATCAAAATCAAAAAACTTGTATTGATAAATTATCAATAATACTATTAATAACAAGTTTTAGATTTTTATTAAGATAATTAAAGCAATCTAAAATTATTGTTCAATGTTGAAATTATCCGGATCGCGCGCGGACAGCGGCGAGGCGGTTGTCTTTCGCGGATGTTTGGGACCTCGCTTTCGGGAAGGAGAGGAGTCGCCACGCGGTTTATGTATTTTGAGCCCAAACGTTGAAAAATGGCTTGTGAAAAATGTGTCATTTTTATTGGTAGCAAAAACATGGAAAAGGCTTTGAAAAGTGTGTCGTTTTTATTGGTAGCAAAAACATGACAAAAGGTTTTTTTAGTACCAGAGATTGTTATGTTCGGAGGTCACTTTACGTTTCGAGAAGAGTATTTTGAGATCACCCGAAACGCCTCGTATGACAAGTCTTTCTACCTTTCTCGAAATTGTGTGTGTGTGTGTGTTTGCATTTTGAAAATGGGGGCTTGAATGACAAGCTTAATCTTGGTTTGAATGTCAAACGTTGATTTTATGATTCTTTTGGAAAAAATGAGCGTTTGAATAACAATGTCGGTTTTGGAGTTTTTTTAGGAAAAGAGGTGCGAGTGACGAGTTTTGAATCTTTAACTTAAGTGTCAAATGTTGACTTTTAAGAAAAGAGCGTTTGAATGTCAAACGCCGGATTTTGAGTTTTAAAGATGATCGTTTGGATGCCAAACGTCACTTTGCGCGTTTTGAAAGAGAGTTCGAATGACGAACTCCGGTTTTGAACCGGGCATTACATTGTTAGCGATTTCACGAAAAAAAAGCATTAAATGATATGCGATTAACGAATCGTTTTGCGACTCGGACTTTTGATATGTAAATACTATCACGAGCCAAACGGCTCGAACTTGTAAATGACAGTATTTAAAATGCGGTATCGACGGAATCAAACGATCCGAATTTTTAAGGTGCGATCAACGAACCAAACGGCTCGGACTTGTAAAGTTGCGTAATGTAAATGACATTCAACGGATCAAACAATCCGGATTTTAAATGACTATCACGAACCGAACGGATCGGACTATAAAGTTGTGTAATGTAAATGGCATTCAACGATCAAACGATCCGGACCGTTAAATGACATAAAAAGTAAAGAAACGGGGCCGAAACGCCGTTTTAACCCGAGATTACTTCTCTTACGGGAGAGAAGAGGAACTTGGACTAAAACGTATCGGACCCCGTCGACGGTGACGTCTACATTTCAATGACTTTTGATCGAAATGGTTGTAGCGACTGGCGCGTAAATCGAGACGGAACGAAGTGTTTAGGGAGAGAGAGTGTTATCTATGGCTAGGGGTTGACTCTTTTGGCTTGGTTGACGTATACGGGATACGGTTTAGTGTTTGGAAACGTGTCTCGAGGTTGTTTGGTTCGTGTTTGGTTGAAATATGAGATTTTCACGCAAATCGAGACAAAACGGGGCTCGGGAGGGGGTGAAATGTGTTTATGCCGTGGGCTATGGTGAAAATGGATAATAATTTTTCCTTCTTCAAATGTTTTGACAGCCCTTGTATTTATAGGGTGATTTTGTAAAAGAGTCCGGACGGACTTAATTTGGGGGGGGTTGTGGTATTTTGGAAAATGGGAGGGCTTGCTGGCAATTCTGCTTTGTCGGTAAAACGGTCCGGACGGACTGTGACACAATCTCAGGGGCATTTTGGTATTTTCACTCTGAAATCTGATTGATGTTGACCAGAGGGCAGTGGCATGTGTGTCACGTGCTCCTGTGACTCACCAGGGCTAGGATTTTCGTCCCGTTATTCCCGATTTTGTCCATTTTTTAAATAACTGTTCGGAAAATGTTCGAAACGCCCCCGAAAAGTGTCGAAAAGTGCGTTTTTCAGGGAAAGCTGTACTTTTACGTGTGATAACGTGTGTTGAGTACGCTTTGACTTTGGAATGCACGGGGCAGTCCCGGGACGTCTTGTTGGCTTGGGAACTGGGAGTTTAACGGGTTCCGATTAACCTGGAGCGGGCCAGTTAACGGATTCCGATTAACTTTTAACGGATTTTGACGATCCGGATTTGGGTACTTACAAATGTTTTTATAACAAAAAAAAAAAAAACAAAGATCATTTTGGGGCGGAGGCAGTAGTTACTAAATTTGAATACGATGAAATTATGAAAAAATAAATCTTATAAATAAAAAAAGTAAAATAGGAAAAGAAAGTGGATAGAGAGATTTTTAAATTTTTATTAGGATAATTAAATCAACTAAATTTTTTTACTATAGTTAAAAAAAAATGTAATAACATAAAAATAAGCGCTGACAATTAAATTATAGTTGTTCTTGTGTGAAACTAGTTCTAGGATAAGCTATCCTAGAACCTGTTTTGAGAAAGTGTCTTTTCTAGTACAATAAAGTGTCTGTTGCAATATAAACAAAGTGTTTGTTCTATTATGACACTAATAAACACATTTAAATCGATTGTAATGTTAAATAATGCGGTGATATCGTTGAAAAATAGTGCATGTGGTAGTGTTAAAAAGTACATGTTGTAGTATTGAAAAAAGTGTCTCTTGTAGTATTGAAAATGCCTGTTGTAATATTGAAAAGTGTCAAGTGAATTAAAAAATACATGCATGTTGTAGTGTTAAAATATGCCTCTTGCAGTATTCAGAAGTGCCTTCTGCAATATCAAAAAGTGTCAGGTGAGTTTTGATTATTTATTACAAAAGTGTCAGGTGAGATGAAAACACATGCTTGTTGTAATGTTAAAATGTGTCTGTTGTAGTATTGAAAACTGCCTTCTAAAGTGTCAAAAATATATGCATGTTATAGTGTTAAAATGTGCCTGTTGTTGTGTAGAAAACTGCCTCTTATAAGTTTCAATTATTTACAAAAACGCCACCGCATATTTTGAGAAGTTCTATTTATTTACAAAAATGCCACCGCACCTATTTAAAAACACGTTATACACTCAAACGAGCGTAGAACACGTTTTACAAGAGATTTTCACATTAAATTATCTAGTAATTGATAGTACACACACAAATGATATATCAATAAAAAATAGATTTTTATTAAATAAATTAATTAAAAAATATTATTACTTAAAGATATGTCAAAATCTTACAAAAAACGTATTTTTTCTTAACCTTAGAAAAAACGTGTATTGTTTTCCCCCGCTAGTGCCAGTGTTAGTGTAACAAAGTGTCAGGATAACAAAGTGTCAGTGTTAGTGTAACTAAGTGTCAGTGTAAAAAATTGTCAGTGTTATTGTAACAAAGTGTCAGTGTTAGTGTAACAAAGTGTCAGTGTAAAGAGTGTCAGTGCATATATATTAAGTGTCAATATAAAGAGTGTCAGTATAGGGTAAAAAAGTGTCAGTATTAGGATAAAAAAGTGTCAGTGCATGTATTATTAAGTGTCAATGTAAAAATGATTTTTTCTTAAATTTTAAAAAAAATGCATTTTTTATAAGACCAACTCTATAAATAAAGACAATTCAAATTGACAACGAAAAATGAAAAAGTAAACTATCTATTTTTGGGTGACGGAGGGAGTATTATTATTTGACAAAAACTTACGTGAGAACATGGATACCCGTCTCATGGATGAGACGGGTCGGAATGACCCGAATCACGGACCCGTTTCAGGGATACCCGAAGCGCTTGGAGGAGATGTCGGAAGGATTGAGGAAAGAGATGATGCAGAGCTGGACGTCTTCAATGGCGTTCACTAGGCACCTTCCCCAATGGCGTTCACTGATCCGACCGATTCATTCACCATTGATTCTGTTCGACACAGTTTAATCCGACAGGAAGATACAATTATTTTCTCTCTCATTGAAAGATCTAAATTCCCCTTCAATTCTCCGACCTACGACCCTAATTTTCCCAACATTCCAGATTCTTCGACATCTTTAGTTCAATCCAAGGTTAATTTCTATCTCACTTCCTCTATTTTTGGCTGCTAAATATCATATCTCAATTGTCTGTTTAATTTTTTTTAAAAATTTTTAATTTTTATTTTATTTTTCGGTTTGTGAAAAGTAATAGTTACTATAACATAATGTAATAATTGTATGCATATAAAGTAATAGTTTGTATACATTAAAGTAATACATTAATACAGAAAAGTAATAGTGTTTTTTTCTATGTTTTCTTCGTTTGGCGGAAGTAATACTTATTATAATTAAAATGTAACAAACGTGTTATTTATATGTAATAGTATTTGTACATAATTGTAACACGTATGTATAGATATCTATATGTTTTCAAACAATAAGTTACAATGAGTTCAAATTTATCATGATACATGTAAAAGTATTACATTATCTATAGAAATATGTTACAATTTCATCTATCAAAGTGTTACATTTACTTGTATAAACTATTACATTCATATACATAAGTTATTACATTTATGTAATACATATAGTTTGTATTACATTTGAAAAAATGGGTGAAAACGAGCTTTTGTTTTTTTAAAACAAGTATTACGTTTACTTATGAACAATGTTACTTTATATGTATACAGTCATTACATTAAGAGATGGTAACTATTACTTTTTCTAAACCACTGAAAAACCAAAAAAATAATATAAAAACTAAAAAAAAAGCAAAAAGCAAAAAAAAAATTAAATTAAATTAAATTAAAAAACAGCACTAGCAAGAAGTGGATTGTTACTGGGATTTTTAAATGGAGCAAATCCAGCTAGCTACAGACGGAGCATTGGAAATTGGAAAGAGGGCTATTCGGTAATTGGCTATTGGAGTAATGCCACTTGAAGCTTTCCTGGCGGATCATGCCCATGGGTCATGAGTTGACCCGTCTCATGTATGAGACGGATCCCCTTGTTCTCATGAGAGACCACCTCTTATTATTTTATTGCTCTTATATTTAATTGAATAAAATATGTGGTTGCATCATTATTGGGCACTACAAATCATAACCCATGCAACCTATTTCGTGGTTCATGCCTTTTATTTTTGCATCCCTTAACTTATGTTGTTTTTCTATGTGCTCAACTTCAATACTCCTTCAAAAGTTTTTTTCATTTTAATTTTTACGGTCAATTCGATTAAATTTTAATTGTAATTTTATAAAATTTAAATATTTTTATAGAATTCTAAGATTATTATTGAAAGTATTTTTTAAAAGAGAAAAAATAACAGTTTTTAGAATCGTTTAGAAATATTTAGATTTATAAAAAATTCTGATCAAAATTCGATTGAGTTAATAATAAAAATTAAAATGATACAAAATATCGGGATTGAAAGAGTACTTCTTACTAACAGTATATAATAAAAATAAAAAAAAAAAAACAGAAAAAATTGCAAATATAGTACCCCCCCCCCAACTATAGGGTTTTTTTGGCCTGGTTTGTTCACATAAATATACTTTGAGTAATAATTTTAAATTAATTTAAATATCATAATTAATATCTAATAATTATTATTGGTAGTATTTATGATAATATATAAATAACATGTTTAGAGTTTTCATTGTAATAATTAAAGTAACTTAAATTTAAATTTATTGCTTAAATTATCTTCATTTTTTTCCGAAACACAGTGAGTAATTATTTCCAAAATTTCAGCTGAGGTTCGGTTTAGAGAAATGTATTGAATTTGTGTACAAATCTAGAAGAAAGAGTGCTAATTAGATAAATGCATGAATATATTAAATTAATGAAATTCTAAGTGGGAAGCAATATGATTTCAAGAAAAATGATTAAAGTCTAAAGTGCTTAGAAATGTTGGCTTGGAGAAAAGGATAAGATCTTCAAAATAAACCCTAGAGCTTAATTATTCATTATGGCCTTTTCATTGTTTAGGGGCCCATTTTGATTGTAACATTACTACTCTTACCTCTCCTGTCTCGTACCTATGTGCACATTTGATGTTTTATACATAAATTAAGGAGAAAATATTATATTAAAAGTGTTGTGAGCGTGAAAGTAAAATAAGAGAGAATGAGTGGATTGTAAATTATAATGGTATTGTGAGTATTAAAATAATATAGGAAAAAGAATGAATGGAAGGAATAGTAAAAATTCTTTTCCATTTTAAGAAATGTACACGTAAATTTGGGACGTCCAAAATGGCAAAATGTGCACCTAGGTATGAGACGAAGGGAATATTTCTTAATTGAACATTTTCTTATACCTAATTTCAATCATTCCTTAATCATGATTTTTCGACAACCCATTTTTTCAGTTAAATAGAAATGTGCAATGCATGTGACCCAATTTTTAAGAATAAAATCGAAAATCATGATTTTTTTAAGTAAAATAAATTTAGGGGGTTCAAATGTAAAATATAATACTAGGAAATCAATGCAAACTGAAATAATAAACTATCAAATGTTCTAATTGTAAAATTTAAAAGTAAAAAGTATTATAAGCTTTAACCAAGTTTATAGGGATTACAATAAAAAATTATATATTATAAAACAAATAAATATATTTCTTATTTTTTCAACTGAATTGTGTTTCTTTTAAAGAAAAAGCAGTAGTTATGTGCTCATTAAAAAAAACATTTTCAATTGCTCAAGTAAAAAAACATTATTTACTTCTTAATTATCAAATTGTTTTAATTATCAAATTGTTTTAAGCAACAACAATTAAAAGTAAAATATTTATGTATTTCCTATGATAATTGTTTTTTTTTTAATTATTCTTCTTACTTCAACAACTCAATCAAACCTAACCACCACCAATCACCATCGTCAACCTCACCACATCCGCTACCATCATTGCAAAAGGCTGATAATTGTTACCCAAAACCATTCCACCGTCAGTCAATATACCAACACAAAACCAACTCCTTTTCATCAAAAGTCAAAAAATCAAAACTTGGTATTTATAGAAAATTATGTAGATTAGATATCAAATCAGAAAATCAAAATTCAAAAATGGATCTTAGATCTGAAAAGAAAAGAGATGAAGGGAAATGGATCTAGATCTAGATCAAGATTTAGATTTGAATCTAGACATAAAAAAAGAAAGAGATGTGAAAGTGTGTGATGTCACACACTTGACAAGTCAAGGGTTGACTTAACTTAAGATTTGTTACTTTCTTTATTTTAAGTTAATTTAGGTAAATATTACTTATATTGTTTATATTGTATTTTTATTTACTAACCTACTAACCAAATATTGAATATGTTTAGTATATTTTGGTTATTTTGTAGGATCTCTCTCACAAGGAAAGAGTCCAAGATAAAGAAGGATTGCATAATCAACTAAGGAAAGGATGTAGTCTATTTGAAGAAGATCTCTTCATGCAAATCGGCTCCTATATTGAAGGACTTATTTGCTTATAAAAGGGAACCTCACGGTTCATTCATAACACGGCTTTAGAGACTCAAATTGTTGAAGCATAATAGCTTTCGAGAGTCATTTTTATGTGTGAGAGAGTTTTGATTATTTTTGTCATCTCTTTATGTTCATTAGTGTAATCGATTCAAAACTGAGTTTAATAAGAGATATTTTATTGTCTACATCAAGTTGTTGTAAGATAAGTTTTATTTTTGTGTTTTACTCTGTTTGAAATCGTTTTATTCCGCTGCATTTATCGCTGATGCTATCACACCAGGACTCACTTCAGGCGTCTGTGCATTTTTGTGTTGTTCCTAGCCGCTCAATTTCTTTCAAGATGGTCAGACAAAGAAACGAGGGGGTAGAAAAGAAGATGAGAGGATATGTCTAAAAGGGCAAAGGCTGCTGGAGTAAAAGGAGAGGCATGCGATAGAGAGTGAGAGAGATGAGGTCGTTGGATACCTGGATGGGTGAGGTCGCTGAAGGAAGGAGTGGACATAGAGAGGGTACGTGAGATTGTGTGTGTGTGTTTTCTGATTAATGAGAAAGGAGATGGGATGGGAGGGGAGGGGAGGGAGGAGAAGGGTTTTGTTTGTGGGAAGGGGGAGAGTGTAAATTAATTATTAATTTTGGCCTTTTGAAATTATTATATTTTACCTTTTGCTCTTTAATATCGTGTTATTTTACTTTGAATTGATCTTCATATTTTACCCTTATAAATTACTCATTTCGCCCCTGAAAGATTGTTCCATTTGTCATTTTGACTTGTCCCAAAAAGTATGTCTCATTTCTAAACTTAGGCATGAATGTTAGTGCAAATCTACTAAGGTACAAGAAGGTGAAGCTCTTCCTTAATAATTGCAAAATGTGCAACATAACAATCTTTTAGGGACGGAGGGAGTATGTCACATGCACATTTAACTGAAAAAAATGAATGTCATTACCCTTAGATATCTTGAACAAGCATTCAAATCAGATGAGGTAATATGTTTGCAACAAATGTCAGTTTAGATATAAAATTTAAACAAGCCCTATAATTGAGGTACTATTGTTGCATTTTCTTCTAAAAAAAATAATACTAACACTGCACATGTCCACTCAAAAAAAAAAAAAATAAAAAAAATTAACAAAATTAAAAATAGTCCATGTTCTAGAAATTTATGGAAATTGAAGTTGTGACCTCTTTGTCCTTTTATGAATGGTCAAACTTAACTTTCTTAAGATACTAACCACTGCTAATTTAATCAATTAATGCATCAAAGTGGTTTAGTGAATTAAGCCCACCAGGCCACCAACCTCTCCAATTCCATTCATTTTTTAATACTCCCTCTGCCCATACCCATACCCATACCCATACCCATACCCATAGATATATGCATTTTTTTACTTGACGCAAAAATTAAGATATACTCCCTCCGTCCCACGTTAGTTGAGATTAACTTTTTGGGCACATCAATTAAGGAAAAGTAAATGAGAGAAAAAGTGAAAGAAAATGTTGTGAGTATGAAGAATTAAATAGGAGAGAGAATGAGTGGGAGGAATAGTTAGGAGAGAGAATGTTGTGAGTGTAAAAGTGAAATAGGAGAGAGAATGAATGGGGTAAATAGTGAAGATTCCTTTGCCATTTTGGGCAGTCTCAACTAACGTGGGACGACCCAAAAGAGAAAGAAGTCTCAACTAACGTGGGACGGAGGGAGTATGCACTTTTTGGCTTGACACAAAAATTAAGGTAAAAGGTGAAAAAGGTGATGTGTTGTGAGTGTAGATGATTGGGTAGGAGAGAGAAAGTGGAGTAAGTGGATAATGGTTGTGAGTAGAGAGAAGTGAGTCTCATTTCCATTTTAGGAAAGTTCATATTATTGTGGGACGTTCAAAAGGGATCTTTTTACAAATTATCGTGGGACGGAGGAAGTATGCACCATGGCATATTTAATTAACGATTTAATATTGTTTTTTTTATATTAAGCATAAACAGTTAATAGTAATTTAACTTTTATTTTGGTCATTAGAATTTGCTTTGTAGTTGTCAATATCTTTTAATTTATCAAGTCAAATGAGTCTTTTGATGAAATATTACTGATAAGTGCCTATTTTACAGGTAATTATTGTATTATATTACATTATTTATCTTAGTTTTTAGATTATTATTAGCTCATTTTAGATCATTATACGTTATTATTCGCTGATATTATGCTTGTTGGTGTTTTATGGTTGAAACATGTTTTTTGTAGCTTGTAGCGTGTTTATCATAAAACATGGCTTACAAGGTGTATTGGGCATTGATAGATGATAAGGGACAAAGGTGGGGCATTTTGTAGAAGAAAAGGAAGAAAAAAGAACAATTTTGATTTGGCACGACAGCGCGTGCAATCTTAGCACGGCCGTGCAAAAGCTATCGAGAAGAACATCAGAAATTCAAATTCTGCATGGCAGTGCAAAAATACAAGCGCTGCAGTACAAAACGAAAAAGTGCAGATTTTTAGATGTGCCTTTTAGAAAGGAATATTAATCACTATATTGTTTTGGTCAAATTTCGACAAGTGATTGTAAATAACCAAATATTTCAAGGAAAGAATTGGGTGCAATGGAATATAGATTTGTGTGTGTAATCAAAATGAAAATGACAAAGGATTTTGACGAGGAAAGCCCTTGAACAAATTGTTCGCCGGCATAAAACCTCGGGAGATTTTGGAAGACCTACCTTGACCAAAAAGTTTACTAAGATTCGTAGGTAGCTTACAAAAATAATGAGCATATGCGAGGGAGAGTGAGACTCGTGAAGACCGTGTGTGAATTACATGTGCTGATCTCCCTTTTATACCTCTACAAAGGCTAAATACAAGATAAGATCAATCCCTAAGATTTCGGTAAGGTTGTTGTTTGTTGAGAGAAACTCGGCAGTTGGTGGAGAGTCGTGGTTGAACTGGTATGCCCATATGGCTCCTAAAAAATAGCAACCGCAAAACTGCTCCCAAGTTGGTCCGGCTTCAAGATGTTGATGAAGACGTCGAGCCAAGATGTCGGTCCAAGATGTGAACTCAACATGTAAAGTCAACATGTAAAAAGTCAACTTGTGGACCAAGTTGTAGACCAAGTTGTGGAGGTCAAGTTGTAGAGGTCAAGTTGTAGAGATCAGGATACTGAGGCGTCTTGACATGTTGACCTGCTTAAGATGCCAACCATATACATATAGTGAAAAATCCGTCCCCAACATATATAACACATATTTAACTAAAATTTAAACACATTACAAAGGATACTGGAATCGAGTTACACTTCCTCCCCAAATGGCAAAGACAAACGAAAATTTTGTTCCATTAACAACATAATTCGAACTCTTCTAGTATACTCCTCTATACCTCCATCGTTTTGGCATCACACTTTACAAATGGCTACATACTTGCTAAACATCATACCTAGAAAACTTCTTAAAAACTCCTTTCCAACTCAAATCTTCTATCATAAAAATCCCTCTTATTCACAACTCAGAGTTTTTGGCTGTTTATGTTACCCTTTATTTCCCTCTACCACTATACAAAAACTAGAAGCCCACTTAACTCCGTGTGTCTTCTTAGGGTATTCGTCCAACCATAGAGGATACAAGTTCTATGACATCTCAAGTCGTCGTATATTCATATCCGACATGTTATATTCGACGAATCTCAATTCCCATTTTCAAAGGTGTTTACCTTTGAAAATGGGAATTGACTCATAGTGATTATACCTTTCTAGATGACTTCCCACATCCATTGGTCATCAACCAACTCCATTTTGAGTCCACCCCCTCGTCACAACCCTCCCCACCCCCTTCTCCTCTCCGACAACCTCTATGCCGACCTCACCTAGTCCTACAAGCCCTCGACAGATTGCTCCCATGCCAACTCCAATTTCTTCCCTTCCTCCAAGCACTAATCCCCCTCGACCCATAGTCACTCGTAGCATGTGTGGCATTAATTATCCTAAACATTAGTTTAATCTTTTGATTTCGGTTACTCCTTTTCCCCTTCCCCGTAACCCTACTTGGAAAGCAGCCATAGTTGATGAATTTAATGTCTCGATTTAAAATGAGACGTGAGAGTTGGTTCCCCATCATTCTCATGTTAATATAATACATTATATGTGGATTTTTCGTCATAAAAACAATTCTGACGGTTCTTTTGAGAGGCAATAAGCTCGTCTTGTAAGTGATGGAGGATCCCAGCAGATTGGGTGGATTGTAATGAGTCCTTCAGTCCAGTGGTAAAATCGGATACAATTCAGACAGTTTTTAGTCTTACAGTTTCCAACTCATGGCCGATTCATCAACTTGACGTAAAGAATGCTTTCTTACACGACAAACTTAAAGAAACGGTGTATATGCATCAGCCTCTTGGATTTCGTGACAATACTCATTCAAATTATGTATGCCTCCTTAAGAAATCACACTATGGCTTAAAGCAAGCACCTCGTGCTTGGTACGAACGTCCGAGTTTGTCTTCACCTGTGGCTTCACTCACACCAAGTGTGATCATTCTCCTTTTATTTACAATTGGGGAGGGTGCCCAGACACGTGACATTCTGCTTCTGGCTATTGTGTATATCTTGGTGAAAACCTTCTCTCTTGGTCGTCTAAACGACAACTCACTCTCTCTCGATCTAGTGCCGAAGCCAAGTACCATAGTGTCGCTAATGTAGTTGCTGAAACTTGTTGGCTTCGTAACTTGCTGCTTGAACTCCACAATCTATTAGACAAAGCTACCACAGTCTATTGTAATAATGTGAGTGCCATTTATCTACCGAGTAACCCAGTCCAACATCACCGCACCAAACCCGTTGAAATGGATATTCATTTCGTTCGCAAAAAAGTTGCTCGTGGTCTTGTCCGTGTACTTCATGTTCCATCTCGGTATCAGATTGCAGACAACTTCACCAAAGGCCTACCTCGAGTTCTTTTGAAGATTTTCATGACAGTCTAAACATTCTTTCCCCTCCCGTTTCGACTGAAGGTGAGTATTAGCCGAATATTGTTTGTATATTTCTTAAGAGATTTGATTAACATCATGTATATCTCGTTAGTTAGTTAGGAAATATATCAAATAATTAGGTTAAGTATATCATTGTATACTAGCTTAGGGCACAATATTGTATCACTATAAAGTGTAGAATTGTTATCGATGAATGAAATAGTGAATTACTTTTAATTTTATTAGTGGTTCGCACCACATTACCCAAACCAATTGTGGATAATAGCATTACAACTAATATACTCCTTTCGCCCCAAAATATTTGTCCTATTTGATTTTTTTGTTAAACTTTGACCACAAATATATGACAGTTTAATTATGTTCATGAAATTCTAAAAATTTATATTGATTCACCATTAATAATATTATCAACAACAACTTTTAGAATTTCATGAACATGATTAATCTCTCATAAATTTATGGTCAAAGTTTAACAAAAAAGTCAAATGGGACAAACATTTTAAAACGGAGAGAATATTTGTCCATTATGCTTTTTCTTTCAATAAATAGTGAAATTTATACTCCCTCCGTTCCAGCCCACTTAGGATTTTTTGAAATGGCACGAGGATTAAGGAAAAGGTAAATGTTGTGAGTGTAATTTAAAAATAGGAGAGAAAATGAGTGGAGGAAATAGTAAATTATAATGGTGTTGTGAGTATTAAAATAATGTAGGAGAGATAATGAGTGGAGAAAATAGTGATTTAAGGTTTCCATTTTGGGCCGTCCTAAGTCGGATGGGACGTTCAAAATGGCAAAAAGTCCTAAGTCGGCGGGGACGGAGGGAGTATTATTCAATGAGTGCATAACACGACTGTATCATTTGGAACGAGCCTCCAAATCTTGTGGTAAACCATTTTGACGATTGTTTGCAAAAGTGGGATAATTTAGTGAAAACAATAAAAAAATAAAATATTAAAATAATGCTTACTCTGTATTAGAATAAGATTATTATTTTTCTTTTTTGATTTATCCAATATAGTAAAGTTTTTAATTGATTTATTATTACTTATAATAATAGACAATTTGATCTACTCGGCAATCTTATAATAAAAATTTCATACCCACTTTGTTTTTCTTATTTTACTTTTTATATTTATAACATTTTTTTTTGAGTTGGTCTTATAAAAAAATAGTTTTTTCTTAAGATAAGGAAAAACGTGTTTTCAAAATAAACGGTGGCAATTTTGTAATTACTGGCAACCATGTTCAAAATAAACGGTGACATTTTTGTAATTACTGGCAACCATGATAAATGTCAGTGTTAATATTACAAATGACCAGTGATTTCATACTGGCATTTTATAAACATGAAACTGACACTTTTTACACGGGCACTTTTAAATACATGAACTGACACTCTTTATACTGGCACTCTGTTACACTAACACTGACACTTTGTTACACTAATATTTTTGCTGGCTCTAAAAAATACAAGCACTGACATTCAAAAATACATGGACTGACATTTGAAAACACATTTGCTGGCACTCAAAAATGCATATACTGGCACTCAAAAACACTGATAATTATTTTTGCTGATATTCAAAAAAACATGAACTGACATTCAAAATTACATGAACTGGCATTCAAAAAATACATTGACACTCAGTTACACACTTACTGGCACTCTATTATACACTAACTGGCACTCCAAAATACATGGACTGGCACTTCAAAACACATACACTGGCATCTAATTACCCAGTCCACCAATGCATCAAATTCTCAAACTGATACTCAAATACTTATAAACTGGCATTAATTTACACTAAAACTGGCACATAAAATCCCTAACACTGGCACGTAAATAACACAGCAAATCAAACTCTCTCTCACTAAACTAAACGCAAATCAATCTCTCTCTCTCTAAACGAAATGAGAGAACCTTCTCTCTCTAATCGTTAATCTCGGTTGAACGGCCTAGGATCTGGAACAGAGGAAGACGGCAATTTCAATTGTAGGTGTGTTGAACGGACTTGCATCTGGAACAGAGGAGAAATTGTCGACGGGTGAACGTGTTTGGCGCAGGGGAGAGGTCGCCGGTGTTGGTCTAGAGAGAAATTGGGAGAGATTAGGTCGCCGGTTGGATTAGAGATCGGAAAGGGATTGATTGAAGAAGAATGTGGTTGTCGCCGATTGATTTGGGTGAAGGGAATTGGCGTTGGTCTTGGATTGAGGGAGAATTAGGTTTGGTTGAGGTCGCCGGTGAGGAAGAGGCTTGGTTGAGGGATTTGGTCCGGCAATGGAGGTTGGGCTTGGAGAAGAAGAAGACGCAGGGAGGGCTCCTTTGCGTATAGAGAGAGAGAAGAGAGAAAGTAATTTCGGATAGAGAGAGAAAGAGAGAGAGCTGTGTTAACTGCTTATAGATTATGTGTTAACTGCTTATAGATTATGAAGACGGTAAAACACGTTTTTTGTTAAGTTAACAAAAAACGCATTTTTTACAAGTTTTTGGCTTTTTTTTTATTCAAATTAAAAATCTTATTGTTGCGGGACCCAGTGAAGTCAGTAGCGAGGACATAATCATTGAAAATTAGTCAAATTGTTCAGTAATCAAAATACTCCCTTAGAACATCCACAGTGGTAAGAGCTTTTTTCATAGTTTTTTTTTGCAATTTTCAAGTGACACATCATAAACAACTCAAAAAGAAAAAACCTCCAAACTTTTTTCACAATGATAGAGCTTTTTCATCAACTTTTTTATGGCCCCCACATCCAAAATTAAATTATTTTCTTGTATTTTTTTATTAAGGAAAATAAAAAATATTGTTTTATTTAATGTTCAACATTAGGAAATGATGGAAATTAATGGAAAGAGTTCCTAGAGAGAGCTCTTTGTAGAAGGAGCTGCTCTTTGTGAAGAAGCTTTCCAACTTTTTCTACAATGGGAAAAAGCTTTAGAGAGCTTTTTCATGAAAATTAAAAGCTCCCAAAAAGCTCCCATTGTGGATGCTCTTAGTCCCAACATAATAATATGTACTTTTTTGGGTGGTGTGGGAATTAAGAAGAAAAGTGAAAACTGTGATGTGTTGTGAGTGTAGATGGTTAGGTAGGAAAGAGAAAGTGGAGTAAGTGGGTACTAATGATTGTGAGTAGAGAAAAGTGGGTCCCATTTTTATTTTGGAAAAGTACAAATTATTATAGGATATTCAAAAAGAATTTTTTGCAGATTATCGTGGAATCGAGGGAGTATTAGTTTCGGAAAAAAAAACTTTCTCTCTCTACATCTTCAAACATTTGTCACAGGTTTTGAGGTAAGAAGCCAAACAAAGTGCCAAACAAAGAGAGACAGAGTTATCACTTGTTATTCGACTCTCACACAGTCACTCTCTATGGCTTCTTTATTAAACACTGCTTCACCAATTAGATTATCCAATGCCAAGTATTATCGCCGGCGGTTTCAAGTTTCTCCGGCAGCAACGCCCAATTCTCTCTCTCTAACTCGTAAATTTCGATTTCTTCAACTTCCCATTAACTAAAACGCACTTCAATTTCAATCTTCCAGTCAAAAAAATCTCCTCTTTTCATTATTATTGTTTTTTTAATTTTTGATTTTTTAATAGGGAAGAGATTCACAGTCAGAGCAACAGAGACTGATGCAAATGAAGGTTTGACCCTTCATCTTGATTGGATTAATTATGTTAATATGGAATTGGGTTTGCTTAGTTTATTATTTAATTATTGATTTAATCTGTGCTTCTCGGTTGTGAAATCTGTGCAGCTGTTAAAGCTTCGGTACCGGATAAGGCGCCGGCGGCGAGTGGGTCTGGCTTCAATCAGATTCTTGGCATCAAAGGAGCTAAGAAAGAAACTGTAATTTTGTTCAAATTTCTTGAATATTTTTGTTATTTTGCTAGTGATTATCCTTGTAGAAGTCATTAATTTTTAGTCTGAGTAAAGATGAAATCTTGATTGCAAAGAACTGCATTTTACAATTTTGAAAAAAAATCATAAAATATGAACCAAATTTAGGAATTTACATGCCAAATTAATTGACTTTTTAAAGTTAAACCAAGTATCTTTGTGTGGAGTGGCTTAACGTAAAGTGCACGAAGTTATAATGGTTCTTCCGTTAATAATTGACGATACTTAGGGAATGACCAGCTGTAAAACTTGGCTAAGTTAAAGAGCTGTGTGCATCAATGGCTGGGGAAGTTGTAACTAGAAAATGTTCTGATTTTCATAAAAGAACATTTAGGCCTTGAATTCTAGTACCTGCTAATATCAATAAGCGTTGGCATTTACTTGGATTTGTTGTTGTAGTTTAAATTGAGAACTAAGTTAAACAATAGCAAAGTAGAGGTAATCTGAAATGAGTTACTGGTTGATGTATCTGGAAAATAGTATTTTAAATCCAAAATCGTGTCTGCGTTTATCGGAATTCCTTGTATTTGGTCCAGTGACATTATGGTCGATGGTCTTATGAATCAAATTTATCGTTCTGTCATCTTCTTTTTCACACAGAGGTAGGCATGAGAACATTTCATGATTTGGTTCTTGAGGGCTAGAAACTGAGCTCCAAAAGCTTTGTTTGGGCTATTGTAGCATATTGTATAGCCTACCCCGATTATAGGGATAAAAGGCTTTCATATTGTTATGTAGTCCCTCCGTCCCGGAAAGTTTGTTCTACTTTGATTTTATGGTCAACTCGATCAAACTTTGACCACGATTTAATGAAAACCTAATTATCCCAATTACAATTCTAAACTTGTTTTTGATTGCATTCCTAATGATGAATCAATAACAATTTTTAGAATTGCATAGGGATAATTAGATTTTCATAAAATTATGGTCAAAGTTCGATTGAGTTGACCATAAGAATCAAAGTGGGACAATCTTTCCGGGACGGAGGTAGTAGCATATTGTAATGGTTATGGGGCATTCTAGACAATATTTACTGCAATTTTTTGTAGCTTTTGAAAACACTTAGTAATTGAACTATTTGTGCAGTGCATGTTTCTATCTTAACCATGTAGTTCATTTGTTTTTTTATAGGATATTTGGAAAATTCGTGTTCAACTTACAAAGCCTGTTACTTGGCCTCCATTGATTTGGGGAGTGGTCTGCGGAGCTGCTGCTTCAGGTACAATAATTGTGAAATATTCTTAAAATGATACTCTCTCCGCCCCAAAATGATAATTCCATTTGCCATTTTTGTTTGTCCCAAAAAGATAGTCTCATTCTAAATTTCTTAGGGTAGAACCATTGAACTTCCAAAATTGTGAACAAGAGGGAGAGAGGGGAGGATGAGACGAGAGCCAACCAAGATAGAAGAGGGAGTAATGGAGTAATAATTAAACCTCATTAAGGGTAGTGATGGAAATGAAAATAGGTTGTTAAAATGTTTGAATAGTCAAATGAGACTATCATTATGGGACGGAGGGAGTACATATTTGTAGTTCTTTTGCATTTGTGATGGACCTTCTTTTCCAAACACTTTTCCTTTGTCACTAGCTCCGGCATAATGCTTCTTATCACTGTTTCTTCGCATTGCAGGCAACTTCCACTGGACCGTGGAGGATGTTGCTAAATCAATTGTCTGCATGATGATGTCTGGCCCATTTCTAACCGGTTACACTCAGGTTTCTCTCCCATGGGCCCAATTTCCGTTTCGACTAACCACTTCAATATTCCAGTTTAAAAATCATGTTCTTTTCCATCTGTAGACAATCAATGATTGGTATGATCGAGAAATTGATGCTATTAATGAACCTTATCGGCCAATTCCTTCAGGAGCCATATCTGAGCAAGAGGTTAGTTTTTTTTTTTTTTAAGAATTGTGTGTGTGCCACTGAGCACCCTTTAAGGGTTGGTTAGTGTTGCACCTCTATGATCTTTTTTTTTTGTTATTAGTTTTTCTTGAAAAAAGTTTTCAATGGGTTTCTTACTTTCAAAACTTTTTAATTTTCAGGTTATTACCCAAATATGGGTACTTCTTCTGGGAGGCCTCGGGTTGGCTGCCATACTAGACGTGTGGGTAAGTCTTTTTTTTTATAGTTGGGGATTCCTTTGGTTGGTAAGGTTTTTAATCGATTGGGATTAAGGTCAAGTCGGTTCTTATTTAACTTCTCTTTCATAGGCAGGGCATGATAACCCAACAATATTCTATCTTGCTGTTGGTGGTTCGCTGCTATCTTACATATACTCAGCTCCACCTCTAAAGGTAAGATATTTCTTGATATCTTAACACTTCTTCGGTTCCCCCTCAAAAAGTTCACTCTTGAAAACCGAGTGGTTAAATATTTATTCAAAATTTTCATTATTGTGAATATTAAAAATTTTAAAGAATTTTCAGTTTACTGTTACAAGGGTGACTTCGGAAACTAGAAAAATATTAAGTTCAATTTTCATTTTTAAGAAAACTAGATTGACTCCCGTGCGATGCACGGGGGCTTTACTAAAAATTCAAAAGAAAAAAATTGAACTAAAATAAATCAAAAAATCAATTCGTTTATACATTATGGAATACTTTCTTAAAGACTACATTGTCAGTACATAAAAATTAGAAAACAATAAAATAGGAATAAAACAAAAATCATAAGGAATATGCATTTCTCTATATAAAATTCTGTAGTATTTTATCATTTAAAAAAGTAAATAAAACACACGAACATTTTTATCACATCATACGAAATATGTTATTGAAATTAGTAAAAAAAAGGTGAAGATTGGAAATCTAGTTAAAAAAAGGTGATATTTTATTTATTTTTGATAAAGAGAAATTTTTAAATAAAAACAAAAGATTTGTTCATACAAGAAGATAGTACATTTATCGAATAAAATTTAATATCATTATTTTTAAAATTTAGTAATACTTTATTTACTATGTTTCAAAGATTATTTTTTTAAAAAAATTAAAAAAATTGTTTGATATATCGAACTAAAATAAACACAATAACCATATAACTCCGTCTCACTTATTAAATAGAAACCAAAACCCACATTCATCACAATCCCCCATATATATATATATATATATATATAGATATAGATATAAATTATTATTATATTAAATAACCATATTTACTTTATAAATACACAATTGTTTTGTTTATAAAAATTCAACACCATTCCAACTCATCATTCTATTTCTCACCACTTTTATTTTATTTTATATTCTTTATTTTTATGACCAATAAAATTATTATTATTATTATTATTATTATTATTATTATTATTATTATTATTATTATTATTATTATTATTATCATTTATAATTAAAAATAAATACTTCACACTTATTTAATTTTTATTAAAAATATATTGAAAAAAAATGAAAATTAACAAAAGATAATTATAAATTTATATTTAAAAAAAGAGGATTTTTTTTTCTCTGTCCAAATCAAATGGGAAAAGTAGCTATTTAAAGAGAAACAAAAATAATGAATTTTGGTGTTAAAAAAAGTTTTAAAAAATTAATTTATTATAAAATAATTAAGGGTTAAGAAAGCGGATGTAAAAAAAATCGATAATTCAGCCAGCCAATAAAAGGGCGATACGTGTCAAAATTCCAAAAAAAAAAAAAAATGCATAAACAAATCTGTTGTCGCGCGTGAAGTACACGCGCCGAGAAATGTCAGTAATTGCACTTCCACGTACCTGACGACACGTGTTCAATGTTTACAAAAAAAAAAGACCCTAATACATTCAAGCGCCTATTTAGGCCCGTGTAATTTACGGCTATCATAATTTTAACCAATAAAAAAATAAGAAAGAAAATAAATCATTTACTATCCACTTTATTTGGGTAATTGTTCATAAAAGTAATTTATTTCATTTCACAAAAAATTGAGATTATAACTCATTTAGTTACTTGATATTTTGTTCTAAAATGCACTTCACTGAACGGGAGACATGTGTCCAAATTTAAAAAAAATAAAAAAAATCGCCTAGTATATACTCCGCCGTAGTCAACCCAATCACAGCCTGCCACGTGGCTTCCAGGATGAATTATTTGCAGTTTTGCCATGGTGTGAAACGCATATCGTGAAAGCCTGGGACCCCCGAAGCCATAAAGTGTCGCCGCTTTACACAAAGTGCAATGTATTAATGATGATGGACATCTTTCCCAAAATTCGTCTTTATAAATACACAATTTGTTGAGACATATAGAAAAATGGACACTTTTATGATACTTTATTTACAATGCTTCAAAGAAGTTTTTTTTAAATTAAATAAATTATTCTATGTATCAAAATAAAATAAACTCAATAACCATGTTAATCCATCCCACTTATTAAATAGAAACTCAAACTCACTTTCATCACACTCCGCCCTACATATATATAGATATAGATTATTATTATAGTAAATAACCATATATACTTTATATATACACAATGATTTTGTTTATACATATTCAACACCATTCCAACTTATCATCATATATCTCACCACTTTTATTTTATTTTATATTCTTTATTTTATTATTAGTAAAATTATTATTATTATTTTATAGTAAACAACACCATTACAACTTATCATCCTATACCCCATCAATTTTATTTTATTTTATTTTATATTCATTATTTTTTTATTAGTAAAATTATTATCATCATTTATAATAAAAAATATTTCACACTTAATTAATTTTCACTAAAAAGAAATAGAAAACTTAGTAAAGGATAATAAAGAAATTTATATTTAAAAAAGAGGAATTTTTTTCTATGTCCAAATTAAATGAAAGAAGTCTCTATTTAAAGAGGAAAAAAAATTATGAATTTTGGTGTAAAAAAAAAATAAAAAAAAATTATTTTAATATATAATAATTGACGTTAAAGAAAGAGGAATATAATTATTTTTTTGAAAACCAGCTACCAATAGTATTTTGCCACGTGTCCAAAACCAAAAAAATAAAAAAAAAGGGGAAAATGATTGATTAACGCGTCGTTGTCGGCGCGTGCGTCTCACGCGCCATGGAAATGACGCAATTGCCCTTGCTTCAAAGGACAACACGTGTCCAATTTGTTTTTTTTTTAAAAAAAACATTTTTGGGCCAATCAGAGAGTTGCATGTGTATTTTCTGCCTTATTAATTGCACAATTGCCACCGCGTGAAAAGACCAAATTGCCCCTCAATGTCAAATGATTTACCAAAACCTTGTTATTATATATAGATAGATGGCTCACTTCTCTTATTAGTCGGGCCAGAAAGGCAGGTTGGTAATTCCTACTAAAACAGTAACGAGAAGAACCGGCTAAAGAACATCTCTCTTTAAGGCGAAGATCCCAAATGAGACAGTAGGAACCATTGAGCGAAAAGAAGGGTGTTAGTAACTCTATTGCCTTTTTAGTGTTTGAAACGATTTAGACTTGATCCTTACCTTGTTGCAGCTCAAACAAAATGGCTGGATCGGCAATTTTGCTCTAGGGGCAAGCTATATCAGCTTACCATGGTGCAATATCCTCTTTCTCAATGCACTAGAAATAATCATATACTCGCTCAGTCCCGGAATGATAGTCCCACTTTTTAGTGGTTAATTTGATTGAACTTTGACCGAAGATTCAGTAAAAATTAATTATCCCAATGAAATTCTTAAATTTGTTATTGATAATTATTTTTTCGTAAATCTTTGGTCATAGTTCAATCAAATTTATCACTAAAAAGGTGGGACCATCATTACGAGATGGGAGTAACTGTGATTATTCCCTCACTTTTTAACAGTTGTTTTTCGATGGTAGGTTGGCTGGTCAAGCTCTGTTTGGAACTCTTACACCTGACGTAGTAGTTCTTACACTCTTGTACAGCATAGCTGGGGTACTTCTTCTTTACGAGCATGTAAAATTACATTTTATACTACAAGCCACCTATTTATTGTTCTTTTTTTTTATTCACTTTCAGCTTGGTATTGCTATTGTAAACGACTTCAAAAGTGTTGAAGGAGACCGAAAGATGGGACTTCAGGTCATTTCCTTTACGTATATACTCCCTCCGTCCCGCTACAAATCACACACTTCCTAAAATGGCAAAGAATCTTTACTATTCCACCCACTAATTCTCTCTCCTACTTTACTTTTATACTCACAACACCAATCAAATCACTATTTCCTACCCCACTTTCTCTCTCCAACCTCACTTTTCATACTCACAACATTTTCTCCATTATTTTTTTCCTTAATTTACGCGTAAACAGTAACTGTCTTATTTGTAGCGGGACGGAGGGAGTACATGTTTTGATATTCTGACATACTTATTTTTGAGAATTGTTCTAACCTTTGTCATGTCATGCTTATTTAATCAGTCGCTTCCGGTAGCTTTTGGTAACGAGGCTGCTAAATGGATTTGTGTTGGCGCCATTGACATAACTCAATTATCTGTCGCTGGTATGTTCATTTATACTTGGGGTTAATTTCATTGTCCCCCCTCAAGGTTTGGATAAGTATCATCACCCCCCCCCCCCGAGGTTTGGTATGTCTCACTAACTTCTCTTTGTCAACTTTTTTAATGAAATGACTGTTTTACCCCTAAAGCTTCCAAGTAACTAATTTAGTATTTGGACCTTGCATTGAGGAGACTAAGGCGTAAAACAATCATTTCATTTAAATAAAGTGGACAAAAGGGGGAAGTGAGACAAAACCAAACCTCCGGGGGGAGTGATGCTTGGCCCAACCTCAGGGGTGGGTAGTGGAATTAGCCCTATATACTTATCAATTTGATGACTGTTTTTCGCTTGCAGTAGTATACTGATTTCCCATTTGTGCAAAAGAAATGAAAAATATTAAATTTGCAGTAAGGCCGCGTCTAGGTTTAGCATCACTGTAACATGGATCTGATAAGTCGTTACTCTGTTATGGAATACTCCCTCCGTCCCATAATATCTTACCCATTTTACTATTTTGGGCGTCCCACTTTAAAGTCCCACTTTTCTAAAAAAGAAACTTTTTAATACTTCTTTATTCATGAGACCCACTTGTCATACTCACAACAACTATCCACTTACTATTCTCTACCCCACTTTCTCTCTCCTACCCACTCACAACACCTACTTTAATAACATTATATATATTAACTCCTTAATTTCCGTTCTCAATAGTAAACGAGTAGCCTAATGTGGGACGGAGGGAGTATGCTTTATACATTTTTATTCTTTATATGAAATGTAATTTGTAATTTACATTGTTTATTCAGGTTACCTTTTAGGGGCTGGTAAACCGTATTATGCCTTGGCACTTCTTGGATTAATCGTTCCACAAGTCTTTTTCCAGGTAGAGGCATTTGGATCTTTATTGTTATTTCATACTTTATGTTAGACAAGACCTTCAAATCATTCATTCATAGCAAGAAAAGTAATTATTAGCTTAATATCATCATATCGTTTAGGGATTTGGGGGTTGGGGGGGCGCACCCATCTAGCCCATACTAGTAGTACCAACATGGTGATAATTAATCATCACACATAATATGAAAGAAATAACACAAGATTTGGTAACTTAGTTCGTCAACACATGACTACATCTGGGGACGTTGTGAAGCCTTGATATGCACTATAATCAATATATAATTACAACTTTACATATGCGATCATTTAGATACGAGCATGGCTACTCTCCATGTTCTTCATTTTCTCATATACTCCCTCCGTCCCGTCCGAAGCTTCACCTTTTACCCAAATGGGTGTCCTGGTAGAAGCTTCACCTTTCCTGAAATGGAAAAGGTTTATTAATATTCTATTATACCCACTAACTTTTCTCTCTCACACATTTAAATTATGGGTCCCACTTGTCATATCCACTCACTTCTTCCCTCTCACAACCCTTCTCCCACTCCCATTATTTTTGAATATATATATTGCTTTCTTAATTTGCGTGCTTCACCAAAATGGTGAAGCATGGACCGGGACGGAGGGAGTATATATATATATACATACATATATCCTCTCCGAAAGAACACACTCCTCTTGGTCATGGCAACGGGTTGTAGGAGTGCCCCTCTTGACACTATTTTGTGGCTCTCTCTTTTGTATCCTGGCTCTCTCCCTCAAGCACACCAGTTATTTTTTCCCGTTATTCATGTTTATATAGGGTTTACACCACAAGCCCTAAACCTATTTTGAGTAGAATAAAAGGAAACTAGAAAAAATTCCCGAACAACACCTATGTGTGCGCATGATGCGCTCACATAGCACCTAGGGCTATCTATGCGCTCGCATAGAACTTCTGCAGCCCTTTTCTCCTCCGCATTTTCCGCTTCCTTTTCCTCCACCTTGAGTACTTCGACTCCAACTCAAACTCCTCCAAGGTTTAGTCTTTCACCTCAACAATACTCCTCGTTGGTTTAGACTTCATAACGCAACACATATGTCTTTCTATTTTCTAAAATAAGAATTTGGTAGGAGTTGCGAGTCTGTTAATTTTTAAGGGTTGTTTTCACTGGAAATGAAGTGGTTACTCGTTTGTTTCTTTTTTCTCCAAGAGGTTCTCGTTGCCATTGTAATTAGTTGGTCCTTACATTCTACTTCCTCCGTCCCGTATTAAAGTTGTTCTTATTTCATATTGCAGTTTAAGTACTTCCTCAAAGATCCAGTTAAATACGATGTCAAGTATCAGGTACGTTCTCCATTATTGACACTTGTGTATGATAGTTATACAAATTGAATCGAGTGATGTGGAGTATCACGCTGTCCGTTACAACCCGTTGCAAAGTAAATGAAAGGAAGTATTTTCCATGTTCCGTCACATATGGATGTGCTACGACACAATTTTCTGTACTAAATCAGAGAAGAGCGAAAATTAATCACCTCAAAGAGTCATGAAATGTTTTACTAAATTGATTCATGTCAAAACAAACAGAGAATGCAGTATTGGCAAAATCTATGATGATATGATCGTCTTGTCTCGTCAATCCAACAAGAGATAATAGATAAGCCCCTTCCCGAGCCTGTCAACACCCAAAACTTACACCATACATCAAGAACATTGCGAGCCAGGGGTGGATCTACGTTGCTCATATTGGGTGCATGTGCACCCAATACTTTCTCACTATCAATAGAAAAAAGTGTGTTTTTTTTTAAAACTATGTTTGCACGAAGTGCACCCAATAATCAAGAAGCATGTCTGGCTCAGCCGGTAAAGTTCTAGACTTTTAACCTTGTGGTTGTGGTTCGAAGCTTTACAATGTAATTTTTGAAGCTTTACTAGTTTAATTTGTGCACCCATTTTGAAAAAACTCCCTCTAGGGCAGGCCCTCTTTTCGGATATGTTTCAAGACTCACTGGCTCAGCTGGTAAAGTGTTTGAATGAATTTTATTTCAGGCGAGTGCTCAACCATTCCTCATTCTTGGTCTTCTGGTGACTGCTTTAGCCACTAGTCATTGATACTGTACTGCAATTACTCCCGGACGCGAAGATTAGAGGTCGGTAGCAAGCACCAACCATAACAATGAAGGTAGACTGGCCGGAAAAGATGCCGGAATAACTCCCCATGTAACTTTTATTGTGTAAAATTTGTTTTGACAACGTTTTCATTTTTGCTCTTTTAATTCTCGTATTTAGGTTTTAATTTATTTTTCCAAGTGAAAGTAAGGATGGATGGTGTAAATAAAATCGATTTTTGAGTTTGTTAAATGGTCACTTCTCACTTTTTTTTGTCCATTCGAAATAAATGTCACATTTTCCTAGTTTGTTTTCCATATTGGTCCGCCAAAAATAAGTGTCGTGTTTTTTGTTTTTAAATAAAAAAATTAGTCTCACTGCAATTTTACCATGATACAAGCAATGTATAAGTACGTAAGACACTTTTTTTTTAAAAAAAATAATTTCACAAAACACATTTTATAATTTGACAAGTAAATTTTGACAATAACTATAAACTGTTTTTATTTGGGGAGTAGAATAACGATTTATGCTCGTTTGTTTCGATCTCGACGATTTACGTTTAGTTTTATTATGGGTATTTTAGACATTTCAGATTGACTTGTGCATCTCGCTCGTTCAATCAGTTTCCAAATGTGGACAGTTTCCAACTGTCCAAATCGGCTAACTAGGAGGAGAATACACATTTGGAAACTTAAATTTACTACTTCCCTTTTTGGAAAAGGATTAAAGAAACTTAGTTTTACAGCTTCCCTTTTGGAAAAGAATTGACAATAAGGTGGCTGACTATATATATATACACACACACACACACACATTGAGATATGCATTGCAAATTTGCAATAGGCTTGTGAAACAAAGCAAATCTGACATAAAGAAATTCTTGTTGTTACGATCATGTCTTCTGAAATTTCTACCGTGAGTTCGTATTCGGAGATTGTAGAGTCGGAGAATGATGAACAACTCAAGAAAAATTGGAAGAAAGAACTCGAATCCGAGTTGAATTCCAAACGAAGAAGTTATCGGAAGAGATTAGTCGTTACGAAAGCACAACCTGCCGGTTCGCAGCGTACCGAACAATGGAAGAATGAGCTCGCGCATGAGCTAAATGACCTGAGAAAAGAATACGCAAAGGCCAAAGCTTCACGGACCCTGTCCTCAGAATAATGCATTCTGCAAAGAAAAGGCTACTAAGGCAATATTTGAATTACTAGCTATTTTTGTAATTTCTAATATTTTCCTATTTTTGATTTTCTCGTTTATTTGACCCAGACATCTATAACTTGTGCTTAATTTTGTAATGATTGCCTTTATTTTATATATATATATATATATATATATATATAGTACTAATCCCGTGCGAAAGACATGGAGAGAGTGACATCTACCCACTCGCGGTTCTATTAAATATATTTTCCTGTTCTTTAATCAAAATTGTCGTGTTGGTAAAAAATTATCATGTCAAAAAAAGTAATTTAAACAAAAAGTAAAAAATAATAATCATAACAATAAATAATAAAAAATAAAAAATAAAATCCAAACTCTATTGCTATTGATGATTATAAAAAAAATCATGTAGTAAATAAACAGAAAATTTTGGGGGAAACCTGTTTCTCCATAAGTTATAAAAAATTCCGTTTTTAAATATATCGACTTGGTGTTTTAAAGCCTAAACTCACTGTTTTAAGACATAAACTCGTTATTTTATTTTCTATCTTAAACTCACTGTTTTAACGCCTAAACTCATTATTTTATTTTCTAGTTATTTTAAGGCCTAAACACAATGTTTTAATGTCTAAACTCGATATTTTTAAGAATGAAAGTGGATTTTTTATAACTTATGGAGAAACATGTTTCCCCTAAAACTTACTCGTAAATAAAAGGGTGTGTGTGTGTGTAGTTAAAAGACAAGTTTGGGAGAAGAAGGTGAAGAGTTATAAAATTGGGAGTGGAAAGGTGAAATATTTGGGTTAATTCAGGACGTCGAATCAATTTTCTATATTCAATTCCAGACGCTTTTTATCTCATCGATTACAAACGATTAAATCAAAAATGTATTGTATTGTATTATATAATATATATATATATATATATATATATATATATATATATATATATATATATATATATATATATATATATATATAAATAATCTATAATACAATACACAAAGCAAATAACGCCTCTTAGTGCGTTGTATAAAGAGGGAATTTGGGATTTAAAGTTGGAGAGTTGATCCGACGGCCGTAAAAAATCCATGATCCAACGATTTCTCAACTTCTCCCACGATCTCTCCCCACTCTGACGGGCAGTTACGAACTTCCGTTAAACCACCCCACACCATCCACACTCATCACATTTGCACAATTAGTAAAATTTAAATTTTCCAGCCTCTCTTGATTTTTCTCCCCTGTTATTTTTCTCTTCATTTTCACGATTTTGAGTCTAAGCCAGAAGATTTTCCCCGTTTTGACTGTGACGCCTGAAGATTTTCAGGTTTTGCCTCCGACGGCCATTCTCTCTCTCTTAAACTGTAAGTTTATGTCGCTTTGCTTCTCTGTTTAATTTCTCTGTTTAATGTTTCCTTCCCACCCCACATCTTCAAATATCTCATAAAACCACCATCGATTTTGAATGAGAATGAAATTATTAGAGAAAGTACGATTAACTAACCTTGAATCCATGAATGAAAGAGAAAATAGAAATGGATCTTAATCAATCTCTCGGCCGGGTTGAGGGCGAATTGCGGACGGTTTACGGGCGAATTGAGGGCGAATTGCGGACGGTTCGCGTGACTCAGGGCTTCGTCTCCAAAAATACCAAATTGATGCTCCGGAGGGAATTTTTGATGGGTGGTTGCCTTCCTCCGTTGATTAGAGCCGATGATTTCTTCGTCGACGACCAAACCCAAACCCAACAGCCCTCTTAATCAATCTCTCGGTGGGAGCCGATTGGACGGAAAAGATGGACGGACGTTGTAACGCCGATCGAATGGGGAGGGGAGGGGAGGGGAGGGGAGGGAAGGGAAGGGGAGGAGGTGGCCTGATTGTGGGAGGGGTGGGGTAGCCATGTTGGTGAGGGAGAAGCTGGACGGGATGAAGGGAAGGGGAGGAGGTGTGTTTCTTTGTTTTTGTGTGAGTATGAGAGAGAGATAGAGAGAGCAGCGTATTAAAAAAAATTGAAGCATTTTAAATTAATATTACTACATCAATTTTTTTTGAATTATGGTTATTATATAATCTGTACCGACGTATTTTTTTTATCGAAAAAATAATTTAAAATTAGGAATAATATCTTATAATTTTATAATATTATTAACATTTTATCAATATGTTCAATTTAATTTAATTTAGAATTTAATTTATATTAAATCTATAATATAATAGAGGACGATATACAGCGACAACTATCTCCTATTTTTTTAACACGAGTTGGGATATACGTATGTTTGCAGTTTGTGAAGGTCTCTTTATTGGTGGCATCGAATAATAAATTGTAGCCTGAATTTAGTTTCAGGTCCTCGCGACTTTTCGAGGCGCAGATTCGCAGCTTGGGGACACCCTTTTGTCATTTTCATTTTCTATTTCATGTACTTGCATTGTCAAGATTTTTTAGTAGAATGTAATTGAATCTTTGTATTTTTGGAGAAATGAATATGATTTGCTCTTTTATTTTGTACTTTTAATGATTTTTATTGATTGTTGGATAATATTTCTATCGCTTAATATGACTTGCACTTTTACATGACTTACCAATTTCATACTTATCCGTGCTATTGGCACGAGCACGAGAGTACTAGTATAATACAATACACATAATCAACTACCCAAATTAAGTTACATACTTACATACTCCTCGTAACCATACCCATTTTGACTTTTGATAGTCAATATTAATAACTTTTGATCAAATATTAATTTTAATTTAATAAAATTTGAAAATTGTTATTAATAAACCACCAAGTGATTTATCAATAAAATTTCTTAAATTTTTATTGAAATGATTAGATTGACATAAATGTTTGATCAAAATTTATTTGTGTTGAGCAACAAAATAGTAAGTGGATAAGATTTTTCGAGACAGAGAGAGGTAGTAATTTTTTTTTTGTTCCATATTCTTTAAGAAGATTGTTATGCAGATTTCTACGTTATTGTTGAGTACCACTTCCATGGTTTAATTTATTTTCACACAACTTTTTTTTTTTTTTTAAATTGAGTTTTTTATTAATGAATGACTATCTATTACAATAGTGATACTTCAAAAGTGCTAAAAAATTATATTTGGTGGGCTTCAAACCCCTGATCTCTTGTACTAAAATTGATATTGAATGTCGTTTGAGTAATAGCTCTTTGGCCACATAATTTTTTTAAGGTTTAATATGCTATATAATATAATATAATAAAATATAAAAAATTTCACTCAGCAATGTGTGTTCTAGTCATTAACAATTTGACAATTTGAGAATGGTAATATAAAGTTCAAAGTTGGGGGATCCATGGATTTTTTCCTCAAATAATGCATTTTTAAAATTTTATTTCTTAAAGTAACTAACTGTTCAAATTATTTTCTTAAATGTCCACTTTTTTAAACTCGCTATACCGTGTAGCGAGTTTGACTACGGTCAAACTCGCTACACGGTGTAGCGAGTTCCAAGTAATTAGCTTTGCCGGTTTGTAATTAATGTTGGAAATTAAGAAAAGACAAACTCGCTACACCGTGTAACGAGTTTGACCTGTCACAGCCAAACTCGCTACACCGTGTAGCGAGTTTCCCTTTTTTTTTTTTTAGTAGATAAGGTTTTTCAGATTCATTTATCCTCCTATCCCTCATTCATTCATTCTCATATCTTCCTCTCAACCCTCAATTTTCTCAATCCAAATTCGATTAAACACAAAAAATGAATCCATCTAAGCTCCATTTTTTTTACCGCCGTCCCATTTCTTCCGGTGAATCCTCCACCCCTCAATCTTCTCAATCCTCTTCTTCATCGCATGTTATTCCTGGTCCCGTCGGTGCCGCACCGTCCGTCATGCGCCAAAAAATTCTTGACCGTCAAAGCTTATCTTCGCAAGAAATCCCGATCGCAACACAAGAGTATATTCGGAGAGCGATTGAAGATCCGGTGAAGGATGAAGCTTTCCAAGACAGTCCTTGGCTCTCTGCAATGGAATTTCTCACTGAAACCGGTACATATTATCCGTTGAGCTCTATCAAGAAGAAATGTCATAATATTGACAGGGTGTATCAAGTATAACATCAAGATTAATTATAGTTAAATGTGTGTAAAGATAATTGATTTTTTATATTTATGTATATTCTATTAGGTTGTTGCTGTTATCAAGTCGTGCACACCAAATGGTCTTGGTGATCTCTGGGTGACTTTAAATGTTAGGATATGAGCATAGTATGCTTTTTATAATGGGTGAAATGTGTTTTGAGTTACTAACTGTGATAAAATTATTAGGATCCTATGGATACCATAGATGCTTCCATTCATCGAAAAGTGTTAACTGAGAGTGAATTTGCAAATGATATATCTGTCGGTTCTGTTCTGATACTTCAGAAGGTATGATATATTAAATAGTGAAAGTCAGTACACTTTGGAATCATCATTAATACTTCCATCTAATTGTTTATTTTGAAATACTTATGTTGTTGTTTTTGCCCCCACACGATCAGCACGTTATCTTAACATCACACTCCACAATGTCTTCAAGGTACAAATTTTCTTAATCTAGCTGAATTGTTGGAATCATATAGTAAATGATATTAAGCTCATTTGGTTTACAGGTATTTCCTAAGAATAATGAAGTTAAGTGAATGCTAAGCTCATTTGGTTTACATGAATTTTCTAAATGTTTGAATTAATTAATGTAAGATTTCATATGTGACCGGGATGTGGTCACTAACTTGATTATATTTATTTTGATGGAATTTTAGTTTTTTAAAATTATTTGGTACAATTTGTCTTTGGTTTCGTTGCAATTTTTCATGTCATCATTTTTTTTAACACATGTAAAAAAAAAGTTTTTAAACAAAAACATAATTCAACAATACATGTAAAACAAAAAAAAAGTTTGTAAACAAAAACATAATAATTCATGAAGAAGAGTTGACATTGAATATATTACTACCCCCGTCCCACTTCAATGGTCCTATCTTTTTTTATATTAGTACAAAGGTATTTTGAGCAATAATTTGAAGTTAATTTAATTATCCAAATGAAAATTTAAAACTTATTATTGATACACCAGTTTCCAGCCAGCATAAAGGTTCAGTTTTCAGCCAACATATTCATTATCTTCCTCTCTCGTATCTCTTCCTCTCGTATCTCTCATTCAAACTCTCTCACAAAAAAATTAACCCAAATCTTCTTGACATCATTTTATTTCATCAGAATTGTTGAAGATCAAGAATCAAGGTAAATTAACATCATCTTAATCATTGTTTTCACTTGTGTTTAGATATAAAATTTAAGTATTTAACTGTGTTTTAGTATATTATACTCCCTCCGTCCCAGCCTAAAAGCCACAAATTTCCTTTTTGGGCGTCCCATTTAAAAAGGCACTTTCCCAAAAAGGAAACCTTAAATCACTATTCTCTCCACTCATTCTCTCTCCTACTTTACTTTTACACTCACAACATTCTCTTTCTTACATCACCTCCCACTCATTCTCTCTCCTATTTAATTTTTCATACTCACAACATTTAAACTTTTTCTCTTTCCTACATCACTTTTCTTAATTTGCGTTCCCTCTCCATTTTGTGCCTTTTAGGCTGGGACGGAGGGAGTAGATATAAATGTTAGAGTTTTGTTATATAGTTTTTAACACTTTGATTTCGTAATGTAGGGTTAAAGATGAACGACGGTCCAATCATTTTCATGTGTTATTGAGAATGTGATGATGAACAACCGTTTGATGGTCCTCATTTCAAAAAAGGACCAAAATGTGCAATTATGGGTAATTGCCGATGGAGATACAATGAGTTGATTGATGAGTTATATAAAAAAGGCGAACTTAGATCGGTCTCAATTTGATTTGGAAGTCATTTACAGATGTCCTCATTCTTTTGATAGCGGGATTGGTGAGTACTTTCCTTTCCGTATTGAAGATGATGCGTGTATGGATATAATGTTCGATCATTTAGCTAAATTTGGGGGGATGGGAAATTTGTGTTGGAATAACTAATACACAATAAAAGGAAATTACAGAAAACTAAATAAAACAAAATTATACAAAAGAAAAGAAAAGGAAATGAATTTGTCGTAGATGTCCGAGTCGTGTGAAGTCACACTCTCCTTAAGACAAATTACGCCCCCTCACCACGTTGTGCTTGAGTTGTTACGGAACGCTTGCCTCCCAGGATGAAACGGATATACCGGACGGTGGTTGCACAAGAATACCTCCGGCGAACTGAAGTCGATGCTTGAACTTTATCACCACGAATGCAATGCAAGGAGGCCAAGGGAAAGATGAACAATATGCAACGAAATTGAGAGTAGGGAATTTCTGGAAAATCTGTGTCTTTCTCTTGTTGTGTTCTTGCCATTATATAATCAAAGGAGATAACAGAAAATTAAATCAAGTTTTAATTTTCTTAATTAATACAATTATTTCAACATAATTGCATAATTATTTTGCTCATTACCTCCCTTTTACAGTTATATGGCTGTTGGAATTTACCCCTTCATTAACAACCTTTTGAGCTGTTACAAAACAGTGCAAAACCATTTCCTCGTAGAGCCACTGGAGCCCAGGCGCCCGCCTCGGGGAACGCGAGGCGCCCGCCTCGTACTGGTTCAAATGGGTCTCACCTACTGGAGTCGAGGCGCCCGCCTCAGGCAGGTCCAGGCGCCCGCCTCACCTCCAGAAATATTGGGTCAAGTTTTTGAAAAAAAAATGTAAAAAGTGGGCTCGCGCGGACAGGCTATTTCGGAGCTACATTCGTGTCCGCGGGGACGCGCATGCACATGAGTTCGGTAGTCCGAAGCCTATTTCGGTCCATGATTTGCACCCCCTGCGCACTTTGTGCGAGAGAGAGCCTCTATGTACCACAATCTTACTCCCTACCAAAGTGTAGGAGTATTTAAACTTAGCCACTTTTTCATCTTTTTCCAATGTGGGATTACCACATTTTACCCATTCCAACCCATTAACTTTGAGCCTTCATATCTCATTCATTTCTCAACCATTTTTGACAAATGAATATATGATTTCAATGTACTCATGGAGTAGAACACAATCCAACAATCAATTTGTCATTTTAACAAATAACAAATTAAGAAAATAACTCATTATTTCCTTCAAAACACACTTTTTTCCAACAATCCCCCACATGAAGGAATAATGCGGAATTGGTGATAAAGCTCGGCAGACGAAAACTTGCATACGAAGATGTGGGAATGCCCATTGAATCTTCGCTCGTACAAGCATATTTACTCTACTCGCAAATCGATAGACGCGATGTCCTTGAATCGTTATGCTTTTTGTGTAGCCGATCATATGCTTGACACAAGTATCGTCCTAACATACTTCAATTCTCATAGCTATGTTCAATCATGGCCCTGAACATACGCCTGGTTCTGCGAGAGGTTCTAAGAATTGAGCCTCACACAATTCTCCTCGAAGCGGCCCCACTTCTCTCTCACATAGGTGATTTCTTAAAGGTAACCCGTATTACCCCGCTCGAATTTTCGACGCGTAAGAATCATTAAAAGCCATAGGCTTATCCTTGTCCTTTCGGGATGTCACTAATAGGAATGGACTTGGGGTTGATTCCCCCACAGTGACGCTACAAGTCTTTTAACAGTTAGGTGGTCCCATTGAATCTAGTTCTTGGGATCTCCAGTCATCTAGATTGGATTTTCCGCTGTGTTTAACTTTTCAGAGGCTTTAGTCCCATTCCCCTCGTCGAGCTTTCAACTAACTCTCTATTTAACCCTTTGGTTAACGGATCCGCTAAATTTTCCTTTGACTTAACATAGTCAATGGATATTGTGCCAGTTGAGAGTAGTTGTCTAATGGTATTATGTCTTCGACGAATGTGTCTAAACTTACCATTATACATATGATTGTGTGCCCTTCCAATCGCTGATTGGCTATCACAATGTATACATATTGATGGCACGGGCTTCGTCCATCTTGGAATATCTTCTATAAATTGGCGTAGCCATTCGGCTTCTTCACCACATTTATCTAACGCTATAAACTCAGATTCCATCGTGGATCTAGCTATAACCGTTTGTTTAGAAGATTTCCATGATATAGCCGTCTCCGCTAATGTGAATACAAATCCGCTCGTAGACCTTGAGTCTTTTATATCGGATATCCAATTAGCATCGCTATACCCTTCAATTACCGCTGGATGTCTAGTATAGTGTAAAGCATAATCGCGAGTATATCTTAAGTACCTTAGTACTCTCACTATACCATTCCAATGTTCCGCTCCGGGATTACTTGTATACCGACTCAGTTTGCTAACCGTGTAAGCAATATCTGGTCTAGTACAACTCATCAAGTACATTAGACTTCCAATGATTCTCGAGTATTCAACTTGAGAAACTGCGTCACCTCTATTCTTTGATAGATGTTGACTCATGTCTATTGGGGTTCTAGCAATAGCTAAGTCATCCTTGCTGAATTTCTCAAGAATTTTATCCACATAATGTGACTGGCTTAAAGCAAGTCCATTTGACATTCTTGAAATTTTCACGCCAAGGATTACGTCGGCTAACCCCATATCTTTCATGTCAAACTTTGAGTTCAACATATCTTTAGTGGACTTTATCATTTTATCACAACTTCCTATGATAAGCATGTCATCTACATAAAGACACAAAATGACGTAGCCATTTCCCGTGTCTCTAACATAGATACATTTGTCACATTCATTTATTTTAAATCCACTTTCCATCATGGCTTGATCAAACTTTTGATGCCATTGTTTTGGTGCTTGTTTCAAGCCATACAATGACTTTACTAACTTGCACACTTTATTTTCTTGCCCCGGCGCAGAAAATCCTTCCGGTTGCTCCATGTAAATTTCCTCTTCTAAATCCCCATTTAGAAAGGCTGTTTTAACATCCATTTGATGTACTTCAAGATTCCGCAATGCGGCTATTGCAAGTACAATTCTTATGAATGTTATTCTCGTAACCGGAGAATATGTATCAAAGTAATCAAGGCCTTCCTTTTGCTTGTAACCTTTAATTACAAGTCTTGCCTTATACTTGAATTGTTCCATCCGTCTTCATTTTTCTTTTAAAAATCCACCTATATCCTAGTGGTTTACTTCCCAGAGGAAGATCCACTAATTCCCAAGTGTGATTTTGTAAAATGGAATCAATCTCACTTTTAATGGCCTCTTTCCACAAAGGTCCTTCGGAAGAGCTCACGGCCTCTTTATAACTTTGTGGTTCACTTTCAAGCATATACGTTAGAAAATCTGGGCCAAAAGATTTTTCTACCCTACCTCGTTTGCTCCGTCGAGGTTCTACCTCCGCTTCATCATTTTCATCTTGATGATTTGTTCCTTCGACTTCTTCTTCTTCTATTAAATCATGTCTCCGTTTAGATGAACTTGCATCATCTCTTTTGCACGGAAACACATTCTCAAAGAAAGAAGCATTTCTTGACCCCATTATAGTATTCTTGTGTATATCTTGAATCTTCGATTCATACACAAGAAACCTATAAGCACTACTATTGTGAGCATACCCAATACATATGCAATCAATAGTTTTTGGTCCAATTTTCACCTTTTTGGGAGGTGGTATTGAAACCTTTGCAAGACACCCCCACACTCGCATGTATTGGTATGATGGCACTCTTCCATGCCACAATTCATAGGGGCTCTTATTTATTTTCTTTCGGGGCATTTTATTTAACACATAATTTGCCGACAAGACGGCCTCTCCCCACATGTTATCCGGTAACCCCGAACTTATTAACATGGCATTCATCATGTCCTTTAGAGTCCGGTTTTTCCGTTCGGCAACTCCATTGGATTGTGGGGTGTATGGTGGTGTTGTAACATGTTTAATCCCATGTTGAGCACAAATACCTTCAAAAGGGAATTCATACTCACCACCACGATCACTTCTTATGACCTTTATTTTCCGGTTGAGTTAATTTTCAACTTCATTTTTATTTTATAGAGAACAAACTTCTCTATAGCCTCATCTTTACTTTTGAGAAGATACACATAACAATATTTTGTGCTATCATCAACAAAAGTCATAAAGTACTTATTGCCCCCTCGTGTTTGTGTTGACTTGAAGTCACATAAATCCGTATGAACCAACTCAAGTGGTTCATTATTTCTTACAACCGAATGGAACGGAGGTTTTGTAAACTTTGCCTCTACACAAGTTTCACATTTATGTTTGTAGTCTATTTTACATTTTGGTATGCAATTCATGTTAATTAATCTACGTATAGTATCATAGTTAACATGTCCTAGTCTACCATGCCACAAATTGGAAGACTCAAGCAAGTAAACGAAAGAATTATTCTTATTCATCCCATTCATCTTAGGCTTGTTAGCCATTACATTGCTTTTAACAACCATAGCACTAAGCTTAAACATACCATCACAAACATAACCTTTGCCTACAAACATTCCACTTTTAGACAAAGTAACCATATCGGATTCAAACACAACACGAAAGCCATGCTTAATCAAAAGCGATCCGGACACCAGATTTTTCCGGATTTCGGGCACATAGAGCACATTGTTGAGAGTCAACTCTTTTCCGGAAGTCAACTTCAGCACCACCTTTCCTTGACCTTTCACATCGGAGGTGGCATAATTTCCCATGAACAATTTCTCACCATTTTCAAGGGCTTCAAAACTACTAAACATTTCCTTGTTTGAGCAAACATGTCTAGTAGCACCGGTGTCAATCCACCACTGATTTGGATTTGAACCCACCAAATTCACCTCAGAAATTACCGCCGCCAAGTGCATATCGGAAACTTCATTCGAGATGACATCCACCATGTTTGCTTGTTTCTTTGGCTTCCTACACTCGGAAGACTTGTGGCCCACAATGCCACAATTGTAACAAGTTCCACCGAACTTCTTCTTGGAGATTCCTCCCTTTGGTTTCAAACTAGAACCACCCTTTTTGGGACCAAACTTGCCTTTAGCTTTGCCATTTGTCTTGCCATTGGCCTTGGAGCTATCAACATGCTCCACAACATTGGCTTTCGCCACAAGAAGATTATTCAACTTCTTCTCCGCAATCCTATTCTCTTCCTCAATCCGAAGACGAATAGAAAGCGCTTCAACATTCATTTCCTTTCGTTTGTGTTTAAGATAATTCTTGAAATCTTTCCAAGCGGGAGGCAACTTTTCAATGATTGCCGCCACTTGAAAGCTTTCACTAATTACCATTCCTTCGGCATGAATTTCATGAATGATTATTTGCAACTCTTCCACTTGACTTTTAACAGTTTTTGAGTCCACCATTTTGTAATCGAGAAAACGGCCCACAATGAATTTCTTTGTGCCCACGTCATCGATCTTATATTTATATTCCAAGGACTCCCAAAGTTCCTTTGCAGTTTTCTTAACACTATACACATTGTATAGCATATCCGACAATCCATTAAGGATGTAATTTCTGCAAAGAAACTCGGAATGCTTCCAAGCATCAAGAGCCGAGATGGCTTGCCCATCCGTCTCATTCTCACCCAACTGTGGCGGATCTTCCTTAAGAAATCTCGCCAAGTTCAAGGTAGTCAAATAGAAAAGCATCTTTTGTTGCCACCTTTTAAAGTCTTGGCCAACAAACTTTTCCGGTTTCTCACCATGATGGTTCGAAACAGTTTGGACAACCACCGTTTGAGAGTTGGTTTCCACACGAAGCGCTTCCTCCACATGAGGATTCTCGGAGTTGTTCCCAGCATTGGTTTCCACATTTGATTGAGTAGCCATCTGAAGCAAAACAAACAAGTTTAGTTCACTGTTTTAAATAGTTTTCCTTCCAACTAATTTGTCTTAAGCTTGTTGGAATAACTAAAACACAATAAAAGGAAATTACAGAAAACTAAATAAAACAAAATTACACAAAAGAAAAGAAAAGGAAATGAATTTGTCGTAGATGTCCGAGTCGTGTGAAGTCACACTCTCCTTAAGACAAATTACGCCCCCTCACCACGTTGTGCTTGAGTTGTTACGGAACGCTTGCCTCCCAGGATGAAACGGATATATCGAACGGTGGTTGCACAAGAATACCTCCGGCGAACTGAAGTCGATGCTTGAACTTTATCACCACGAATGCAATGCAAGGAGGCCAAGGGAAAGATGAACAATATGCAACGAAATTGAGAGTAGGGAATTTCTGGAAAATCTGTGTCTTTCTCTTGTTGTGTTCTTGCCATTATATAATCAAAGGAGATAACAGAAAATTAAATCAAGTTTTAATTTTCTTAATTAATACAATTATTTCAACATAATTGCATAATTATTTTGCTCATTACCTCCCTTTTACGGTTATATGGTACATTTGGAATTTACCCCTTCATTAACAACCTTTTGAAATTTGTTACAAAACAGTGCAAAACCATTTCCTCGTAGAGCCACTGGAGCCCAGGCGCCCGCCTCGGGGAACGCGAGGCGCCCGCCTCGTACTGGTTCAAATGGGTCTCACCTACTGGAGTCGAGGCGCCCACCTCAGGCAGGTCCAGGCGCCCGCCTCACCTCCAGAAATATTGGGTCAAGTTTTTGAAAAAAAATGTAAAAAGTGGGCTCGCGCGGACAGGCTATTTCGGAGCTACATTCGTGTCCGCAGGACGCGCATGCACATGAGTTCGGTAGTCCGAAGCCTATTTCGGTCCATGATTTGCACCCCCCCCTGCGCACCTGTGCGCGAGAGAGAGCCTCTATGTACCACAATCTTACTCCCTACCAAAGTGTAGGAGTATTTAAACTTAGCCACTTTTTCATCTTTTTCCAATGTGGGATAACCACATTTTACCCATTTCAACCCATTAACTTTGAGCCTTCATATCTCATTCATTTCTCAACCATTTTTGACAAATGAATATATGATTTCAATGTACTCATGGAGTAGAACACAATCCAACAATCAATTTGTCATTTTAACAAATAACAAATTAAGAAAATAACTCATTATTTCCTTCAAAACACACTTTTTTCCAACAATTTGCAGCTGTATGTGGTTGTAAAATTGATTGAAAATTAACCCAATCCAAAGTTTGAAACACGGCACACAGAGACCATTTATGGGTATTCACCAAGTGGTAACCGTGATGCAGGGGTTGGTCCAAGTTCCCAAACACTTGTATCAACCCAAATACCAAATTATGATGATGGGGCATTTGGGCATAATGATCCTGTTAATGAGGTTATAGTTCTGAAGATAATGTAGATTATGAAGAAGAAGAAGTACACACTGATGTAGATGCAATGCTAGACGATGATGATGATGAATATGAGGAGGGTAGTAGTAATTCTGATGTCGATTTGGGAGAGGGTGATAATGGGCCGATTGATGATGATGTGGAAACACCTCTTGTTCATTATGAAGTGCCAAAAAATCGAAGATATGAGAGAGCGGATTATCCCTTTTACAGTGATATTGGTACTTCTGCTCGACAAGAACAAGGCTTCATTGATTACGATAATGCACATAGTTTTCCAGTTTGGGATCCGGATAACCAGGCGATTGCTAAAGTGATACACTTTTCTGGCAAGAACGAGGCACAATTTGATATAAAAGGTACCATATTCGCACCAATCGCCGGTTCAGGGTAAGAAACAGCACACCTCACACATGGATAATTGAGTGTCTATTGAAAAATTATCCATGCATTTTTTATGTTCGTGTGAGTAGGAGGAAGTTTGGCTATTGGGAACTGACCAAGTATAAGGCTCCTCACTGCTGCTTATATTCTGAAGAAAGTCGAGATCACCCCAACCTAGATGCCAAGTTTATCGGTTGGGAAGTTGTTGGTCTTATTAAGGCTGATTCAGATGTCAAGGTTGGAGTCATTATTGCACACATCTTTAGTAGGTTTGAAAAGGAAATTACCTACAAGAAGGCATGGTGTGGAAGGACATTGCAGAGGTTTTTGGAGATTGGGAGGAATCTTATATAAGGTTACCCCGCGTCCTAGCAGCCATTCAAAAATACAACCCGGGCACAATTGTTGAGTATTCTCATCCTCCTCCTCCTGTCGGTGAGTTACACATGTTTCAACAGGTATTCTGGGCATTTGGGCCTTGCATTGAAGCTTTCTCTCATTGTCGGCCTGTCATTTCTGTTGATGGAACATTCCTGCATGGTTGATATAAAGGGGTAATACTGATTGCCATGGGTGTTGACACCCAGGACAATATACTTCCTCTTGCATTTGCCGTTGTTGAAAAGGAGAACTGGACGAACTGGCGTTTGTTCTTATATCTTCTTTGCAAGCATACTATCAAGAGTCGTGAAGTATGCTTGATATCTGACCGTCATCTCGGCATTCTGAAGACTATAGCTGAAGATACGTGGTGGCCAAATGTGCATCATCGATTTTGTTTGAGACATATGCGAGCAAATTTCTTGGATAAGCATAGAGGGAAAGGGTTAAAGTATCTGTTTTGGAGAGCGGGTAGAGCAACTCAAGATAGAAAATTGAAATCTATCTTAGAGAGTATCCGTGGAATTAACCCCGAGGCAATTGCATGGTTTCAGAATTTGGATGCCAGAAAATGGACATTGGCACACGATGGTGGTTACAGATATGGCATCATGACTACCAACATGTCTGAGGTTTTCAATGGTGTGATGAAGGGAGCCCGTGGGATGCCAATCACAGCAATTGTTGAAACTGCCTTCTACCGTTGTGTGGAGTACTTTCAAGTAAGGCATGGATTTTCACTTAATGCCTTAGGAGGTAATCCTAATAACCCTAACATCAATCTCCTACACCAATTCAGCCAAAAAGTTCATTGCCGCTACTTGAAGAACACTGTGAAAGGAGCAACACATCAGGTAAGGAGGTTCAATAATCACGAAATGGGGGTGTATCAAGTGACAACCGCACGTCAGGGTGATAAGGGAGGAAATATCCAGATTGTCCGACTTAATGAGCGTACCTGCACATGTGGTAAATGGGTTGCCTATCACATGCCTTGTTCCCATCTTCTTGCATGTTGCCATGCATAACATCTTGATGGTCGAGATTTTGTTTCTCAATTTTACACCATTGGGGAATACTACAAGACATGGAAGGGGACATTTGAACCAATCGAGCATGAGGACTATTGGGGTGTGGATGGTTTGGTGCCAATTTTTTTCCCTAATCCCCTACTTCGACGTTCTGCTAAGTCCGGACGGCCTAGATCAAGACGCTTTCGAAATTGTATGGACTTTCAAGCAGATAAACGGAAGACTCTGTGTTCATCATTCCATCAAGAAGGCCACAATCGTCGTAGATGCCCGAACATTAGGGAGTAGCAGAATATTTTTCATGTAATTTATGTTTGCTTTAAATTGGATTCAATTTCAGTTCCAGTTTCATTTTATGTAATTTTCATTAAACTTGAAAACTTGAATGTAATTTCTATTTGAGTTGAATTTTTCAATATGAAAGTTTAAGTTTGGCAAAATAACAGTTATATCATGTAACTCCGATGTTTCTGGACATTTTATTTCTCTATGTTGATGTACTTAGATTATATTTGATGTAATTTGTAGTGACTTTATAATGTGAAGTTTCATTAGAATATGTTGTAAAAAAATAAAAAATAAAAGAAAAAATTCAGAAAATTAGGCCAGGGGACGAGTCGTCCCCAACTACACCAACTATTCCCCATCAAAGGGACGAGTGAATCAGAGAAGAGAATTTTGGAAACACACCAAGTTCAAGTGAACTCGCTACACGGTAGAGCGATTTCATTAAACTCGCCACACGCTGTAGCGAGTTTAATGAAATCGCTACACGGTGTAGCGAGTTCATTTGAACAGGCTTCCACACCAGCAGCAATCTTCAGCATCCCACCTGCAAACAATTTTAAAACAACCTGCAAACATAATCCCATATCCAATATATTTACATCTCCAATCTCCAATATCCAATATATGAAACTATAAACCTGTACAATATACCATAACACACATCTACATAAATGTACTAAAGTGTAAAAAAAAAATGAAAATATCCAAATAAAAACTAAAAAAAATCATAGTTTCAGTTATTACAAATAAAAACATTCAAATAACAACTAATACTACAAAGTTTCATTACATCTAAATAAAAAAAAAGTTTCACCTATTCCCCCTCTCGTAGTCAGCCGGGGTGAACTTCCTCGTCGGATTTCGCTGCCGAGACCCTCTTCTAATCAACTCCTCCCGTTGAGCTGGGGCAACTGATTCAACAACCCTGGCTTCAATTCAAATGTAACCCCAGTAGGCAAATCAGGGAATTGGACTGCTTGTGGTTGCTCATTCCGATTCGAAGCAATTTTCTGCCTCAATGTCCATAGCATATACTACTCGCTTACAATTTAGAAGCTTGTAGGAGTCCGTAGCATATAAGAGAGTAGTTTTGGTTTCCATTTGCATTTGGATGATTAAATCAAAGTTAAAATTATTTTTTAAAGTTCTTTTGTACTAATGTTTAAAAAAAATTGTAAAGATCATTTTGGTACGGAAGGAGTACAATGTTTTCAGCAAGCAAGTAATTCAATCAAAAGGCCGCTGACAGACCTACAAAACAAAACAGACGGCCATGTTTGAACAAGCAGAACTATAACTCCAACAAGCTTAGTCATTTTCTTACTAAACTCAAACAAAAACACACTACTACTCTGTTGTTGAAGCATTTGTTTTGTTGGACTTGAAAATAAGAACAGAATAGAATGAACAGAGGTAATATTTCTCTCTTTTTCTCTGTTACTTGAATATGAATTTATACAATCTTTATATAGAGCTAGACCCTAGAATTAAGCACTATAATCAGGATATTACATCCCATTAATATCTCCTACAATTAAGTCCTACCAATTGCTATACAACTCATAAAATCACTAAAGATGGTAACTAAATCAGTATATTCTTAACATTCCCCCTCAAGTTGGTGCATAAATGTCAATCATGCCCAACTTGTCCAGTACATTTGTAAACAATCGACTTGAAACAGCTTTGGTAAGAATATCTGCTAACTGGTCCTCTGATCTGATCTTAGGCAACTCCAAGATTTTCCCTTCCAGGTTTTCTTTAATGAAGAGCCTGTCCACTTCTACATGTTTTGTGCGATCATGTTGAACTGGATTATGAGCAATATCGCGAGCAGCTTTATTGTCACAATATAGGTGAATTGATTGCTTAGGTGAATAACCCAAGTCTTGCAATAGAAGTCTCAACCATAGTGCCTCACAAAGTCCAAGTGCCATACCTCTGAATTCAGCTTCTGCGCTTGAGCGTGCAACAACCTTTTGTTTCTTGCTTTTCCATGTAACAAGATTTCCACCAACAAAGGTAAAGTAGCCGGATGTGGATCTTCTATCATCTATTGCTCCTGCCCAATCAGCATCAGTATATACATCTATGCTTTGACAATCAGCATGTTTTTTTTGAACAAGATCCCTTTTCCAGGAGATGACTTCAAATATTTAAGAATGCGCATGACTGCCTTCATATGTTTTTCTCCAGGATTGTGCATATATTGTCTAACAACACTTACGGCATAAGCAAGATCCGGCCGCGTATGAGACAAATACATCAATCTCCCTACAAGCCTTTGATATCTCCCTTTATCCGCTGGTGTTTGATCCGTCTCGATACACAACTTCAGCCCATCTTCTACAGGTGTATCAGCTGGTTGGCATGCTGCCATTCCACTTTCTTGTAAAAGATCCAAGGTATATTTTCTTTGAGATATCCCTCATTTGATCGAGAAACTTCTATCCCAAGAAAATATTTCAATGGACCAAGATCTTTCATTTCAAATTCTGTAGAAAGATAAATCTGTAAAGCCTTTCTTTCTTCGGGGTCATTTCCTGTAACTACCATATCATCCACATAAATAATAAGTGCAGTAATCATACCACATTGTCTTTTCAAGAACAACGTGTGATCTGAATTGCTTTGACAACAGCCAAAATTGAGCATTGACTTTGTGAACCTTCCAAACCATGCTCTTGGGGATTGTTTCAATCCGTACAATCTCTTTCTCAATCTACAAACTTTCTGACTATGCCTTTGAGGAGTCCAACATCCAGGAGGGAGATCCATATAAACTTCTTCGATCAATTCACCATGTAGAAAGGCATTTTTCACATCAAATTGTTGCAATGGCCAATCTAAGTTTGCAGCTAAAGTCAACAAAACCCGAACCGTGTTGATTTTAGCGACAGGAGAAAATGTCTTTGTATAGTCTATCCCATAGGTTTGTGAGTACCCTTTGGCCACAAGTCTCTCTTTAAATCGTTCAATAGTGCCATCTGATTTACACTTCACGGTATAAATCCATCTGCACCCAACAGGTTTCTTCCCCGGTGGACAATCTACAAGTTCCCAAGTTCCATTTTTCTCCAAGGATTTCATTTCTTCATTCATCGCAGCCTTCCATCTTGGGTCAGTTAAGGCTTCCTGCACACTGTTAGGAATAGATACACTAGACAATTGATTCACAAATGATTTATTTGATTCCGACAAATTATGGGTGGAGACATAGTTACACATGGGATATTTAACTTTACTAGAGATTTGAGGTTCATATGTCGGTTTAGGAATACCTCTAGTGTGACGAATTGGTAGTTATTTTCTGGAAGATTCGGTAATCAGACTTGGACTATCCTCAACAGACGATGGGTTTGGTATATCAGCAAGGATGTCAAGTTGTATTGTTGCTGCTGGTGGTGGTTCAGCTGCTATTGGTTCAGCTGCTATTGGTTCATCTGGTGGTAGTGGTTCAGCAACTAGTGGTTCGTGTTTGGTGGTTCAACGGTGGTTTGGTAGTGCTTCTCTTCTGGTTCAAGTTCGGGGTCCAAATTTGTACCACTCCTTTCCAAGTTTTCCACATCTTGCTCCTTATCAAATTCTAGAGTATCATAATCTAGAGCTTGAATTTCATGATGGTACTCTTCCTGGTGTTCATTCTTAGATGAAAAATACATTGTTTGCTCATGAAATACCACATCCATTGTGATAAACATTCTACGAGTTGGAGGGTGATAGCAACGGTACCCTTTCTGATGTACACCATATCCAAGAAACACACAATGCAATGCTCGAGGTTCTAACTTGTTGCGTTGATGTTTATGGAGGTGCACAAATGCGACACACCCAAAAACACGGGGAGGTAAATTCAGGACTGTTGGAGCAACTACTTTCATGGTCAGGGTCTCAAATGGGGTTTTGAAACTAAGGGTGCTTGTTGGTACTCTGTTGATCAAATAAGATGCAGAGGTAAGGGCTTCTCCCCAATAGCACATCGGCATGTTAGCTGCTATAAGAGAGGCTCTAACAACTTCCAACAAGTGCCGATTTTTACGCTCTGCAACCCCATTTTGCTGGGGTGTATTCGAACAAGTGGTTTCATGAATGGTTCCATGGGCTTCCAAATAATTTTTAAGATCAGTGCTTTGGTATTCACCACCATTATCACTTCGAAGAATCTGAATCTGTACATTGTACTGTGTCGAAATCATTTTATAAAATTTTTGGAACAAAAAATTCACCTCTCCTTTCGACTTCATCAAATATAACCAAGTCATCCTAGTGCAATCATCAATAAAAGTAACAAACCAATGTGATCCACCTAAGGTTGTGACCTTAGATGGACCCCAAACATCATAATGTACGACCATAAATGGAGTTGGACTTATATTTAAAATTAATGGAAAAGAAGCACAATGACTTTTAGCTAGTTCACAAATCTCACAACGGAAACTAGAAACATCACACTTAGAAAATAAACTAGGAAATAACTTCTTCAAATAACCAAATGAAGCATGCCCCAATCGTTTATGCCATAACCAGATTTCAGATTTCTCTTTATCTCCTTTTAAACCTTCCACAACAAGAGCTTGACGTAACTTATCGCAGTTGCTTAAGGATAAGTCTAAATAATACAGCTTCCCTCGCTTAATACCACATCCAATCGTCTGTCTTGTTTGGATATCCTTGAAAACACAAAAATTAGGCCAAAAAACAACAATACAAGACAATGCTTTAGTGATTTGGGAAACTGATAAAAGGTTATAGTTCAATGATGGAACAATTAAAACTGAATCTAGTTGTACACCATCAGTAAGGACTAAGGATCCTTCACCAATAACTTGTGTTGTGTTACCATCGGCTGTTGAAACGAATTTTTTGAGAGATGGTTTAATGGTTAAAATTTGTCTAGAATCAAATGTCATATGGTCTGTAGCACCGGAATCAATTATCCAAGTACTATTAGAAACAGGTACAGAAACATTAAATACCTTACCAGCATTATCTGTGGTCTTCATTAGTGCGGATGCCTTTCCAGCAACAATGTCATCTTCACTTTGTTCAACACTAACAGCTGCAGCTGCCATTGGGAATTTATTCGAATTTTTCTTTCGCTGGTCTCGACTATGATCCCACCATTCGCTTACAAGTTCAAAACACCGCTCTTTGGTGTGCCCAATCTGACTGCAATGAGTACACTTGTAAGCGAATTTATCAACATTAGTGGTCTTACCCTTATTTTTGTCATAGCAGTTGTGAGGAGATTGATTTCGAACCACTATCGCTGCTATGTCGGAGCTTTCAGACCCTCCTTTCAAGGTTACTTGACGCATTGTCTCTCGTCGAACCAAAGCATAACATTCTTCTAGATCTGGAGTTGATTCTTTACGTAAAATATCCCTGCGAACTTGTTCAAGATCACCATCCAGTCCAGCAAGAAAAATGTGTACCCTTAGTCTTTCAATTGACTTTCGATAGGCTTCAATGTCATCTGGATCATTCATAACCACTTTGTCACGATGGTCTAATTCTCGGAACACTTCGGTCAATTCTCCATAGTACTCAGACAAAGACTTTCCATTTTGTTTAGCAGCGAATGCCTTTTGATTTAAGGCGAAGACTTGCAACTCATCGCTTCCATCATAGAAAGCCTTCGACAGAGCACTCCAGATTTCATGGGCAGTTGGTAAGCGTAAGTAGCGTTTCATAATTTCTGGATTCATGGACATCAGCAACCATCGTTTCACCTTTTGGTTTTCAGCATACCACTTCTCATATCCTTCCTCCGATTCAGCAGGCGGCTTGATCTTTCCACGAATGTAGGATAATTTCTCTCGCTCTGCAATGTGCATCTCCATTAGATGTGACCAAACATCATAGTTTGATTCAGAGAGGATGATTCCTGCATTAAAAGCACCTTCAGATTGAACAACAATCGGGACTGATTTTGATCCCGATGACTCTTTATTTGTTTCACTCATTTTTAAGAGAAAAAAAAACTTATCAGAGAACCAAGCTCTGATACCAACTTGAAAATAAGAACAGAATAGAATGAACAGAGGTAATATTTCTCTCTTTTTCTCTGTTACTTGAATATGAATTTGTACAATCTTTATATAGAGCTAGACCCTAGAATTAAGCACTATAATCAGGATATTACATCCCATTAATCTCTCCTACAATTAAGTCCTACCAATTGCTATACAACTCATAAAATCACTAACGATGGTAACTAAATCAGTATATTCTTAACAGTTGGAATAAAATTACAAAATCAAATGGAAATTACAGAAAACTTTTAAAACAGAAATAGAAAAGAAAAGAGAAGTAAACGGAATTGTCGAAGTTGTCCGAGTCGTGTGAAACCACACTCTTCTTAAGACAAATTTCGCTCCCTCACCACGTTGTGCTTGAGATTGAACGGGACGTTTGCCTCCCAGGATGAAACGGATTGACCGGATGGTTGCTGCACAATAGTACCTCCGACGAACTGAAGTCAGATGCTTGAACAATATCACCACGGATGCAATTCAGGAGGCCAACAAAAAGAGTTGTTCAATATACAACAAAAATGGAGTGTAGAGAATTTCTGAAAAACTGTGTGTTCCATGTTGTTATGTTCTTCCATTTGTATAGCAGCCAAGGAACTAGAAACTACCCGAAAATTAAAACTCATTTTTAATTTTCTTAATCAATGAATTTATTGACATAAATTGGCTCAATCAATTAGCTCAAGGCAGTTACACGACCCTTTGAATTCCTTGCGGCAGTTACACAGTCTTAGAATCGTTTCGGCGTAGGAACAGTTCTGGCATATTCAGCTGCTGGTGCCCAGGCGCCCGCCTCATCGGGGCAGCTCCTACTGACCTCCAGGCGGCCGCTTCAGACTGGTCCAGGCGCCCGCCTCACTGTGGTTCAACCGAGCAGCCTTGGTCTGTATTTCAGGCGGCCGCATGAGTCCTTGGCGCCTCGTGGGTCTGTCAAGTTTGGAAAAAAAAAATGCAAAAAGTGGGCTCGCGCGAGTAGGCCAATTTGGAGCTACATTCGTGTCCGCAGGACGCGCATGCACATGAGATCGTCCATGATTTGCACCCCCTGCGCACCTATGCGTGAGAGCAGGGCCGATCCTTAGTAAAGGCAGGTGAGGCCTGGGCCTCAGGCCCCCTAAATTTGTCAATTTTTTGGGACCCCAAAAATTAGGGGCTTAGTAGTAATATACCCGAAGTGAGGGGTCTCATTAAAAAAATTAATAATACCCCCTGAAAAAATACACAAAACCCCCCTCAACATATATAAAAAAACCACCTATATAATGTTTTAAATTGCAAAAATCAGTACTCAGCAACATATTTACAAACCTCACCCCTCCTGGTCCGATTCACCCGCAATTCGCCGCACGAAGACGAAGACGAAGGTCACGGTTCACGGCGTCGGTCACGGCGGCGCTCCTTCTCCGTTCAACCGTTCAGGCACTCCGGAGCTTCTCCCTCTCCGTTCACACTTCACGGCGTCTGCCCTGTTCGCACTTTTCACACTGGGTTCTCTCCTCAATCGACAATTTTAATCAAGGCTCAAGCGTAAGTCCCCCTTTTCAATTGATTCATTGATTGATGTTGAAGTTTGCAATGGGTCTCATTTATTTATTTATATTTTTTTTAAATTTGGGTTCTTTTTGTTTTGTTTTGTGTGAGATTATTTTAGATATGCATTTTGGTGAATCGTTAATGGTGACTTTGTATCTCTTCTTGCAATGCAAATTTTATGAGCTAATTTTAGTTTCTGTTTGTGGATTTTAGGTTTTACTTTGATTTAGGGTTAAATAATTTATTTTATTCTAGATTAGGAATTTAGGGTTAGGGCTTTTGATTTAGGGTAAAATTAAATTTATTGAATGTGTTCTTGGGTTTGGTTTGGATTACATAGATGGTTTATTTATTTTTTGATTTGTTTGCTTAATTTATTAGGCAGGATGATGATTTAGGATATTTAACCCTTTAATTATATTTTGAATTATTATAGGTAGGCAAAATGTCATCACGAAAGTATCCTTGTGGAAATGAAAAAAAGAAGAAGAGGCAAAAACAAGAACAATTAACGCAAGCTTTAAGTGGTTCTCTTAACAAATATTTTACTTCTAGTAAGTTGGGTGAAAGTGAAAGTATTCCCGTTGAAAATTTGGTGTGCGAAGAAGCGGTAAATGATAATCCTAATGATCCTGTTAATATTGTTGATCATGGGGAAGGTCCAGAAAGAGAAGGGACTGATAGTGACATTCCTTCAGCTAAAGAAGACCATGGAGAACCTTTAGACATTTATGATCCAAATAATTGGAAGTCAATTGATCATAATCTCAGAGACTTGTTGGTGGAAAAAGGGCCAATAAGAGTTGAAATGGAAGAATCTGAATATCCGAGGGATGATTCAGATAAGAAGCGACATTTTTCAAATGTTCATTATACTCGCCGCTTGCCGAATGGAGAGAAACAAGATAGAAAATGGCTTGTGTATTCAAAATCCTCGGATAAATTGTTTTGCTTTTGTTGTAAGCTTTTTAAGGATAAAGTGGGAGATTCTCATTTAACTAGTATCGGGTTTAGAGATTGGCACAATGTTGGAACCAGACTCAAACAACATGATTCAAACAATGAACACATAATTTGCATGCAAAAATGGATTGAATTGGAGACGAGACAGAGGCGTAATCAGACAATTGATAAAAGTGTGCAAGAACAAATTATGAGAGAGAAAGAACACAATCGACAAGTTTTCATACGAGTGATGGTTGTTGTTAAAAGTCTTGCAAAAAATAATTTGGCATTTAAGGGAAATAAGGAAAAGGTTTATGAGGAGGGTAATGAAAATTTCTTGAGTATGATTGAAATGATTACAGAGTTTGATCCTGTAATGCAAGAGCACTTACGATGTTTTCAAAACAAGGAAATTCAAGTATTGAATTATTTGAAACATAATAATGGTTGTTTTCCAAACACGGAAATTGCTTACCGAATCCTGTTGACTATTCCGGTTATAGTTGCATCAGGGGAAAGAAGTTTTTCGAAGTTGAAGTTGATAAAGAACTATCTTCAAAGCACAATGTCTCAAGAACGTTTGAATGGGTTAGCTATGATATCTATTGAGAAGAACATAGTTGAAAAAGTTGATTATTCTACTTTGATTACTGATTTTGCTTCTAAATGTGCTAGAAGAGTGACGTTTATGTAATACTTAATTTGTAATATGTCGTATGTTATGCCCATGATTTTGTTAAACATATTTTGTCAAAAACTTGAGTATTAATCTGTTTGCTTGTTAATTATATATCTATAAATACTTAGTTGTGCAAACTGAAATTATTGTTATCGGAACAGTGAAGGCTCCATCTAAGTTATCGGCCTAGGGCCCCGAATATCATAGGGCCGGCCCTGCGTGAGAGAGAGCCTCTATGCTCCACAATCTTATTCCTTACTAAAGTGTAGAGTATATAAACTCATCTCCTTTTACATTCCTTTCCAACGTGGGATAACAACATTTTCCACTTCCAACCCACTTACTTTGAGATTTAATATCTCATTCATCCCTCAACCATTTTGGACAAATGAATATATGATTTTAATGTTCTCATGGAGTTGAACACAACCCAACAATCAATTTGGTCATTTAACAAACAATCCATTTTAAAAATAATACATTATTTCCTTCAAACACACTTATTTTTCCAACATGTTTCACTTCCTACTTCTAGTAATTAAGTAGTATAAACAACAACCTATCAACAGGAAATAACAAAATTAAAATATTTTTACAGCATCAGAAAACTAGCTAGCAGAATTGATTACTGCTGATACACTGACAATACTGCCTTAATTCTCCGGAATCATATAGTTCAGTAACTTCCTTAGCTCCTCCGATGTACTTTCCTCCGATAAATAATTGTGGCAAGCTCATCTCCTTGTGCTTTCGTGATAAGAATTGACTCAGTTCTATTTTAAATTCCTCATTCTTTGTAGGGTCTCTTTCTTCAATATCCACCTCTAACATCTTCAAGTAAAATCGTGCCTTCATATAACCAGTCTTAGCTTCAGATGTAGACTCACCATAATACAGAACAACTTTATTCTGGGTACCAGGTATATCTGGCAATATTACACTTGGAGAAGAATTTGAACTTGAATCATCTTTCTTGCTCATCATCTCTTCACCTGCAGCTTCTTTGCTGCTGCTGCTGCTGCTGCTTTCAGAATCCACTTGTCTTTTTTCCCCATTCGCTGCTGATTTAATGCAGCTTCTTTCACCTTCACCCTTCTTTTGCAATTTCAATGCAGAATCAAGCATCCCCACCACTTCATTCATACTAGGACGTTGGTAAGGATCTTCGTTCAAGCACTTCTCTGCAGTATTTATAAACGCCTCCAATGAACTTTCCGAAATTTCCCTTTTCAGAACAGGATCAATGTTGCGTACAGCCCATTTTCTGAAACTCCCATGGTCTGTGAGGTTGAAATTGCTATCATCCCTAGGTGGCTTCTTCTTGCACAGAACTTCAGTCAGTACCACACCAAAGGCGTAAACATCAATTCTCCAAGTAAACTTTCCGGTATAACAATATTCTGGAGCAATATAACCGGGCGTGCCACAAAGAGGAAGGGTTATCGTGGCTGCAACTATCCTTGATAGCCCAAAATCTGACACCTTAGCCTCCATTTTCTCGGTCAATAAAATATTATCAGGCTTTACGTCCCCGTGGATGATTTTGGAATCTAGAAAAGTGCCCGAGTGGAGGTAATCAATGGCACGGGCAGCACCTATGCAAATAATGAGTCTTTGTTCATAGGAGAGAGGACAAGTTGTATTTCGGAGCTTATCACGCAAGTTTTCATTGGACATCATTTCATACACCAATATTTTTTCTTCAGATTCTTGGCAATACCCAATTAGAGAGACAAGATTAGCGTGATGAATCTCCGAAAGCAACTTAATCTCCTTTTCATACGACGTTTGGTATTGCTTCTGATTCTCTGAAAGTGATTTTTCAAAAGTGATTTTAGAAAAATTGATTATTTGTAATAAATACTAAAATTTATAAGTATGTTTGAATAGTATATGTTCAAAACTGATTATGAAAGATAAATACCAAAAATGACCTTTATAATATGTATCTCGATATAATAAATGCACAAAACAAATAGAGGTTATTATTGTAAAATCAACACAACTAACAACTTTTAAGAATCACTTCTAGAAAAAGCTGGGTCATAGTTGCTTCTACGAAAACACAGTTTTTTACATTTTAACAGCTTAAAATCATAATCACTATTGTTATCCAAACGCTGTTAAAAGTGATTTTGGGCTTCAAAAATGATTATAAGCCCCAAAAAAGCACTCCCAAACTCACACTTAAGAGTACGCTCACCTGGGCTTGATCTATTTAAGCGCTTCACAGCGATGTGAATAGTACTTCTCCTACCATCAGCAAAGACGCCCTTGTAAACTATTCCTTCCCCTCCTTTCCCGACAATATTTTTGTTGTTGAAGGATTCGGTCGCCTTCTTGATTTCCGCCAACGTGAACTGACGGCAACGGCCTCTTTCTGATGACCACGACGCCATATCTCCAAAGGTTTTGGACCTTTTGAACGTGGAAAAAGAGGGAAAAAGGTATTATATCTAGTTGCTAAAGATTTTGACTGCTTATTTATGCTACTAATAGCAAAGAAAGGGGGGCTTTTTGTGGGAAATCAAGAAAATTAACAAACAGGGAAAAGGATGAGAAGGAAATGCTTACTATGAATCCTATCAAATACTCCCTCCGTCCCAAAATATTTGTCCCATTTGACTTTTTTGTTGAACTTTGACCACAAATTTATGAGAGATTAATCATGTTTATGAAATTTTAAAAGTTGTTGTTGATAATATTATTAATGGTGAATCAATAGGAATTTTTAGAATTTCATGAACATAATTAAATTGTCATATATTTGTGGTCAAAGTTCAACAAAAAAGTCAAATGGGACAAATATTTTGAAACTGAGGGAGTAGTAAGAAACAGACGCGTTTAAGACGCGTTTAATTTGTTGCTATGCCTATTGTATTGTAGTGTGATATATATTAACCTTAGATAATAATTGTGTTTAATTCAATAATTATCTTCTAGTAGGTTAGTTAGGTAGGATAATTTTTGTATTTATTAGAGTAGAGATTAGTTTAATATTAGACATATCTTCATTTAAGTATAGAATATTTGGTAGGACTCTTGTAATCCTAAGCCTATATATTGTTTATACAATTGCAGTAGCAACTGACGTTAAGTTCTTCATTTGTCTCTTATATGCTCTTCGTCAATTTACACTTCCTCTTCTTTATGAATTTCTCTTGTCTTATATGGTATCAGAGCCTCCGATCTATGGTGGCCTGATTGCTTTCGCTGTTTTTCACTAATCTACTCTATATCTTTTTTTCTCAAAATTCATTTTTTCTCTTTCTTAATTATTTTTATTTTTTAAAAACAATGGATGACTTTTGGTACGATCCCGTCTGTTTTGATACCTTACCATCATCCTATGTTATCTGTCAATTATGTAACGAACTTGGTCATACCGCAATCAAGTGTTTGCGTCGTTTTGAACCAAGTAATACTGTTCATTCTCCTTCTTCTTTTTCATTATCAGATTGGTTATATCCGGAACATAATGAATTCTTAGATTCAAATGATTGTTCTTACTCAAATGACTCTTCTTCAGTCGTAGAAGAACCACTAACCGATGTTAACGAGTCATCTTCTTCCTCTTTATTTCCTACTTCAAATTGGTATGTTGATGATCTTCTTGATCAACTCCATTGTCTTCAAAAACTTTCCTCTCAATCCTTGAAAAATTATTTTTCTGAAGCAAAATCGATTTCTTATGCTCTTGATAGGGCCAGATATTCAATATCCGAAATCGAGCTTATGGATTTTCTCGTTGATGGTCTAGATCCATTATACGAAAAATTTGTCAAATACTATTATTTTCGAAAATCACAAATCTCGTTAGATTTTCTTTTCGATTATCTTATTGATGAGGAAAAACGGTGTATGAAACCATCTTTTTTATCTTCAACAATATTGAACTTTGATCAAAGATTCGGTAAAAAATAATTATCCCAATGAAATTCTTAAATTTGTTATTGATAATTATTTTTTCGTAAATCTTTGGTCATAGTTCTGTAATACCCCGTTCCTTAGTAATTTTTAAATATTGATTTATTTGTTTATTAGTTACTTAGGATAATATTTAAGAGGATAATAACTGAGTTTTAAAAGGATAATAACTGAGTTTTAAAAGGATAATAACTGAGTTTTAAAAGGATAAAAATTGAGTTTAAATTATTGTTGGGCTAGGACTTTTGGTGGACTTAAAACTCCTTTGAGACTAAGGCTTTGGGAATAAAACATATAAATACTCCTTCCTAAACCTAGCACCCTCAGTTTCATCAACCGTGAATTAGAAAATAGAGAGAGAAGCGGCAGAGAGAAGGAGAGAACCGAGAGGGAGAGAAGAAGCAGTGGAAGCAAAAGCAACTAAGGTAAAAATTCTCCTCTTCCATGGTTGTTTATGAAGGTTTTGTAGTCCCTTTTGACCCGAACCCAATAGATTACATATTAGGGTTTTGAAATCAAGTATGTTAATTGGTTTCATATGAGTAAAATCCTATATCCAATATGGAGTAATATTTATGGGTCTTAGCATGTGTTAATCTAAGCAATTAATTAAGGTTTGCATGCTAAAGAATTAAAGGAGAGTAGTTAAGGTTATTATGTGTTCTTGTATGTGTCGTGTGTGTGTTTTTGGTGTGTACAGAGTGTGTTCCTCTCTGTATGTGTCTCTGCGTGTGTCTGTGTGTGTGTACAGAGTGTGTTCCTCTCTGTATGTGTCTCTGCGTGTGTCTGTGGGTGTGTGCAGTATGTGTTTCTTTCTGTGTGTGTGTCTGCGTGTGTCTCTGTGTGTGTACAGAGGGTGAATTGTGGGCTGTGATGTGTGTGCGTGTGCTGCAGTGTGTGTATGTGGGTGTGCGTGTGTTACTGTATGCGTGTATGAGGATGTGTTAAGGTGTAGAAGGTGTTTGTGTGTTTGTTAAATTCTGTGAATAGTAATGTATGCTGTGAATAGTAACCTTAGAGTGGGAAAGTCATAAAAAGAAATTTAATAAGGTTAGTAGGCTTAAAACCCTAGGGGTATTTTGGGGAAAGATATAAAAGGGTAAAAAGGATAATTTTTAAAAAAGTGTTAAAAAAGAATAACTCGTATTTAGTGAATAGTTAGGGATTAAGTAAAGGAGTATTACTTGAACCCTAAGACCTATGTTTGCATGATTGTAGATTCGTGCGCGAGGAGTTTCGCTTTCGCTAAGCAACGCTAAGGTAAGGGATTACGTTCTTAGTTCTTGGTTGCATTCCTTGTTTAGGAATCCATTCTATGTTTTGTAAAGTTATATCTACCTATGTGGCGGGTAGTATTTTAAAAACATATCCGTTCCGTTGTGTTAGCGTTCTTGGATATCTACCCCTTTTGATGTGTTATTGTTCAATTGAGATATCTTGAGTATGATTGATATTGTCATTGTTGTGTTCTTGATGTTATGAGCACCGTTGAAAGTTAACAAAGTAAAGTGTTGTGAAAGTAAAGTTTTGTGAAAGTAAATGTTATCCATAATTCTGAAAAGAATATGTGGACCCCAAATGTTATCCATAGTTCTGGAAATGAACATGTGGACCCTTATAGTTATCCCAATGCCTGAAGAAGGACATATGGGACCCTATTACATTGCTTGATGAAGTGATGTAGGTTATCATGATATACCGGTTATTGGGTGCGGTCAATGAAAATCTTAGCCCTGGGTACAGCTAGTAACTGCTTAATCCCTAAAGTGTGATTGGATGGAAGTAAAGTGTTTGAAGGTGAAATCTTTTGTAATATATTTTATGAAATAAAGTGAAGTATTTTGTGGAAGTGCCTGAAAGTTATTTGATTGAAAACTGCTCTTTTGTGAAGCCACCTGTTTTCAAACTCATGAAAGTGTTTATATACTTAGTAACTGTTTTGAAACTGTATTTTGAATATTCCGTTCTTGAATATTACCGTCCATTGAAGTATTCATTTGATCTCGTCCTTTCGGTCACCTCTTCCTTAGTAACCGGAGAGGCACCGTATGAACTTGCTGAGCATTGTTCGCTCATCCCCTTTCCCATTATTTTTCTTTCAGGTAATAAGTAGGAAGTGGGACCGTCGCAAGGATCGTGGCGGAAGTCGTTTAAGTAGTTTCTTTTGTTAGGTAGTTTAGTTGGCGAGCTAGTGGGTTGTACTAGCCGTATTTGCTACCGTTATCCGCACTTAAGTCATTTTGAATTGTGATTAGTATTTGAATTATGATTTAGTAGCCGTTGGAGGCTATTTTATTTATCAATTAAATATTATGATTATTTGTAAAATATTGGGTCGTTACAAGTTCAATCAAATTTATCACTAAAAAGGTGAGACCATCGTTACGAGATGGGAGTAACTGTGATTATTCCCTCACTTTTTAACAGTTGTTTTTCGATGGTAGGTTGGCTGGTCAAGCATTGTTTGGAACTCTTACACCTGACATAGTAGTTCTTACACTCTTGTACAGCATAGCTGGGGTACGTCTTCTTTACGAGCATGTAAAATTAGACGTGTCCAAAATCTAACCGGAACCGGCTAACCGGAGGTTAATAACCGTAACCGTAACCGGCTATAACCGTCAACCGCCTTAACCGTAACCGCCTTAACCGAAACCGGCGGTTACACGGTTAGGTTAAGGTTAAGGTTTTCAAAAACCGGCAACCGGCGGTTATAACCGGCGGTTATAACCGTTTAACTAACCGGCGGTTATAACCGCCTAACTAACCGCCTAACCGTTGTTTTGAAATTTGAATTAATCCCCCCCCCAAATAATGGCACATATTTAAAACCAGGATAGGCTAGCCTAGTTACAAATATGTTCCATTATGTAGAAAAAAATTAAAAATAAAAAAATAAACGAGGTAGCCGTATACCATTTTCACAAGATCGGGACACATAAAACCCTAAAAATCCTAAATAATGGCACATATTTGTAACTCAATTTCCATTTGGATTTTGAGGAAAGTCATAGAGATGAAAAACACTTTAAATGTCATTTAGAATGTAGAAAAAAATTAAAAAAAATAAACGAGGTAGCCGTATATCATTTTCACAAGATCGGGACACATTCCTTAAAACCCTAAATAATGGCACATATTTGTAACTCAATTTCCATTTGGATTTTGAGGAAAGTCATAAAGATGAAAAACACTTTAAATGTCATTTAGAATGTAGAAAAAAAAAAAAATAAACGAGGTAGCCGTATACCATTTTCACAAGATCGGGACACATTTCTTAAAACCCTAAATAATGGCACATATTTGTAACTCAATTTCCATTTGGATTTTGAGGAAAGTCATAAAGATGAAAAACACTTTAAATGTCATTTAGAATGTAGAAAAAAATTAAAAAAAAATAAACGAGGTAGCCGTATACCATTTTCACAAAAAAATTAAAAAAGGACCAAACTGAAAAAAAGGCACATTTTTAACCGTGTAACCGTGTATAACCGTGTAACCGTGTATAACCGTTAACCGTATAACCGTAACCGTTAGTACACAGTTAACGGTTAGATTACGATTAGGACTTAACGAAATTTTTAACCGACGGTTATAACCGTTAACCGGCGGTTATAACCGTATGGCCACCTCTACGTAAAATTACATTTTATACTACAAGCCACCTAATTATTGTTCTTTTTTTTTATTCACTTTCAGCTTGGTATTGCTTTTGTAAACGACTTCAAAAGTGTTGAAGGAGACCGAAAGATGGGACTTCAGGTCATTTCCTTTACGGATATACTCCCTCCGTCCCGCTACAAATCACACACTTTTCTCATTGGGCGTCCCGCTATAAATTACACACTTCCTAAAATGGCAAAGAATTTTTACTATTCCACCCACTAATTCTCTCTCCTACTTTACTTTTATACTCACAACACCAATCAAATCACTATTTCCTACCCCACTTTCTCTCTCCAACCTCACTTGTCATACTCACAACATTTTCTCCATTATTTTTTTTCTTAATTTACGCGTAAACAGTAACTGTCTTATTTGTAGCGAGACGGAGGGAGTACATGTTTTGATATTCTGACATACTTATTTTTGAGAATTGTTCTAACCTTTGTCATGTCATGCTTATTTAATCAGTCGCTTCCGGTAGCTTTTGGTAACGAGGCTGCTAAATGGATTTGTGTTGGCGCCATTGACATAACTCAATTATCTGTCGCTGGTATGTTCATTTATACTTGGGGTTAATTTCATTGTCCCCCCTCAAGGTTTGGATAAGTATCATCACCCCCCGAGGTTTGGTCTTGTCTCACTAACATCTCTTTGTCAACTTTTTTTTAATGAAATGACTGTTTTACCCCTAAAGCTTCCAAGTAACTAATTTAGTATTTGAACCTTGCATTGAGGAGACTAAGGCGTAAAACAATCATTTCATTTAAATAAAGTGGACAAAAGGGGGAAGTGAGACAAAACCAAACCTCCGGGGGGGGGGGAGTGATGCTTGGCCAAACCTCAGGGGTGGGTAGTGGAATTAACCCTATATACTTATCAATTTGATGACTGTTTTTCGCTTGCAGTAGTATACTGATTTCCCATTTGTGCAAAATACATGAAAAATATTAAATTTGCAGTAAGGCCGCGTCTAGGTTTAGCATCACTGTAATATGGATCTGATAAGTCGTTACTCTGTTATGGAATACTCCCTCCGTCCCATAATATCTTACCCATTTTACTATTTTGGGCGTCCCACTTTAAAGTCCCACTTTCCTAAAAAAAAAACTTTTTAATACTTCTTTATTTATGGGACCCACTTGTCATACTCACAACAACTATCCACTTACTATTTTCTATCCCACTTTCTCTCTCCTACCCACTCACAACACCTACTTTAATGACATTATATATATTCACTCCTTATTTTCCGTTCTCAATAGTAAACGAGTAACCTAATGTGGGACGAAGGGAGTGTGCTTTATACATTTTTATTCTTTATATGAAATGTAATTTGTAATTTACATTGTTTATTCAGGTTATCTTTTAGGGGCTGGTAAACCGTATTATGCCTTGGCACTTCTTGGATTAATCTTCCACAAGTCTTTTTCCAGGTAGAGGCATTTGGATCTTTATTTTATTGTTATTTCATACTTTATGTTTGATGACGCCACAGCTTTTGGGGTCAGGAGCGGTTCAAGATATCTGGCTAGGATATATTTGGTGGTTTGAGGTACCTAAATCACAACACAAACAAGCACCGTTAAGGTCAAAATTGGATGTTACTCCAACTCAGGCCCTCGGGTGTGAGAGTAAGAATACTGAGTAATAAGGCTTTGAATACCTTTGGAGTGTGTGTGTGGTTTAGAGAGTAATAGAGCTTACTCAATTGTCTATGGAACTTACCTTGCCCAAGGGGGTAAAGGCCTTCTATTTATAGGCAATGCAATGGTGCTTGTTGAGGTAAGCAATGAGATCAGCCACAGGGGCACTTTGGTATTTGACCGGCTACACGTGTCCGCGACTAATTGGTCTGTCGGGGAGGGAACATTGGTATCCGGGGGACATGGGTGAAAGTGACATGAGCCGTGTAGCCGGCTTAGTGCATTAAATGGAATAGTAGGCGCCGGGCGAGCCGCATTGAATGCGTGATGGGGAGCCGGCAAGTGGCTGTCGAGCCAGTAAGCTAACTTGCTCGGTAAGGCTTGACATTAGCAAGGGAAGCGGCATGTGCCCGCGGTCGACGTTGTGCCCGCGGTCAAAGATATATGACGCGAGCACGGTTGATGCGGGCATGACTCATGCGGGCACGGATCCAGCGAGCGGGGTCCCAATGGTCCTCGATGGGGACGATGCGAGGAGGGACACGGTCTTGACCACGAGGGCCTATTTGTCCGCGGTCTTTCCTCCAGCGGTCTAGGGCTGCTACGTCACGGCTCTTTGGACTAGGCCGAGCGCGGGCCCGGTCCCGGTAGATCCGGGCTCATCAATGGCCCCTAGCTCCAAGTGTGATTATTTATGGTGCAGTGAGGAGCTACTAGAAGCTCGGTTTGCTCCAATTGTTCCTCGAGCGAGCACCGAGTGTTAGCGCTTTTTGTTGTCGTTGCTTGGCCCTGTGGGCGAAAGGGAACGTTCGGGAGGCACCAGTGAGTGACACGTGGTCCCTTGCATGGCGTGCCTCCCGGTTAACAGTGGGCCCCTTGGCGAGATGAAAAGACGGGTTAGTGGTACGCAGGGGTACATGTCACTCATTCAAGGGGGGGCAATAAATGCAAAGGGTATTTAATTTTTCGAATTTTCAAACGTTGGAGACGGTTCGGGGTCGAGGTAGGATTTGTGGGCTAATTAATACGGGTTAACGGGTTAACCCGTATAGGTAAACCTTATAAATACCAAACCCTTAAACCTCAAACCCTTTTTACCGTTTCCAAACCTTCGAGAGAGCCTTTGAGAGAGAAATTTCTTCTTTGCGATCCTCGTGCTCTTGCTTTCCGAATCCTTCTCTCAATCTTTCTCTCGTAAGTAACGTTGGGTGTTTTCTTCTTCATCTCATACATTTTTTCTTTTACGGTTTCGAATAATGACTACTCGAGAGTTTGGACCCCGCCGTCCCATAGAGTTAGGAGATGGGAGCACTCCGGATCTGTTTCTTTGTTTGTAAACGGACGGGGGGATATTTAGGAAGGTAGGCCATGGGTGGCTTAGGTTATCCCTTGAGTGCTTCCAATATTTACGTGAAAAATTCCAATGGGGGCCTTTTGTCCCACCCGGTTGTGGGAGGCGAGGATAAAAGGGTAAAGGAACGGTGATGTTTTGGTGTTGGGGGATACCGGTAAATTTGAGAAATTTTGTGATGGGGTTTTGTGCGGGTTTCCGCGAGAGAGGCTCGGCTGCGAACGCCGTTGAATTAGTGAGGAGAGCGATTCGCGTCCCGAAGTAGTTTGTGCGGGAAAAGTGCGAACTAATGGACCCCGAACAATCAAACAATTCGCGGGCACCGAGGGCGGGGACCACTGAGTGACCACTTTAGATGTTACGCCCCAGTACCATCTTTCCCCCGTTGTGCCCGCGGCTACTAGGGCGGAGACAATTGAGGCGACGGCGGTGAGGAACTTGACCCCCTCAGTTTCGAGGTGACTGGTGAATCGGAGTTGGCCCCTGCCCGCGGTGACCCCACCGGTCTCTTTGGCTCCTCGAGCTCGGAGACCGAAGAGGATGATCGCAATGAGGGGGATAGGAGGGCCGCGGGGACCTCCAAGAAGGCCGCTGAGACCACCAATATTGTGGATGCCTTCGAGAGCTCGACTCAGAGGAGGAGGAGGAGGTTGTGGCCCTGCCGGAACAAAGGCAAGAGGCCGGCTAGGGATGTTAATCCCGGTCGTGGCCGGTAAGAAGGCCAAGGAGGTGGCCACCATTATTTGGGAGGAGGAGATCTATGAGGTTTATAACGTGGACCGCAACGCTTACCGTGTCCGCACCCTTGGGCATGTTCATTTGGCGGACAAGGACAAGGCTGCGGCCGAGACCATAGCGAGATGTTCGCGGGGACAACCGAGCTGCGTTTTTATGGGGCCCGGTTTGAGAACGGATTGAGGCCCCTGGACCCTTTCTTTTACTTCTTCACGGAGTTGATACGCTTTGCCCATGCACGACTCCCGATGCCATCCGAGCCATTGTCTCCTTCATCGTGTGCGAGATTCCTAGGTTATGAACCTACCCTTCTTTGGGCTCTATGCTTACTATCAGAACCAGATTAGCCGTGGTATCCTGAGCTTAAAGGCTAGGAACTACTCCACCAGGACTTTCTCTCCTCCCTCCAACAAATTTGACCAATGGAATCAGAAGAACATTTTAGTTATTGAGTCAAGATTTGGATGGCCCTTTTCGAACCTTCACACCCGTCCCTATGAAGGTGGCCGCGGGCGATTATCCGGACCCGTCCTCAGCCGATGCCATGCGCACTGCCATAGAGAGGCATCTGGCCCTCTATTTGGATAGCGGGGAGGAGCCCGTATATGACGTGGGCGCCATAGTGGAAGATGAGCCCCTACTGATCTACTCGGGGGTGGCTCCTCGCGAGAGGGCGCCCCGCATGCCCCCGCAGTAGAAATAGAGCCTTTGCCCGTGACCACGATTGGCGGGTGCACGAACACTACCGGTTTGAGGCCGATTGTAAGACACTGTATCTTTGGGCGGCGAGTGCGATCCTCCCGAAATAATCGGTCTCTGATTCTTCTATATAAAAACTGTTGCCAATTTATTTTGCCTTTGATCTTTTGAACTGCTCTGCTAACCATTTTTCTTTCTCTCCAGAGTAGATCCTGAAGAGTATAATTTCTGTTGGCTCCTCCTCTAAGTGCTGCTCAGTGAAGGCCAAGAACCGAGAGGGCCAACAAGGAAAGCTGCCCGAAGAGAGGAGAATGAGATGGGAGGGGTCCCCACAAAGACAAGATTCTCGCTCAGCGGCGGAAGGCGGGGAGACTCTATCTGCTCCCGAGAACCATTCGACCCTTTGGGAATCTGCCTCCACCTCCCGGGGTCCTCCTCCACCCAATGCTCTCAGGGCATCATCTCCCGGCCGTACTATTGCCTCAGGGCATAATCGGGAGCGATCAAGAAAAGGGTGATAGAGATGCGGATCTTACGCATAGGGAGAGGTCTTCCCGAGACCCGAGAAAGTGGTGGAGACCTCTTCTCGTAGCCCCCTGCTGCTGCCGCACTTCTACCCAGCTGCTCCCTCGCGCGGGGACAATGCGCTCGGTGGCCTACCCGGATCTCTCCTCCTGGCCACCGCGAGGAGGCACGGGAGAAGAGAAAGCAGTGGGAGCCTGTGCCCGCCGTTGAAGGGTGGACTGTATGCCCGCTCCGCCCATAACTCTGCTTTGTTGGGATAGGGCTCATCAACAGGCTCTTCGCCCGGACTTCTATCATTCCGTGGCGGAGAAGGAGAACCCATCGGCCTTGATGGGAGACATTGGGATTGCCCCGACCGAGGTTTGATTCTTTACGTCTGTTCCTTTGACACTTTTAGCCTTTCTTGCTCTAACTATCCTCCTCGCAGGTGGGCAATAAGGCTATGAGGCTCGGGAGACTGCTGATAGCCTGTCCGTGAGCTTACCAAAGAATACCAAGGACATGGCGGCTAAACTCCTTGGTGGAGCCGGCCGGGAGAAGGTGGGGACTCGAGCTCCCTCACGGATGCCAAGGAGAAAGAGTTCGCGACGAGGAGTCCGATGCGAAGGGCTTCCGGGAGCGGGTGGCCGAGTGGAGAAGAGCCTAGAAAAGGCGAAAGGGTCGGCGGGATGAGCTTAGGGGCCACAAGCTTCAGTGGAGCAAAGAAATTCCGAGCTCATGGTCAAGGTGGATGCCTCCCAAAAGCAAGTGGAGATCTGGAGGCCAAGGCGGATGATCTCTAGAAGGCTGCGCCTCGACCCGGTTCGGCTTGGAGAAGGAGAGGATCTTTGGCGAAGCTCGCAAGGAGGCCATCGAGGAGTATAAGAACTCCGATGAGTTCAACGCGGAGTGCTCGGCCCAAGATGAGGCCGGTGTGGGACACAGATCCGGAACTTCGCGGCCGCGGGTATGTTCTCCGTGCGCGGTTGGCCGTGATCGGCTCGGCTGGTTGCTGCGACGCGTGAGTGCGTGCCGGGCATGCGCTAGTTCCTCCGTCAGAGGACGAGGTCGAGTGCGGATCTCTCCGCTGCGGCCTCTACGCCTCTGTGGTAGAAGTGGCCCGCCCTGGCTGACGCCCTTAGGATGTGCCGCGATTCGGGGACAATCCTTTATCTTTGGGGGATGCCTGGCTCGGAGTTCTTCCGGAGGGGCCGGCCATAGGAGATCTCTTTCCCCGGCGGGCGGCTCCGCTTCGGCCTCTACCGAGCAACAAAGCTTGCTCCCCACTACCGAGGTGCCTGCGGGGACCCGGCACGCCTTCCCGAACTCCGGACTCGAAGCGGGCGCACGGGGTGTGCGGCGGCGAGGAGCCGGAGGCGGGCACGAGGTGGTGCGGCCGCGAGGAGCCCAAGGAGAATGCTCCATTAGTATAGGATTTTTGCTTTTTCTTGTTTGTAATAGTTTTTGGACTTTGTAAATATTTCCTTAACATTAATAGAAGCATTTTTCCCCACTTGGCTCCTTTACTTTTATCTTAATTGCTTGTCTCGTAGGCTATTTTGAGTAGTTTGGCAATTTTCGAGCATCTCAAGACTTGCATTCTTGCCTATTACTTTTCCGGCGTTTTTGACTTGCAATTAACTTTATACTCTCCTTACGCGGGCGTACGGCTTAGTAGGCCCTTTGCCCGCATTTTTTGAGTTTTCCTAACTCTTTATTCAAAACCACTTAGGTTTTCGTGAGAGTCGACCTTATTCTTCTATGATCGCGTTTGTTTAGCCTTGTGGCAAACTTTGAGGCCTTAACCTCGTTTGTCTGTTTGGCTTTGTTTAAACTAGTTTGATCACTCTCATCCATTTACACTTATTCCCAGCCTTGCGAGCTGTGGTGTAAGTCAAAAGTAGCCAAGGCAAGCATACTTTCATAGGGCATGCGAGAAGGTGGTCGTGAGGCTATTGTCCGCGCAATGTAAAGGTAGGAGCATATTTTAGCATAGAGGCCCTTTAACCACTGGCATCTGTATCCCCTTATTGGAGGTTCTCACTTATTTTACCCTTTATTCAAAACTCCACTAGGGTTTTTCGTGAGGGTCTCGTGGCGATGGTGAACGGGCTTATATGTAGGCCTTTGTCACATACAGGCATGCGAGTAACGGCCCTAACTTGAGGTCCTTCGCGCAATTAGTGGGTCCGGACTTGGTCATTGTCCCCACTAGAATCCGTAGGCACGGGCATCATGGCCTTTGTACCTACGTTCATCTATATCCACTTATTTTTGGTGGTGTCACGCGGGCAGGAGAGAGTATCCTCCTCGCGATCCTAGTACGGATCGTAATGGATCTTTGTACATATATAGGCATGCGGATCCTTAGATCTTTGCGCATCAGTAAGTAGGAGCTCATATGTTGGCTCTTGAACCCACTGGCATCCGCCTGCGGGCATCCACCCTAAATTTTGGGGCTGGTGGGAATTGATTTTTGCATCAAAATATGATGATAACTTCTCACTTATATATATATAGTCTATACTCCTTCCAAAAAATTACAAAGATTTTAAAAGAAGTATCTCTTAAGGTGGTCGCTATTCCAAGCGTGCTTAAGCTCTTCTCCCTCTTTTGGTCGCAATATGTAGGTGCCCTCTTTGACTATCTTTGTGACCTCATATGGACCTTCCCATTTCGGGGACTGACTTGTTGAAACCGAGGTTGGGTCCCTTGGACCTCTACGCTTACGAGTACCAGTCTCAAGTGAAAAACTCCTCTTATTTACTCTTTTGTCATGGTGCTTCTTCGCTTTCTGTTTGTAGTTCACCATTTTTCATGTGCCGCATTCTCTTTCCTTCGAGATCGTCCAGGTCACACCTTACATTTGCCTCGTTTTGAGACTCTTCGAAGTATGTGACTCGTACGAGGGTAGGGCTACCTCAGCTGGAGCCATTGCCTCGACCCATACGTGAGTGAGAAGGAGTTTCTCTGTTGAATTTCTTATTGTGGTGCGGACAACCCATAATGCGATGCGGAGCTCGTCCCAACCAACGTCCTCCTCGTCCTTCCAAGTTTTTCTTTAGGGCGGTCGGAACTAGTTTGTTCGCGGCCTCGGCTTGGCCATTTCCACGAGGATAGGCAGCTGCGGACTTACGGTGTTGCACCTTCATTCTCACACATTCGGCGGTGAATTTTGCGGAGAATTGGGTGCCATTATCTGAAATTATTGCTCGGGAACCCCAAATCGACAATAGATGTGGTCGTGGACAAAACTGATAGTGTTATCCTCGGAAATAGTGGCCAAGCCCTTTGCTTCCATCCACTTGGTAAAATAATCCACGGCCACCACGGCATACTTGATGCTTCCTCTAGCAGTTGGAAATGGTCCTATAAGATCTATCCCCGCGTATCAAACGGCCGCGATGGTACAACCAAAGTCTGCTTTCTGTTGATGGTAGTCTAGGGATGTCCGCAAATCTCGGCACTTATCACATTTTCTAACATACTCCTGCGCATCCCTTCTCATTGTGGGCCAAAAGAATCCTTGGAATTTGATCTTGTCTGAGAGGGTGCGAGCACCTGGATGTCCGCCACAAACTCCTTCATGGACCTCATAGAGTAAGTTGGTGACCATGTGAGTTTTAACACATCTTAGCAAAGGCTTGGTGAATGATCGCCGAAAAAGCACCCCATCGAGGACGAGGTATTTCGCGGACACCGTTACGATGGCTCTAGCCTTTGCGGGTCCTCGGGGAGGGTTTGCTTCTCGATGTAATCCTTCATTTCATCTACCCAGTCCCTTACTTGATCCTCAATATTGTTTATCTGTATTCGATCTATAGCAGGTCTCTCCGTGAATTCAATCTGGCAATTTGTCTCCAATTCACCAATTTCTTGCTCGGTTATTCTTGAAAGGAGGTCGGCTTCCACATTATCCTCTCTCATGACTTGGTTCGGCTCATAGTAAGTGAAATTTTTGATGAGGGTTTTGCAAGGCCGCGATGCTTGAGCTAGTCTTGGGTTGATAGTATCATACTCCCCTCTAATTTGATTAACTATGAAGTGAGAGTCACTATTGATCTCAATATTCGAACTCCCAAGTCTCTTGCCAATTCCATGCCCGCGATAATCGCTTCATACTCGGCTGATTGTTTGATGCCTCGAACTTGAATCTCGAGGCCCTCATAAATTTCTCCCCGCGGGTGCGATCGAAGTATGCCCGCTCATTTGATTAACTTGCTCGCGGAGCCGTCCACATATAAAGTCCATACCTCTTACGGACGCTCCCTCGGTTGAACAATTTACGTGCTCGGGCTTTACGGGTCATCTTCGATTACGCTCGCTTTCTTTTTCCGAGTCATTTGTCAGCTAATTTGAATGATGATTCTACTACAAAATCAACTAAGGCTGCGCTTTGATTGTCTTTCTCGGGAGTAGGTGATGCGGAACTCGGTGAGCTCTATAGACCAAGCTAGCATTCTTCAGAGGACTACGGTTTATGTAAAACCTTTCTAAGCGGGGCCTCGGTTAGTACGGTTATAGGATGTGCGAGAAAAGTAGGCTCTTAATTTTCGAGCGGATCAAGCAAGGCGTAAGCTAACTTTTCTATATTAAGATAACGCCCTTCTACGGCGGGCGGTGCCTTACTTACATAATAAACTGGTTTTGGGAGTTATTCTCCTCCCTTACAAGAACGGCGGCTCTTGCCGGATCGATACGGCTAAATACAAAAAGAGCTCTTCTCAGGGCATTCTTTGAGTAGAGGTGGTGCCCGAGGTATGTTTGACTTCTTCAAAGCGATGGCACTCGGTGCTCCATGTAAATTCATCGGCTCTCTTCCCCCTTTGAGAGTTTTGAAGAAGGGGAGGCATCTCTCTGGCGACCGCGAGATGAAGCGGCGAAGTGCGGTGATGCGACCATTGAGTTTTTGTACATCCTTCACGCGCGGGAGGTTTCATGTCTAATAGGGCTGGATTTTCTACTGGATTAGCCTCTATCCCTCTTTGGTTGACCATGAATCAGGAACTTGCCCGCCTTGACCGAAGCGCACTTAAGGGGGTTTAGCTTCATGTTGTTGTGGCGCAAGTTTTTGAAGGTTTCCTCCACATCGAGCTCGTGGGCGTTTTCCTTAGTTTTTATGACCATGTCGTCAATGTAGGCCTCAAGATTTACGCCTAGTTGGTTTTAAAGACCGGATTGACCATGCGGCGATATGTAGCTCCTGCATTTTTCGGCCCAAAGGGCATCATAGTGTAGCGGTATGTCTTGCCGCGTGAATAGAAAGCTACAGAAGCGGACATCTTCGGGAGCCATACGGATTTGATGGTAGCGGAGTATGCATCAATGAAGCTTAGAACTACGTGTCAGGCTATAGAATCCACCAATCTGTCTATGCGAGGAAGAGGGAAGCAATCTTTGGGGCATGCCTTGTTGAGATCGGTGAAATCAACGCACATCCTCCATTTACCATTGGATTTCTTAACCATGACCACATTGGCCAGCCATTTGGGGTAGGAGATCTCCTTTATTATCCCCGCTTTTAGCAATTTTTCCACCTCTTCCTTGATGGCAATCTCTTTCTCAGGGAGAAATATACGGATTTACGGTGAATGTTTTTGAAGGATGGGTCATCGTTGATTTTATGGAGGATCACGTCTCGGCGATGCCTTGCATATCTTCCACCTTCCAAGCGAACACATCGCAATTTGCTCTAAGGAACTCAATAAGTATCCTTCTCTCCTCATTTGTGAATTTCCGGCCCAACCTTAGCTGTTTGCTCGGGGAAGTGGGGATTGATTACCACCTCCTCGAGCTCGTCGTTAGGTTGAAGGTCGTGATTTCACGATTGTGCAAGGAGTCGATGAAAATAGTTGGGGTTGACATGAGCTTCGGTCGGTGTTGCCATTGAATATATGATATCACGGTCAATTTCCCCCTCTATTCCTCGATCAATATAACCTCCCTCAACGAGGGCGACCAAGCGCTTCGATTTTACGCTCATCTTGAGCTCCACGCTTCGTGGAATGGAAAGAAAGCATGCCAATCGGTACGGGTGGCGGCGGGAGTGCAAGAGTTTTCCCCTTTTTGACTTGTCCTCGCCTTTTCCCTCTATCATTTTGTCTCGCCCTCTATCTGCGGGCGGGAAGTGCAGCCTTCTGTTCTTTCCTTTTTTCCTCCGGTGCTCGGAGGAACCTCCCGGGCTGGTTCTTGATGGTAGCAACCGCCGGGGTGTTAAATTTCACCCTTTGGTGGGGGACGAGACGCAACTATTCCCAATTCGGCTGGCCGATTCTGTGAGAATGGCATTGTATTGGGAAGGAAGATGGAAGGCCACCATGAAAGTTATCTTGGCCGTCTTACGCATGGGCTTTTTCCCCCGATAGCTACGTCAAACACAATCGTCCCCTTTACCCTTACAGGCGTGGTTGGTGAAGCCTTCGAGCATGCCCGCATATGGAGTGAGATGTGCTTAGTCATTCTCATTCCAACCAAAGTATGGTAGTAGAGTATGTCGCGGGCGGCTCCGGTGTCTATCAACACTCGGCCTATGTTTGCCGGTTGATTCTCATTACGAGGTGAGTGGTGTGTGGAATGAAAAAGGGTGGAGGCAAGTTCACTCCTTTTGAACCCAATTTCTGCTCTTCCTCCGGAGCCGGGCGGGGATGGAGAAAACCTTTTCTAATGTCCGAATTTGGAGGGACATTTGCTTATTAGAGGAGGTTCCTCCCCAATGAAGTTAATGTCATAGTCCCCAAAATCATCATCATAATTATCTCTTTCGTTTCTCTACGGTCCCCGCGTGTGTCGTGCCCGCTGGCGATCATTGTTATTGGGGGCGATATTGTTTCCCTTAACCCACTTGGTTAGCTCCCGTTATTGATTTTCTGTTTGGATTACTCGCTTAAGGTGGAAAGCTTGAGTCCTCGATTCCGTGCAGTGGTCGTTGTGATACTCGCGGAACTTAAGTCTACTCCTCTCATTTGGCTTTCGAAGCATGGGGGAGGAGCGGAAAGTACGAGGCTCTCATGATCACCACCCTTGGGTCGGTGAGCTCTGTATGCTTGTTTCGGCCATAGCCTTTTTGAGCTTTTCGATCCGGCCTCTGTTTTTGCCACGACTATTGGTGTGAGCGGGCTGCAGGGTGGTCTCACTGGACTTGGCTTATCCTTTCTTTCGCGAAGCTCGGGAGCGGGCACACTAGGCTCTTCGGCGGAGGCGATGGCCGAGGCCACTTTCATACATTTCCTCCAGCGATTTAGGTTTCTTTGGAGGCAAAATTCATTTTGAGGAAGGAGGAGCGAGGCCGCCCTCAAAACATAGTCGATATCTCCTTCGTCCGGAGTCCACAATCTCCTCGCTCACCTTCTGAGAACCGGGATATATAATCTTTTGTAGGTTCGTTTGGTGCACCTTGACACGGACAAGATCTATCTTTGGTCTAGCGGGCACACGCTGCTCCGGCAAAGGCATTGAGGAAGAGAACTACGAGCCCATTTGAATATTTGGATACCGGGGCTTGAGGGCTAGCATCGAGATAGGGCCTTGCACTGTGAAGGTCGCGGCCAAAGCTTTGCACATCATCGACTCGTCCGCGGAGAATAAAGCCATCGGCCCTCAAATCTTCCCATATGACTCTTGGCATTTTTGGATCCGTCATAGGTGTCAATGCGAGGGTTTGCCCTTACGGATCGGTGCCGCGCAATTTTATCGGCGAAGGCGTCCATGGTGCGGCCACGCCACAGGCGGCCTTCGATGGGTCTCCCACATCTTCTGCATAAATTCCACAAACTCGGGGTTACGATCATCAACCTTGTGCTTCTTAGCTCGTGGAGTCACGGCCTTCTCCTTGGCCCGGAGCCCAGTGCGGCTTTGGACCTCGGACGGTGGTTTGGTGTGCCTCTTCCCAATCTCCTCGCTATCCTCTACATGCACCACGCTCCGTTTGGCATGTTGTCCGCGCTCGAGGCTGGTTCAACCCGGTTTGCCCAGCGGCTTGACTAGCAAGCGAGTTAGCGGGAGCTCATTGGGAGAATCTTTGTGACCACTTGAGGGAAGGCTGTAGCCCTCCGTTGGCCTCTATTTCAAACATTTCTATCTCCGCGTCGTTGATGGCCATGGCCTCCGCGACCGGTTTGGACTTGGAGGCCGGGATTTCCTTCCTTCTCGGGATTTGCTGCGGGAAAGTGGGGTGGTTAGAGTGGTGTTTTTATGTGAGCTTGGGGAGTTTTTGGGCTATTGTTTAGTAGGGCTGGGCTTTTCGGCCACGGGCTTCCTCGGTTAACCGGTGTAGAACTCGTTGAGTGGGGATTTTGGGTGAGAATGGGCCCCCATTACATTGAAAACAGAGTTGGTTTGCCTTTCCTATTGATGGTGGAGGGTTCGGCTTGGTTCTCCTCCTACAGTGGTCAAATGACCAAAGATTTTTCAGAATTTGAGACATGTCTCAGAAAGACGAAAATAACTGAAAAGAAGTGTCTTTTGACGGTCAGTTGTTTAGACTACAAGGTGTATCTGAAAACAAAAGTTTTAAACGGGAAAAACTAGTGAAAGTCGGTTTCCCGGCAATGGAACCACTGATGACGCCACAGCTTTTGGGGTCAGGAGCGGTTCAGGATATCTGGCTAGGATATATTTGGTGGTTTGATGTACCTAGATCACAACACAAACAAGCACCGTTAAGGTCAAAGTTGGATGTTACTCCAACTCAGGCCCTCGGGTGTGAGAGTAAGAATACTGAGTAATAAGGCTTTGAATACCTTTGGAGTGTGTGTGTGGTTTAGAGAGTAATAGAGCTTACTCAATTGTCCCTGGAACTTACCTTGCCCAAGGGGGTAAAGGCCTTCTATTTATAGGCAATGCAATGGTGCTTGTTGAGGTAAGCAATGAGATCAGCCCTAGGGGGCACTTTGGTATTTGACCAGCTACACGTGTCCGCAGACCTAATTGGGTCTGTCGGGAGGGAACATTGGACCGTCCGGGTGGACATGGTGAAAGTGACATGAGCCGTGTAGCCGGCTTAGTGCATTAAATGGAATAGTAGGCGCCGGGCGAGCCGCATTGAATGCGTGATGGGGAGCGGCAAGTGGCTGTCAGAGCCGGTAAGCTAACTTGCTCGGTAAGGCTTGACATTAACCGGGAAGCGGCATGTGCCGCGCGGTCAACGTTGTGCCCGCGGTCAGATATATGACGCGAGCACGGTTGATGCGGGCATGACTCATGCGGGCACGGATCCAGCGAGCAGGGTCCCAATGGTCCTCGATGGGGATGATGCGAGGAGGGACACGGTCTTGACCATAAGGGCCTATTTGTCCGCGGTCTTCCCTCCAGCGGTCTAGGAACTGCTACGTCACGGGCTCTTTGGACTAGACCGAGCGCGGGCCCGGTCCAGTAGATCCGGGCTCATCAACTTTAGACAAGACCTTCAAATCATTCATTCATAGCAAGAAAAGTAATTATTAGTTTAATATCATCATATCGTTAGGGATTTGGGGGGGGGGGGGGGCACACCCATCTAGCCCATGGTAGTTTTACCAACATGGTGATAATTAATCATCACACAAATAATATGAAAGAAATAACACAAGATTTGGTAACTTAGTTCGTCAACACATACATGACTACATCTGGGGACGTTGTGAAGCCTTGATATGCGCTATAATCAATACTCCCTCCGTCCCGCTACAAATGAGACACTTACTGTTTACGCGTGGATTAAGAAAAAAAATAATGATATAAATGTTGTGAGTGTAAAAGTAAAATAGGAGAGAGAATGAGTGGAGGGAATAGTAAATTATAATGGTGTTGTGAGTATTAAAATAATGTAGGAGAGAGAATGAGTGGAGGGAATAGTAAAGATTCTTTGCAATTTTAGGAAGTGTGTGATTTGTAGCGGGACGCCCAATGAGGAAAATGTGTGATTTGTAGCGGGACGGAGGGAGTATATAATAGTGTTACAACTTTGCAAATGCGATTATTTAGATACGAGTATGGCTACTCTTCATGTTCTTCACTTTCTCATATATATATATATATATATATATATATATATATATACATACATATATCCTCTCTGAAAGAACACACACCTCTTGGTCATGGCAACGGGTTGTAGGAGTGCCCCTCATGACTCCTAGACCCCAGGCCCCTCTTGACACTATTTTGTGGCTCTCTCTTTTGTATCTTGGCTCTCTCCCTCAAGCACACCAGTTATTTTTTGCCGTCATTCATGTTTATATAGGGTTTACACCACAAGCCCTAAACCTATTTTGAGTAGAAACCCCTTCATATAAGGAAACTAGAAAAAAATTCCCCAACAACACCTATGTGTGCGCATGATGCGCTCCCATAGCACCTAGGGCTATCTATGCGCTCGCATAGAACTTCTGCAGCCCTTTTCTCCTCCGCATTTTACGCTTCCTTTTCCTCCACCTTGAGTACTTCGACTCCAACTCAAACTCCTCCAAGGTTTAGTCTTTCACCTCAACAATACTCCTCGTTGGTTTAGACTGCATAACGCAACATATGTCTTTCTATTTTCTAAAATAAGAATTTGGTAGGAGTTACGAGTCTGTTAATTTTTAAGGGTTGTTTTCACTGGAAATGGAGTGGTTACTCGTTAGTTTCGTTTTTCTCCAAGAGGTTCTCGTTGCCATTGCAATTAGTTGGTCCTTACATTCTACTTCCTCCGTCCCATATTAAAGTTGTTCTTATTTCATATTGCAGTTTAAGTACTTCCTCAAAGATCCAGTTAAATACGATGTCAAGTATCAGGTACGTTCTCCATTATTGACACTTGTGTATGATAGTTATACAAATTGAATCGAGTGATGTGGAGTATCCCGCTGTCCGTTACAACCAGTTGCAAAGTAAATGAAAGGAAGTATTTTCCATGTTCCGTCACATATGGATGTGCTACGACACAATTTTCTGTACTAAATCAGAGAAGAGCGAAAATTAATCTCTCCTTCCTTGTTTTACTAAATTGATTCTTGTCAAAACAAACGGAGAATGTAGTATTGGCAAAATCTATGATGATATGATTGTCTTGTCTCGTGAATCCAACAAGAGATAATAGATAAGCCCCTTCCTTCCCGAGCCTGTCAACACCCAAAACTTACACCATACATCAAGAACATTGCGAGCCAGGGGTGGATCTACGCTACTCATATTGGGTGCATGTGCACCCAATACTTTCTCACTATCGATAGAAAAAAAATTTTTTTTTTTTTTTTTAAAACTATGTTTGCACAAAGTGCACCCAATAATCAAGTAGCATGTCTGGCTCAGCCCGGTAAAGTGCAAGACTTTTAACCTTGTGGTTGTGGTTCGAAGCTTTACAATGTAATTTTTGAAGCTTTATGAAAGTTTCGTATAGCTAGGAAACTTTAATCACCCAACAGACAACGGATGTGAGTACAGATGTGTCTCACAACTGTCCACACATCCACAGATAATGCAGCGGAATAAAACAAATTAAAAACAATAACTCAAGAATTATTTACGCTTACTGATCAATGTGATCAGCAAACTAGGCTTACGCCCAAAAACTTTTCACTATAAAAACTTTGTTACTTACAAAAATACGAATAAGTGAAAACTAAAAGACGAAAATACTAAACAAGTTCTAATCACCTTCTACGATAAGAACAGAATCCTTTTCCCAAGTAGACTCTATTCCAATCAGAAGTAAAACAAAGAACTTGACAAAAACGTAGATGTGAGTTTCGGATGTATGTCACAACCTACACTCACAACCTAAAACAATATTATGAAAACGTGAAGAACACAGAGTGTTTTTCTGCGAATAAATCTCTCAAGCTCTATCTTCTCTTGTCTTTGGTCTCTTGTATTTATAGGCACCTTGGAGAAGATCTTCACGAATCCAAACTCTTCCATATGTGAGAATCCAATTCCTACAAGGAAACATAAAGCACACTCACAAAGGAATAGATTGTTAGTAGGTTAGTCCTAATATAAAACTATGTACATAAATAAAAGATATTTACTCTATTTACAAAGTCCTTTTCAAAGTAGGATACTTATGAATCTTTCCATGAAAGCATAAAATCAACTTACCAAAAATTCCTCTTTGATTCGAAATAGGAAACACTTTATTTCTTAAAACTAAAATCCTTTTCACAATAGGACAATATAAATCTTTCCATGAAAGTCCCAAAATCAAATCACCAAATATGCTTATTTGGTTCGAAATAGGAAACATATTTGTTCCCTAAAAAGCACACGCTTTCAATCTCCCCCTATTTTGAACTTTCTGGTCAAAACTAAAGATTTATGATTTGATTACTATGATCAATATTTTCAGATTCGAAAACTCCACCTGAATGGATGTGTGTGCATGTGTCAACACATCCACACAAAACTGCATAGAACAAGTTAGTACTAAAAATTGCAGTTCAACAAAAATAAACTAAAGAACCATTCAGCAAAGTATTTAGGAATTACAGATCAAGATTAAAACTAACAAATAACTAAAACGAATATTAAAAGCAATTAAAAATATTAAAAACAAATATTAAAAGCAAACCTGTTGATGTTTCATTCACAAGAAGAACACACATTAAAACTCTCCCTGAGTTTAAGCATCAATCGAAACATCAAAGCAGAAAGAAGAAAGACAACATCGAATCATTCTCATCCTTTTTCTTCTTCTCCCCTTTTTGACTAGAAAGTGAAGTCACCCATTTATGGAGATCCACCTTCAAAACCCGTAAGGTTCTTGGCATGTGTCCGGGAGGCAAACAGCTTGAGCATTGAGGGCAACAAGCGCAGCAATTTACGCATCAAAGGCTTCCATGATTGCATCAAAAGAATGCAATGTGTGACAAGATGTGGCCACATCCCGACGCACATCCATAGCTTCAGCCCATTGATTCTCGCAGATTGATTAGACAGACAGAGAGAGAGAGAGAGAAATATATGGTGTGTGTGTGAGATAAAAATTGGGATAGAGGGGAAAGAAGCACAATGAAGGATTAAAGAGATGTGACAGATGAGTCACACAATAAAACATACAACTCCCCCTTTCCAACTATATTAAGGAATCTTTTTTCCAAAAAGGTCTCACGCACAAAATTTCACAAAGATCCACCAACGGCTATAACCGCTTTGATATTTCCACACACACAAATGAATCGCAGAAAGAATAGGGATTAAAATAAATCAAAATTTTGCCAACGTTTTATGGTAACAAAAATCACTTCACCATATCTTTTTCAAATGTAATCCCTTTAAAATTGTCCTTTCTTTTTAAATACGGATTGATACACACCTTTTTCTTTCATGGGAGATATTGAAAAACAAAAACATGTTAAATCAAAGAATAAATTAAGAATGAAAATAAATTAACTAGCATATTTACAAAGCTCCTATATGTCCTAAAAAATGCAGTATGCCTAGCATGATGCAAACACACAGGTGATGGAAAAATTATCAGCTTATGGATGTGGCATAGGATGTGAGTCACATTTAGGGACACATTTAGATCACAAAAAGTCAATGAGCAATAATCCAATCGCATGACCTCTAGGATGCATCCACCAATTTTTTGTTGTGGATTTTTACATTGTGAGTAGCTTTCACTTTACTTGATCCCAAAGATAGCCCTTTTTCCCAATGATCTTATCAAGTTTGACTTCAAGTTTTCTTATGAAAATCACTTGATCACAATGGTATGGCTTCATACTAAGGGTGAAGCAGCTGTTTCTCACATATATTTTTTTTCTTTTATTGCACCCACTGTGAGATACCTAGGAAGGTTATATCAAGTCATCAAAAGATGACATGAACAGGAAGTGCTCACAATTAAGTGATCAAAAACAATGTCAAAGATGAAGACTCACAAGTGACAACACTGAGAAATTTCGTGCAAATGCATGATATTTTTATTTTTTATTTTTTATTTTTTTTTTTGAATTTTTTTATTTTTTATAATTTTTTTTTGTTAATCTAATATACAGATGTGTTAGAGGATGTGAGACACATTTGTGCTCACAACCTTAGATATCACACAAACCAAGAGACTTCCTCAAGGAGGAAAATCTCTCCAAATCTAATGCCTTTGTAAATATATCAGCCAATTAATTTTCAGTCCCAACAAATTCCTGCATTAACACGCTTTTTTGTTCTACAAGATCTCTGATGAAATGATGTCTAATATCAATATGCTTTGTTCTAGAATGTTGGACAGGATTTTTTGATATGTCCAAGGCACTTTTGTTATCACAAAAATCAGTCAAAATTTTGCTATTTAATCCATAGTCTTTTAGCATTTGATTCGGCAAAAATAACAGAGTGCAAAAACTTCCAAGGGCAACATATTTAGCCTTAGCTATGAACAAGGAGACATAACTTTTTCTCCTTCTATACCAGGAATCAAGGATGTTATCAAGGTAGGAACATCGAACACAAATGTTTTTATCATAAAAAATTTCTGCCCAATCTAAGTTAATGTATCCCACAATGATAGACACAAAGCAGTAATAACATACCTTGAAGTATAAGGATGTATGACTCCATAAAGAATCCAAATAACTGTGATTTACCTTCTCATTCCTTTTGGTTTGCCTTTGATCATGCACTTCACCAATCACTTGAGACGTGGGGTGATTTTTCCGACTCGAACAAAATGTCATCTCGATCTATCAACCGACCCAACATGGACTCTTTCGTAATTAGCTTCTCCTTCGAATCCGAAGAACTCACTTCGCACTCGCTCTTGAGTGGATGTGTGTTCATATGTGGGAACGGTTGTGTTCACATTTGTAGATACATCCTTCTGTACATCTGTACTCACATCTGCTTGTTTTTCTTTTGCAGTGCTTTTCGTATCTCCAAAGACCTATATCACAGATTTCCACTCCAGCTGATAACCCGAAACATTATCCTTGGCAAGCTTTGAGGTTAAAATCAAGTGTATCACCAAATATAATATCAAAGGAACTTAAACAAGACAAATTATCACAAAACTTGTAACAATTGTCAGATGATCTTAGACCAGTGAGGACACATGTGTTAGACTCATTAAACACCTCACAAATCTTCTTATCAAACTTCACATATAAGTCATCATCACATAACTGACTTATACTAATGAGATTAGTCATAAGACCTTCCACATGATACACATTGTGAAGTTTTGGGAATCCTTTCACATCTAGGGTACCTTTCCCAATGATTTTGCCTTGAGCACCACCACCAAAATTCACCTTTCCCCCATTGATTAACTCATAGTCTACTAGAAAAGCTTGATTCCCAGTCATGTGCCTAGAGCACCCACTATCAAAATACCAAGAATTAGAGACACTACTCTTGAGGGAAGAGTAAACAACATTGCAGGTAGCACTTGGTTTGGCCACCCACTGTTTTTCACTTTTCTTTTTGTGGTGCAGAGGTCTCAGATTACATGGATGTGTGTCCGGATGTGTATACATCTTTTCACACATCTGAGACTGATGAAAACCAGATTTCTTATCAACCTTTAATTTGTGACAAAAGGGTCTAATGTGCCCAGGAGCAAAGCAATAATGACAGATGTAGTGCCTTCTCCTTGGCCTTTTCTCACTCAAAAAGTTTTTTTCTTTCAAAATTGATTTTTCCACACTTTTTGAAGTAGAAGTCTCACATCCTTCCTTTACAAATTTTGTTTTCTCAAAACCAATGCTAGTTTTTCCAGTTTTACCAAGAACAATAGCTTCATCAAGTTTCATTTTCCCAAAGATTTAACTTGGTTACGTACTTTCACTTTTTTCAAAATCAGCTTTGAATTTTTCGAATTCAACTTCTCTCTTGGTTATTAGAACTTCAAGTTTGGAAATGATATCTTTTTTATCATCATTCTCTTTTGAAAGTATGGCTTTTTCATCTTCACAAACAGCTAAATTATCAGACAAAGATTTATTTACCTTAGCAAGCACCTCAATTTCTTTTGAAAGTTTGGTTTTCTCATCTTCACAAACAACTAATTTATCAGAAAGAGATTTATTTACCTTAGTAAATACCTCAATTTTGTCCAACCCCTTTATCCAATCGCATGCACCTTCTCGTAGGTCGCAAAAAGTTCCTCATAGGGAATGTCCCTATCTTCATCATCGAATATCTTTTACGGTGAAGCAATTGAAAATCGATCGAGATGTGTCAACGGATGTGTTCACATCTCGGGACCACATCCAAATATTCCTCAGAACTCCTTCTTCAATTCCCGCAGAATAGGCATTAAACACGTAATGGCAAGCTTTATCACGTGTATGTTAGCCACTTCTTCCTCATCCTCACTATCACTCGAGAAGCGGTGTAACTCATTCTCCTTTTCTTAAGTGTGTTAGCACACTCATTAGCAAAGTGACCAAAGCCACGACATGCTCTACATTGCACGTACTCGGATAATTTCTTGTTATTAAAACCTTTCTTCTTGGACCCCTCAACAGAATTATCATCTTGTTTCTCTAAATCCCGAGAGGTTTCTCTAGGAAACTTGTTTCTCCTTTTGTTATTCAAAATAGAATTGAACTTCTTGGTTATTACAACCACATCATCCTCCTCAAAATTAGACTCATTAATTTCGTAAGAAAGGTCAAGAAATTCCTTTGGAATAGTCATAGAACTTTTAAGAGCAATACTTATTGCCTTTTGTTCTTTTGTTGAGCTTCAAGATTTAGCTCAAACACGCTTAAAATACCAACAATTTTTTCTAATTCTACCGTGTTGGTGTCACTCGCCTCTTCAATGACAAAGAACCTTGATATTAAACCTTTCGTGCAAAGTTCTTAAGATTTTGCTTACTAATCTAGCATTCGAAATTGACTCTCCTAGGCTAGTGCATTCATTGGAGATTTCATGGATTTTTGCAGCATAAGAAACTATGTCCTCAGACTCTTCCATTCGAAGTAACTCAAACCTATCCATTAAAATTCTAAGCCTCGTAGCTTTAACACTTGGAGCTCCCTCACATTGAGTTTGCAAAATATCCCAAGCAGCTTTGGCTACACTCTCATTAGTGATAAGTTTGTACATATTCTAAACATGGTGGAAATAGCACCCATAGCTTTTGAATTATAATTAGCAGCCTGAATTTCTTCAAGAGTCCATTGCTCTTCAGGTTTTCTTTCGAAAATAGACTCACCAACACCAGATGCAGGCTTCTTCTCCACAGTAGGAGGTTGCCATGCAACAAGGATACACATCCAAGCCTTTTCATCAATACTTTTGATGTAATTACGTATTTTAGACTTCCAAAGAGAATAGTTCGTACAATCCAAGACAGGAGGCCTGTTTTGGTAATTTTGGTATTCCATAATGACTACACTTTCTGGATCAACACTCAGTAATATATCGAGAGTTGGCTCTGATACCAATTGAAAGTTTCGTGTAGCTAGGAAACTTTAATCACCCAACAGACAACGGATGTGAGTACAGATGTGTCTCACAACTGTCCACACATCCACAGATAATGCAGCGGAATAAAACAAATTAAAAACAATAACTCAAGAATTATTTACGCTTACTGATCAATGTGATCAGCAAACTAGGCTTACGCCCAAAAACTTTTCACTATAAAAACTTTGTTACTTACAAAAATACGAATAAGTGAAAACTAAAAGACGAAAATACTAAACAAGTTCTAATCACCTTCTACGATAAGAACAGACTCCTTTTCCCAAGTAGACTCTATTCCAATCAGAAGTAAAACAAAGAACTTGACAAAAACGTAGATGTGAGTTTCGGATGTATGTCACAACCTACACTCACAACCTAAAACAATATTATGAAAACGTGAAGAACAAAGAGTGTTTTTCTCTCTGAATAAATCTCTCAAGCTCTATCTTCTCTTGTGCTGGTCTCTTGTATTTATAGGCACCTTGGAGAAGATCTTCACGAATCCAAACTCTTCCATATGTGAGAATCCAATTCCTACAAGGAAACATAAAGCACACTCACAAAGGAATAGATTGTTAGTAGGTTAGTCCTAATATAAAACTATGTACATAAATAAAAGATATTTACTCTATTTACAAAGTCCTTTTCAAAGTAGGATACTTATGAATCTTTCCATGAAAGCATAAAATCAACTTACCAAAAATTCCTCTTTGATTCGAAATAGGAAACACTTTATTTCTTAAAACTAAAATCCTTTTCACAATAGGACAATATAAATCTTTCCATGAAAGTCCCAAAATCAAATCACCAAATATGCTTATTTGGTTCGAAATAGGAAACATATTTGTTCCCTAAAAAGCACACGCTTTCAATCTCCCCCTATTTTGAACTTTCTGGTCAAAACTAAAGATTTATGATTTGATTACTATGATCAATATTTTCAGATTCGAAAACTCCCCCTGAATGGATGTGTGTGCAGATGTGTCAACACATCCACACAAAACTGCATAGAACAAGTTAGTACTAAAAATTGCAGTTCAACAAAAATAAACTAAAGAACCATTCAGCAAAGTATTTAGGGATTACAGATCAAGATTAAAACTAACAAATAACTAAAACGAATATTAAAAGCAATTAAAAATATTAAAAACAAATATTAAAAGCAAACCTGTTGATGTTTCATTCACAAGAAGAACACACATTAAAACTCTCCCTGAGTTTAAGCATCAACTGAAACATCAGCAGCAGCAGCAAAGACAACATCAGAATCATTCTCATCCTTTTTCTTCTTCTCCCCCTTTTTGACTAGAAAGTGAAGTCACCCATTTATGGAGATCCACCTTCAAAAACCTGTAAGGTTCTTGGCATGTGTCTGGGAGGCAAACAGTTGAGCATTGAGGGCAACAACTGCAACAATTTCTGCATCAAAGGCTTCCACGATTGCATCAAAAGAATCTGCAAATGTGTGACAAGATGTGGCCACATCCTGACGCACATCCACAGCTTCAGCTCCATTGATTCTGCAGATTGATTAGACAGACAGAGAGAGAGAGAAATATATGGTGTGTGTGTGTGAGATAAAAATTGGGGTAGAGGGGAAAGAAGCACAATGAAGGATTAAAGAGATGTGACAGATGAGGCACACAATAAAACCTACAACTCCCCCTTTCCAACTATATTAAGGAATCTTTTTTCCAAAAAGGTCTCACGCAGCCAAAATTTCACAAAGATCCACCAACGGCTATAACCCTTTGATATTTCCACACACACAGCGAATCGCAGAAAGAATAGGGATTAAAATAAATCAAAATTTTGCCAACGTTTTATGGTAACAAAAAATCACTTCAGCCATATCTTTTTCAACAGAATCCCTTTAAAATTGTCCTTTCTTTTTAAATACGGATTGATACACACCTTTTTCTTTCATGGGAGATATTGAAAAACAAAAACATGTTAAATCAAAGAATAAATTAAGAATGAAAATAAATTAACTAGCATATTTACAAAGCTCCTATATGTCCTAAAAAATGCAGTATGCCTAGCATGATGCAAACACACAGGTGATGGAAAAATTCTCAGCTTATGGATGTGGCATAGGATGTGAGTCACATTTAGGGACACATTTAGATCACAAAAAGTCAATGAGCAATAATCCAATCTGCACAGCCTCTAGGATGCATCCACCAATTTTTTGTTGTGGATTTTTACATTGTGAGTAGCTTTCACTTTACTTGATCCCAAAGATAGCCCTTTTTCCCAATGATCTTATCAAGTTTGACTTCAAGTTTTCTTATGAAAATCAACAAGTAAATTTCGACAATAACTATAAACTTTTTTTATTTGGGGAGTAGAATAAGGACTTATGCTCGTTTGTTTCGATCTCGACGATTTACATTTAGTTTCATTATGGGTATTTTAGACATTTCAGATCGGCTCGTGCATCTCGCTCGTTCAATCAGTTTCCAAATGTGGACAGTTTCCAACTGTCCAAATCGGCTAACTAGGAGGAGAATACACATTTGGAAACTTAAATTTACTACTTCCCTTTTTGGAAAAGGATTAAAGAAACTTAGTTTTACTGCTTCCCTTTTGGAAAAGAATTGACAATAAGGTGGCTGACTATATATATATATATATATACACACACACACAGATATGCATTGCAAATTTGCAATAGGCAATTAAACTTGTGAAACAAAGCAAATCTGACATAAAGAAATTCTTGTTGTTACGATCATGTCTTCTGAAATTTCTACCGTGAGTCCGTATTCGGAGATTGTAGAGTCGGAGAATGATGAACAACTCAAGAAAAAGTGGAAGAAAGAACTCGAATCCGAGTTGAATTCCAAACGAAGAAGTTATCGAAAGAGATTACTCGTTACGAAAGCACAACTTGCCAGTTCGCAGCGTACCGAACAATGGAAGAATGAACTCGAGCATGAGCTAAATGACCTGAGAAAAGAATACGCAAAGGCCAAAGCTTCATGGACCCTGTCCTCAGAATAATGCATTCTGCAAAGAAAAGGCTACTAAGACAATATTTGAATTACTAGCTATTTTTGTAATTTCAAATATTTTCCTATTTTTGATTTTCTCGTTTATTTGACCCATATATCTATACCTTGTGCTTAATTTTGTAATGATTGCCTTTATATACTCCCTCCGTCCCAGTTCAATTGAGACTTATTTCCTTTTTGATCCGTCTCAGCTCAATTGAGACTGCCCAAAATGAAAGTGAATCTTTACTATTTTCCCCACTCATTTTCTCTCCTATTTTACTTTTACACTCACAACACCAATCAAATCACTATTCCTTTCACTCATTCTCTCTCCTATTTAATTTTTCATACTCACAATATTTTCTTCCACTTTTTCTCTCTCTTACTTTTCCTTTTCCTTAATTTGTATGTCCAAAAATTTGGTATCAATTGGACTGAAACGGGGGGAGTATATATATAGTACTAATCCCGTGCGAAAGACATGGAGAGAGTGACATCTACCCACTCGCGGTTCTATTAAATACATTTTCCTGTTCTTTAATCAAAATTGTTGTGTTGGTAAAAAAATATCATGTCCCAAAAAAGTAATTTAAACAAAAAGTAAAAAAAATAATCATAACAATAAATAATAAAAAATAAAATCCAAACTCTATTGCTATTGATGGTTATAAAAAAACAAATTAATAAAAAAATCATGTAATAAATAAAAGGGTGTGTGCTTGTGGAGTTAAAAGACAAATTTGGCAGGAGAATGCGGAGAGTTATACAACTGGGAGCGGGAAGATGAAATATTTGGGGGATCCATGCCTGCGTAACGAGTTTTATGGACAACTTTATGCACGAGCACCCTCATTTGACATCCATGTTTATACATTTTTCATGTACTTCAAAATGCAATTGTAATTGTAGCAGGTGTTACTTTATCTCGAGCCAACCTTAAAACTAAACTCATATTTACAACATTTATTTTTTCTTAATCTCTGTATTTTTTGCATTAACTCCCGGTAGTAATTGCTTTCCTTTAAATTAGTTAAAATTCAAAAAGCAAGGGTTATTAAATTGATTTGGGTGTTTATTTAGGATAAGCTAGTTTAATCCCCGTGTGATGCACGATTTATTTTAAACTTTATTATTTTCTAGTTTCTTAATTAACATCTCATTTTATTTTTTGATCAATATTTACACAATTTAAATGACATAATTAAATAAAAAAATAAATTCATTATTAGGAAGCATCTTAATAATCGAGAAATTGGTTTTAACGAAACCAACTTACCTATGTTATGTTGTGAATTATAAATAGCTTCAAAATATATTAATCTTAGAACAATTAAAAAGTTTAATAAAAAATGAATTTCTATTAGTCATTATGTACAAAAAAAAAGTATGTTATTGTTCATTAGTCATTACCTACCAAAATAATCTATGTCGCTCAATACAAAAATGAATTTTTATTTTTATTTTTTAAGTTTGAAATACATCAGAAATAAATAAGAAAGTTTAAATAAATAGAGCTATAACACTTTGGAAATATGCACGGGACATGGACATATTTATCGAAATAACATTTTCATATTCTTTATAATTACTTAGTCCTTCTGTGTGAGATAATCTATGAGGGAGAAACATTTAATAGGAGTATATTTGATATTTTAGTTAGTAAAATTGTTGTATTAAGTGCATTTTTTAAAAATTGTCTAAATTTTCAAATTAAACGACATCCATTTTGAACCGGAGGGAGTAATTTACCAATATTATTCAATAATATGAAAGTTGTAGGTTACAGTTAATTCATTTTCAAATTTCATCATCTAAGAAAGACACTAATAGTAGTATCGGTTTTAGTTTTTTTTTTTTTTTTTTTTTGTAAGACTGTTATTTTTTTTCTGAAGCTTTATTTTAATTAATTAATGTAGATAACTTTTAATTTAGTAGTTTTATGCAGTATAGTATATATATATATATTATATTATCAGAAATAAGGAATACTTGACTTTCGAGGGAGTGACGGTAAATGCTAGAATCTTTATAAAAGGGGCTTTTTTTTTTTTTTTTTTTAGAAAATAAATAACTAAAAAGATTATAGTAATTAAACCCCAAGACCCATAATTACATATTGACTACACTTTTTATTTCCAATAAAATCCTTTCAAATTTCAAGTGTTGCCATCCCATAAACATAGTGTCATTTTCTTATTATTTTAATTGAACTTTGAACAATAGTTTTATGTTATTTTATTATTCAAATGAAATTATAAAACTTGTTAATATGAATATTGCATTAAAATTACTACAAATAATAATTTTTAGATTGTCATTAAGATAAATAAAGTAACATAAAATTAATAGTCAAAGTTCAATTAAAAGTATATAAAAAGTTGGAATATCTTTATTCGACTATGTTAATAAATTTATTAAACCTACTATTAATAAATTAAATAAAGAAAATTTTAGTGTCTTAACATTCATTATAAGAATTTAAAAAATACATCAGCTTAATAATTTAACTACAACTTATCAAGAAATAATTAATGTTGTTAAAGGCGTAATAATATTAATATAAAAAATATACTACCCTCCGTCCCATTACAAACCGGAAAGTTGGTCAACTGTTGACCATCTTTGACCAATAATTTATGAATATCTAGATATTTTTTTGTAATTCTAAAAAAAGTTATTGATAGTATTTCTAATGGTGAAGCAATAACAATTTTTAAAATTACAAAAAAATATCTAGATATTCATAAATTATTGGTCAAAGATGGTCAACAGTTGACCAACTTTCCGGTTTGTAATGGGACGGAGGGAGTATATAACTCACATCATAAAAATGCAATTGAAATGACTTTCTTATACACTTAAGGGGGAGAAAGGGAGAGAGAGAGAGAGAGAGAGAGAGAGAGAGAGAGAGAGAGAGAGAGAGAGAGAGAGAGAGAGAGAGAGAGAGAGAGAGAGAGAGAGAGTAAAATAATTCCCTTATCTCCTCGTTTACGGGAGAGAAAAAGGGTAAATAAATCAGTTTAAATGCTACTAAATGCCTCTTTGAATTGTGTATTTTTTATTAAGAAGATAATTATTAAAGAATTAAAGAATGGATGATGTAAGCTTATCATTTTGGAGGGAAATTTTTTAATGTGGATATGCCATGTGTCCTCGATGATGTCAGCTGGTGATTGAATTAGTAATATGTTATAGATTCCCCTAGGACCCTCCTTGCCCAAATTATATTCCTCTTAAAAAAGAAAAGTTTTTTATAAATTTCAAATACACCCCTCCGCCTAGTTGGAGCGATCGCCCCACAACATGGTGCGATCGCACCAACTCAAAAAACTGAAAATTATAGTTTTAGTCACTGAAACTTTTAAAATTATATATTGATCATTACAACTCTTATAAGTTAACTCTTATAAGTTAAAAAAAGTTTTATAAGTAACTTATAAGACTTTTTAAGTCTTATATATGTTATAAGACTTATTAAAAAAAGTCTTATAAGACTTATTAATAAGTCTTATATAAGACTTATTAAAAAGTCTTATAAGTAACTTATAAGACTTTAAAAAGTCTTATAAATTAAAAGAGTCTTATAAGACTTTTTGTATAAGTCCTTTAAAAAGGTTTTATAAGTTACTTATAAGACTTTTTAAAAAGGTCTTATAAGTAACTTATAAGACTTTTTAAGGCTTATATATGTTATAAGACTTTTTAAGTCTTATATATGTTATACTAAGACTTATTAAAAAGTCTTATAAATTACTTATAAGACTTTTTAAAAAGTTTTATAAAAGTCTTATAAGTTACTTATAAGACTTTTTAATAAGTCTTATATAACATATAAAGATTTTATAAGACTTTTAAAAAAAGTCTTTAAAAGACAACTTCAGGTCTTATAACAATGTCATAAAACCTGCAAATTATGAGTTCATAAACCATTCAGATGGGTCTCATATGTTAATTATAACTCTTATAATTAGCTTATAAGAGTTGTAGTGACCAATATATAATTTTAAAAGTTCCAATGACTAAAATATAATTTTCAGTTTTTGAGTTGGTGCGATCGCTCCAACTAGACGGAGGGGTGTCTATTTTTGAGTTAGTGCGATCGCACCATGTTGTGGGGCGGTCACCCCAACTAGGCGGAGGGGTATCTGAGAAAATAATTAAATGTTGTTTTTTAAATTGAGTTTAAATCTCGCCCCAAGTGCTCTAGAGGAAAATGAGCCGTTTATTTATGTGCAGTTTGGTATGGTCATATTGGCTCTTGGGATTTGTTTTTAGAACGTGAAAAACAACTCAAAACATGCAGCCAAGTTGGACTAATTCCTAAGCCTTAAATTATGCTAATTATTACAGTCAACCAACGAATAATCTTGGTGTAATATTGAAGATTTGTTGGTAGGGAATACATGGCCCACCATAGGTTTAAAGTCAAAGTCAACTAGTTGACACTTGAGTGTGTGCAGCTCATTTAGGGAGAAGAAAGAGGATCTGGATTCTGGAACAATACTCATGTAGTTGTAAGATGTTAATGTGGATTTTGTTACACTTTTTATTCTGTCCCACCCTCCTTATGATTTTTTGTCAATTTGATTATACTTTAAATCAATAATTTAAATAAATAATAATAATTTTAATTAAAATTTAAAAATTGTTATTGTATGACGATTGGTAATATTTTTAATAATATTTTTAAAATTTAATTAGTATAATTATTTTTAAATTTAAAAGGATGAATACACATAGGTTGACAAATGAGCACATGTCAGATGGAACTAAAGTCAAAGTCTTTCCCTATAGCTGGTTCTTCCTGGCAATTTCCAACTAATTCCACAGTTAATTAAAAAAAAAAATACACATGCATACATACATGCATGAATGCAAAACACACATGCATGTGTGTACATACATACATATATATCAATATAGAGTACACCTTATTTGTGTATTGTGTTCATTAATTCAGAAACATGGAAGCCGGCCAAATGCTTATGCTTGTTTTCTTCCTTCACATTTTCATGCTTCCATTTTCATTGGCACAATCAAACACCACCGCCACCACCACCGCCACCACCATTATTGCCAAACCCACTTGCCAAAGTCAATGCGGGAGCCTAAAGGTGCCCTACCCGTTTGGGATAGGACCCGGTCCGTTTGGGATAGAACCAGCTACGGGTTGCTCCATCGACCCATTATTCGACATCATATGCAACACTTCTTTCAACCCTCCAAAGCCCTTCTTGGCCGGCGGTCTATATTCTTGGAACGGAGCGATTGGACCCATTGAGGTAGTGGATATATCCGAAACCCATGTCCGGATAAAAAACATGGTAGCCGCCAGATGCTACAGCCAAACAGGCGAGACAATCAGCTCCATATTGGCAGGCTTTCTTCTCGATAGATCCTACTTCACTTTGTCCGAGTTGAACCGGTTCGTAGTTATTGGCTGTGACAGCAACGGGTTCATATCTCCTGTGGCTCAGTTGGATTCAAAAAACTTCAGTAGTGGCTGTCTTTCTGTGTGTTCTAACAGTAATGACATTCTTGATGGTTTTTGTACCGGAATCGGTTGTTGCCAAACAGTTATTCCTAAAGGTCTTAAAACTTTTGTCATTACTTTAAGTGCTTTGAATAATCACACGAGGATTTGGTCGTTTGATAAATGTGGATACGCGTTTCTTGGGGAGCAAGAAAGGTTTACGTTTCGAGGCGAATCTGATCTTTCGGATTCAAGTGATTTCTATCAAAGGACAATTGATCGTGTTCCTATTCTGCTTGATTGGGCGATTGGGACTCAAAGTTGTAGCGAGTATAGGAATACAAGTAACTACTATTGCAAGGAAAATAGCATTTGTGTTGATTCCGATAGCGGTCGAGGTGGTTATCGATGCGTTTGCAAACATGGTTATCAAGGCAATCCGTATCTCGATCCTGGATGTCTCGGTTAGTGGTTTTATCATAGTTTATCATTTGAGTTAGTAATGACATGCGACTCCCATGTCATTACTAAGTCAAAAACAGCTACATAAGCATATGATTCGAGTCTTATAAGCATATGCTTATGTAGCTGTTTTGTGTTGATGAAATTATAACTCACTGTTTATGGTTTTTCTGATCTGTTGATAAACTTGCGATTGCTTCCATTTTATTGCAGATATTGATGAGTGCGCAGATCCGAGCATCGTTAACCAGTGTATTGGGGTTTGCACCAATACATTAGGGAGTTATAATTGTTCTTGCGCGCACGGGGAAACTGGAGATGGATTAAGAGATGGACGCGGTTGCACGCCCCAGAATTCAAATTTCCCCGTCGTGAAGTTCTCTCTAGGTAATTCTAGGAAATTACTTGCTCCAGATTTTTCATTAAAACTTTGTTAGAATACTATGAACTTTTTGTATTATGATTCATTTAGCTAATCGTATGGAACATCCGCTAGAGTTTTGTGGTTTTAATCTGATATATTTTTGACGAACGGATGCAGGAATGAGTTTCGGATTCCTATCTTTGTTCATGGCAATAGTTTGGTTATATTTCAGCGGTAAGAGAAGGAAAGTTTTCAGACAGAGAGAAAAATTCTTCCTTAAAAATGGTGGCATGTTGCTAAAACAACAGATAAATTCAGATGATGGAGGCAGCGTAAATCAATCAACAAAGATATTCACAGCGGAACAGCTAAAGAAAGCAACCAACAATTATGCCGAGGATAGAATCCTCGGTCGTGGTGGTTTTGGAATAGTGTACAAAGGAATTCTTCCTGATGAAACCGTAGTAGCCATAAAGAAATCAAGAGTAATGGATGATAGCCAAATCGAGCAATTTATCAACGAGGTCGTTATTCTGACGCAAATCAACCATCGGAACGTTGTAAAGCTTTTAGGGTGTTGTTTAGAGACCGAGGTCCCATTGCTTGTTTACGAGTGTGTTTCAAACGGAACTCTTTGGGAACATATTCATAAAAATGGCGGAAAAGCTTGGTTGTCATGGGCGAATCGTTTAAGGATAGCTACTGAGTCAGCCGGTGCGCTCGCTTATCTTCATTCCTCGGCTTCAAAGCCGGTGATTCATAGAGACGTAAAGTCGGCTAACATATTATTAGATGGGGCCCACACAACGAAAATCTCCGATTTCGGAGCTTCGAGGTTGGTCCCGATAGATCAAAATCAAGTGACTACGCTCGTTCAAGGGACGTTAGGGTACTTGGATCCTGAATACTTCCAAACGAGCCAGTTAACTGATAAGAGCGACGTATACAGCTTTGGAGTTGTACTCGCGGAACTTATAACCGGAAGAAAGCCACTCTGCATGGAGAGAGTACAAGAGGAAAGAAATCTCGCCACGTTTTTTCTCGTGTCCTTAAAACAAGACCGTCTGTTTCAGATACTCGACCCTCGAGTTGTTCAAGAGGGGAGTTTAGAACAGCTACAAGCGGTTGGGGATCTAGTAAAGAGATGTCTTAAGATCAACGGTGAGGATAGACCTACAATGAAGGAAGTGGCAATGGAGCTCGAAGGGTTGAGGAAATTTACGCAACATCCTTGGGCTAATACTAGTAATCAAGATGGCCGCGAAGAGGGTGTGAGCTTAATGGGCGATCAGAGGGAAGAATCGGACCTTTATAGTGTTTCGATAAACCCGTATAGTAGCAGTGTGGAAATGTCTGGTCAATATAGTTTAAACAGTGGTTCGATATTTCCCGGCCGCTAATAGCCCCCGATGATCATCAGCTAGGTAGTTCTTATTTAGCCACAGCAAGCTGAAAGTCCATGGTTTCTATTTTATGTAATTTGGATTTGTAAATGTTTTGTATTTCATTTTGTTTTAGTTTTCCATTTTCGATCATTCATTTGTTTTCGTCATAAATTCGTAAAGTTACAAACCAGAGTGTTTCCGCAGCGCAGAATGCAATCTTACTGTGCACATCAGTTATTCGAGGTTGTATCGTCAAGGCCGAAATGGAGCGCGAGGGCGAGACGAACAAAGATGTCTAGATTACCCTTAATAACCCCCTAAATATAGACGGTCGAGTTTGAAACAAACAAGTGAAATCGATCGAGATGAAAAGTGAGATAAAAAAGAGAAAGTTGGTAGGAAGTTTTTCTCGTAAGAGAATGACATATGAGGATTTTTTTTTTCAAAATATAGATTTTTAAAAATTTATATACCAAAATAACATCCTAAAAATATTATGTACCAAAGTAACACTTTTTTATGAAATCCGGAATTGAAAATTCCGGAATAAGATAATCCGAAAATGCCATTTCCGAATTTCCGGATTTCGGGACAAAGGAGCGATCGCACCTAAAAAGGGCGACCGCACCCAAATGGAAATAAGGAGCCTAGTTGACTTTTGGTAAATGTGTTTGGTTTGACTACATAGACATGGGCCGAGACATGGAATGAAATGGCCTAGGCGTTTGTTTTTGGCCGGCAATTTGGTGTCCTCTCAGCCAGGTTTTGGATTCGTTCCGTATCATAAACACACACGTCCTATTCTCTTTTAGTTTATTTATTTTATTATTATTATTATTATTATTATTATTATTATTATTATTATTATTATTATTATTATTATTATTATTATTATTATTATTATTATTATTATTATTATTATTATTATTATTATTATTATTATTAATAATAATAATAATAATAATAATAATAATAATAATAATAATAATAATAATAATAATAATAAAAATAAATAAACTAAAAGAGAATAGGATAGGGAGTACCTGAGGAACTGATTGAAAACGGAGAGGCGGGGGATGGACTTGAAGAAGAAGTAGTGAGAGCCACAAAATCGCGAAGACGAACAGAAGGAATTTCCTGTCTCATACCCCTCCCTAAAGAGTCGGGTCCGGATGCAGAAGGAGCAGTAGACTCAGTGGGAGCAGAAGGAGCAGTAGGGGCAACCTCTTCCTGCACATCGGATAAAGTAACGGGCTCGGCTGCAGTAGGTTCAACAGAAGGAGCAACGGAGTCTTCTTCAACAGGGAAATCAATGTGACCAAAATCTTGTTCCTCAGCTAGGACGTCAACAGAATTCGGGACATGAGGAACACTAGTAGAATCGCTGTATGGAAACACAGTCTCAAAGAACTTCACATCACGAGAGACGAAGAATTTCTTGGTCTCAAGATCAAATAGCTTCCACCCCTTTTTACTAAGAGAATACCCCACGAAGATGCATTTACGGCTACGACTAGCAAATTTGTCACCCCTAGCCTGTTGATTATGATTATTATTATTATTATTATTATTAGTATTATTATTATTATTATTATTATTATTATTATTATTATTATTATTATTATTATTATTATTATTATTATTATTATTATTATTATTAATTATTATTATTAATATAATAATAATAATTAATAATAATAATAATAATAATAATAATAATAAAATAAATAAACTAAGAGAGAATATGACGTATTTATGATACGGAACGAATCCAAAACCTGGCTGAGAGGACACCAAATTGCCGGCCAAAAACAAACGCCTAGGCCATTTCATTCCATGTCTCGGCCCATGTCTATGTAGTCAAACCAAACACATTTACCAAAAGTCAACTAGGCTCCTTATTTCCATTTGGGTGCGGTCGCCCTTTTTAGGTGCGATCGCTCCTTTGTCCCGAAATCCGAAAATTAGGAAATGACATTTCCGGATTATCTTATTCCGGAATTTTCAATTCCGGATTTCATAAAAAAGTGTTACTTTGGTACATAATATTTTTAGGATGTTATTTTGGTATATAAATTTTTAAAAATCTATATTTTGAAAAAAAAATCGACATATGAGTATCTTATTCATTAATTAAGTAATAAAACAATTAAATATCTTACTTGAAACACAAAAATGAAAAGTAAGAATTATGGGACGGAGGGAGTACAACTCAATTACTGAGAAACCATTTGCTGCATTGAAAAGCTAATGATATACTCCCTCAGTCCACCTAAGTGTGCACCATTGACCAAGGTACACCGATTAAAAAATATTATTAAGATAATGAAAATGTATGGTAAAAAATGAAGAGAGAGAATGAGTGGAGTAAATAGTAGGTTGGTTGAATAAATTGTATGGTGGAGAATGAGTGGAGTTAATGAGTGGGTGGGGTATGGAGAATATAAAATATTAAAACCTTTTCCATTTTTGGCAGTTCACACTCGACTGAGACGGACCAAAAGAAAAATAAGTGTACACTTGACTGAAACGGAGGGAGTACTCCCCAATTCCCATTTGAAAAGAAATAATTTTTTATTTTGTGTGACCCATTTGTTATAATTATAATAACTATTTTGTTAGATATATTATTTCACATTGAGAATTGACAAACTTTGCCTATAATCTACTCCATTCGTCCAGTTACATACTTCACACTTTCTATTTTGGGCGTTCAATTACATACTTCACACTTTGTCTCGATTTTTTTTTAAAATATAGCTTTTTAAAATTTTATATATCAAAATAACATTTTCAAAAACTTAAGTACCAAAGTAGCACTTTTGACTTGAAATCCGGAATTGGTAATTCCGGATTATGAAATCCGGAATTACCAATTCCGTATTTGATTTTTTTATTTTTTTTTTGTTTTTCAAAATTGAATTTTGGAAAATAATAATTCCGTAAATAGGGGGCGATCGCGCCCTAAAATAGAGCGATCGCTCAAGTGTACTCCGGAGGTACCAATTCCGGATTCTATTTTTATTATTTTTTTTTTCCAAAAAAGAAATAAATGAGTAAAATAATATTTTCTGGAATAAATAGAGGGCGATCGCACGTATATGGGGGCGATCGCTCTTAGTGTAATCCGGAACTGATAACTCCGGATTTTATATATTTTTTTTTTTAAATACTAAATATATCTGAATTGAATTAAATAATGTTTTTTTTTTTAAAATTCAAATCCGGAAATGCTAATTCCGAATTTGCTTTACAAAACCCATCTTCCTCAGCAAATCTGTAAAGAAATCTGGCATTTTAAAAATTCATTGAAGAAGAAGGAGAAAAGAAGAAAGAAGAAGAAGAAAGTAGGTGAATTTTTTTCAAAAAATATTGAAAATTCAAGAAGTTGATTAAGAAGTTCAAGAAGAAGAGGTGATTAAGAAGGTACATTTAATCCTCTTATATTTTGTTCGAAATTTAAATTTAGTATTTATTTAAATTTTTTTGTGAATGTAGTGATATTGTTAAATTAGATTTTTTATAATTTATTTTTCAATTTCTAGGAATAAATATGGCTGGAGTTCCACTTGTTTTCATGTGTTATTGGGAAGGAAATGATGAACACCCGTTTGAAGGTGAACATTTTGAAAGGGGACCAAAATGTGCACTTAGGGCTAAAACTCGGTGGAGTTACAAGAAGTTGATTAAAAAGTTAGCTAAGAAAATTGGGGTAGATCGAGCCATTGTTCGGTTGCAAGTTATATGTAGATATCCTCATCTTGTTGCTCCCGGATTGCAAACTACATTCCATTTGTAATCGACAATGATATGGGTATGGAAGTCATGTTTGATGTTTCTGCTCAGTTTGGTGGGTTGAGTAGCTTACAATTGTATGTTAAGATAAATTTAGTTGATAATGTGAATGTTGAGGAGTTTGAAACCTATGAGGAGCCATTACAAAATCAGTATGTTAATGACATGGATACCTTCCGGATGGGTTCTTTAAGCTGCTATAGTCAGAGGGATGCTGGAACAAGTACACAAACATATGTGGAAGAGGAAGAGGGAGAGGAAGAGGAAGAGGAAGAGGAAGAGGAAGAGGGGGAGGAAGAGAGCGAGGAAGAGGGAGGGGGTGAGGGTGAGGAATTGTATAATGATGATGATAATGATTCAGATTATGAAGAAAATATTGAGTTGCTTCTAAATGAAGATCGTGACGATGGATATGATGATTGCAGTAGTCCTACCGATGTTAGCGAGAATGAGGGAGAAGATTTGGCGTTACATTTGGTTGCTTACGAAGAACCACAACATCATGTGCATGAAGTCGGGTATCAATTTTATCGTGATATTGGAGAAGGATCGGAGATATATGATGATAACCAATATGACTTTCTTGAATGGAATGTAGAACATCAGACATTGCCAAAGGTATTCGCTTTCAAAGAAGACAGATGTGCAAAGTATAAAATGAAGTTGTTTCATATTAAGAAAAATCTGCGCTTCAAGGTAAAATGAAGCACAACCCGAAAGTGGACTATTGAGTGTTTGATGAAAGATTTTCCGTGCAATTTTTATGTGAATGTGAGTTTGAAGAATGCTGGTATTGGGAAATTACCAAATACAAGGGTCCTCATTCTTGTTTGGCAACCGAAATTAGCCAAAATCATCGAAACATGGATGCTAAGTTCATAGGGCAGGAAGTTTTGGAACTGGTTAAGGCTGATCCCGAGTTGAAGATTGTACTAGTGAAGGCGGAAATAAAAAAAGCCCATGGGAAGGAAGTTTCATATAGAAAGGCATGGTGTGGCAAACAAAAGCTATTGCAGAGGCATATGGAGACTGGGAAGAATCTTACATAAGATCGCCACGTTTGTTAGCCGCCATCCAAAAGTGGAACCTGGAACCATTGTGGAACATTGATCCTCCTCCTCCCGGTGCTTTAGGTATGTTTGATCGTGTGTTACGGGCATTTGGCACTTGTGTGGAAGCATTCACTCATTGTCGTCTGTTATTTCGTTGATGGCACATTCCTGCATGGAAGATATAGAGGGTTATTCTTATTGCCATGGGTGTCGACGCAAATGATAGTCTACTTCCTCTCGCATTCGCTATTGTTGAAAAAGAGGACTATCGAAGCTGGTGTTGGTTTCTCGCATCTTCTATGCAAACATATTGTTAAGGGTCGTGAAGTTTGCTTGATATGATCGGCATAATGGCATCCTTTGCACGGTTGGAGACATTGCCACCGGCCACGAAATTTTATCCACGATGGTGCATGTTGCACTTGCGAGCTAATTTTCTTAAAGCTCACAAGGGCGTTGGATTGAAAGATCTTTTGGCGTGGCCGTTAGCACCACCCAAGATAGAAAGCTTAAATGCTATTGAGGCAAATTCGTATCATCAACCCCGAGGCATATAAATGGTTTGAGAACTTGGATGCTAGAAAGTGGACAATGGCTCACGATGGTGGATATAGGTACGGCATTAAGACTACTAATTTGTCGGAAGTTTTTAATGGCGTTATGAAAGGAGCTCGGGGAATGCCAATTTCAGCAGTTGTTGAGACCTCATTCTATAGGTGTGTGGCATACTTTCAAGATAGACTCACTAAAGCAATTAGTGCTTTAGGGGGAGATCCTAATGGCATCCCACCACCAAATGTCACGCTACAATTCAGTGAGAGAATCCATCGAAGATACCGATACAACTTGGATAAGGCTGGGTTTCATCACGTCACAAGGTTTAACACTACGTCTGTGGGTGTTTATAGTGTGACGACCAGGGTACGTGGTGACAAAGGTGGACACATTCAAGTTGTGAGATTGCGTGATCGAACATGCACTTGTGGCAAATGGATGCAATATCATTACCCTTGTTCGCATGTGCTTGCGTGTTTCAAATCGCAAAGTGTCGATGGTATGAGTTATATTCATCCTTTTTACAGCCTTGCCTCGTACTACAAGACGTGGAGTTGCTCTTTTCATCCAATCCATGACGAGGCCTATTGGAATGTAGATCATATTGTCCCACGTTTTTATCCTAACCCGGAGCTTCGATGTGACCAGAAGCAAGGGAGACCCAAGTCAAGGCGACTGAGAAACTCTATGGATTGGCAAGTTGCAAAAAAAAAAAAGAATCGTTGTGGGATTTGCAAGTTAGAAGGTCACACGCGAAGGAGATGTCCAACTCTTAGACAGTAAGAGTAAATTGTTATTTTTATTATTACTTCTTAAATTACGTACTTTGAACTTTTAAGTATTGTTGTTTTATTTGAACTTGTAATATTGTTTTATTTGAACTTGTAATATATTGAACTTGTAATATATTTAACTCTTGGTGGAGTATGACATCAAATATATTTGTAGTTGCGAAACTTAAAACGACCAAATGGGTCAACCGCTCCATTTTATAGCAAATAAAATATGAATAAAAGCGAAATAACATTAAAATAAATATTAAAATTAGTGATCACATCCCGATCACATAGGACGTAAATACAAGTTCAACAGGTTCAACAACACATACATTAATCAAACATTAAAATAAAGAGTTCAAATTAGTGATCACATCCCGATCACATAGGATAGAAATAGAAGTTCAACAGCTTCAACAACTTTTACATGAAAAACCCCTTCATGGAAAATCAAATCGGATGGGATGAAATCCTTATGGAATACCCGCAACACAAATAAACTAATGTCATTTGTTGAACAATCACCCACTCACAATCTGTACCTAACAATTTTACCTTGAATACATTGGGGAGTGTGATGTTGAGTATATGTGTTTTACGTGAGGGGAGAAAACAACAACCTAAAAATTACAAAAAACATGATTAGATGGCAATATTAATAATAGGTTCAAGTTGTTGCATTTTTAATACATCATACCTGATGAAGTATCGTAACGTAACCAACAACTATGTCATCTCCGAACTCACTCTCGCAAACACCTTATGATGAATTGCACCACCTATTGTTCCCCTTGGATCCTATCAATTTTATCTTAATTAGTAAGATAAGACACATACTAATCATGCTAGAAAACATACAAAACGCATATGCTAACCTTCAAAGTCACCGTAGCGTCACCAAATTCATTTCGTGTGATGGTCTTGACAACACCAACGGCAACATTAATCCTATCAAATCCATTAGGAAATCCGCCGTGATAGTAATGAAAGGGGTAGCAGCAATCATACCATCGCCACTGAGCAGTTCAAGTGCGGAGAGCCAAGGACTGCGTTCGAAATCTTTATCCTCCTTGGGATCTTCAATCGCTCTCCTCACATACTCTTGGGTCGGAATCACAGGTTCCTGAGAGGATCCCCTCTCTCGACGATCGAGGTTTCTCGGCGCAAAGCCAACCGCACGTCACCCAGTGGACCGGGTATCGACGCTCTCCTTCGCGTTGAGACAGCATTTATTTGAGAGAGGTGAGATGGTTGAGGGTTAGATGTTTGGCCTTTTTCAAAATGAAGACGGAGATTAGAAGAATTTTTGAGTCTACGATCCATATTTCAGAGAGGAGAGAGGGTTGAGGGTTAGATGTTTGTAATGAAACTACTCCTTCCTTTTAAAGGGGAATTCAAATTTGATAAATCCGGCATTAGCAGTGCCGGATTTGTAAGTTAAGATAAATCCGGCATTGACAGTGCCGGATTTGTCAGTGAAGATAAGATCGGCATTGGCAGTGCCGGATTTGAACGTATATTATAAATGTTCAACCTATCTTCAATTAATGTACTTTTTCTTCATTGCAGTTTTTTGTCATATATGTGCAGGTGCACACAGGTACCAACACACAGAGTTGTAACATTACTATTTTTAACATGGAAAATAAGGACAAATGGGGCGATCGCCCCTTCCCATCCGCGCGTTCGCGCAAAGTTACTGGAATTTTGGGAGCGATCGCTCCAATAAGAGGGGCGACCGCTCCAAAGCCAAAACTGAGCCAATAAGCTTTTTATACTCCCTCCGTCCCAAAATGTTTGTCCCATTTTTTATTTTCAATTAACCCGTTATTGTATAAAACTCTTGTAATACTCCCTCCGTCCCAAAATGTTTGTCCAATTTTTGACTTTTTTGTTGAACCTGTTATTGTATAAAATGAAATTTCCATATATATTGTGTTTATCAACATTTTCATAAATTATTTTCCCATAATTAATATTTAATAATTACTTCCATAAATTGTAATTGTTAATTTTTAAAAATTACATATTTCCATCTACTGCATATACTAATTGGCATAAATTGTATGCCATTTATAGTGTTTTTTTTTTTTTTCAGATACCATAAATAATTCTTAATATTGAAACTCCTAACATTCCTAAATTACTACTCCTACATAAAATCAAGTTTGTTACAAACCAAACTTCAGCCATACCACCAGGCACAATACAAGAAGGGAAGAAATAAAATCGATTTAGCGAGTCAAACAAAGAGGAAATTAACAACAAGTTTGTTACAAACCAAAAATAAAGATGTCTTTGGGACACACCCCAACATAAAACCAAGTTTGCATGCCAACAAAGGCATGACGAATTAAAATACAAACCAAATATGAAATATTGTTTATGAGGATCCCCTCATCAAATTAAGCCACAAACCAAAGCTGAAATTAACTAAGAGTTTTAAAATTCAACAAAAAACATTAATTTTCAGAAATGTCCACCATAGCCCGACCCATCTCCCGGTGGTGGTGGTGGCATCCGTCCAAGGATATTCTGGAGCAACCGAGTCTGCTCCTCCTGTACACGATCATGTTGTGCCATCCAAGCATTTTGTTGTGCCCTCCAAGCCTGATTAGTCTCAATCTCCGCATCCACGCGGACGGATAAATGTCCAAAATCTTGCCTCATATCTCTAATTTGACTCTCCACGTAGCCAACCTGCTCTGACAGATAATAAGCAGCCTCGACCGGGTATGCTCGCCACTCCTCCTCCTCCTCCTCCTCCTCCTCCTCATCATCATCATCATCATCATCTCCACCGTGAGGTCTCCTAGATGACCCCTCACCCCTCTTTACATTCTGACATTTAGTGGTGAGGGTGAATAAGTTAATCTTTGGACCTCCTTTAATGTCCTTGTTCACTAGCCTGAGGTTAAATCCCGATTTTGTTACCAGGGATGTGATCAACAATGGAAAATTATAGTTCGTATTGGCCATACCCTTAGACGTGTTCCATATCTCCTTACTGATTATTTTTCCAAAATCAATTTTTTTTCGTTGAACTATCATGTGCATTAGAAATGCACGTCTCCAATTAACCTCATTAAAATGAGAGGAGGGGAGGATCCTCTCACAAATAAATCTATGAAGATACTTCATCCAAGTATCCATGTCTCGAGCCTTAACAACTACCCCCTTCTTCACATTCCTAGGGTCAATTCTCCCAAAAGTCGGAGCTAGCAAATGCAAATTTTCCATAACATTTTTTCCTATCCTCTCCATCTCTTTGGTGTACTCACACCCATCCTCCTCAATGTTAGTGGCTAACCCGTAATGTTGATTAATGGCATTCCTATCATAATTAACCGGAAGCCCCCGCACAAAAGACTCTCCCGTATACCCCCGTTCAAAAACATTAGCATAAAATTCTTTGACTAAAAGTGAACATCCATAGTTTGGGGGCTTACTCCCCAACTTTCCCCAATTGTAAAGGGTAACAAAACCATCTAAATACAAGCCATTAAAATCAAATTCCCTCTCCGGGTTGAATGGCTTGTTTTCATATAACTCAAAGAATTGTTGAGCTTGAATCCCAACAAATTTAGCAGCATCATACGGGGGACCGGTAGGGGTTGGAGTGTTGGTGGTAGTGGTTCGTGGTTTTTTAGGAGGCATTGTCAATCAAAACTCAAAGATAAAAAATTGGAAGCTTACTTTTTAATTGGCCGGAAGTTCGCCGGAAGGTCGCCGGAATTTCGCCGGAGTCTTTGTCTTGAAAAACAAACGTATGACAATCTTCAAAATCCACCTCAAACCTTGAATGTGTGCTTCAAAATGGATGATTGATTGATTTTGGGGTTGAAGAAAATTGGATTTGGGGTTGAAGAAGCTTGAATTTGGGGTTTGAAATTTGAAAGTTTAGAGAGAGAGAGAAAAGGAGGCGTTGGTGGTGGTAGGATTATTTGATTGGGAGAGGGGAAGGTTTTTTGGGATAAACCGTGCTTTGGGAAATCCGCGTAGAGGGCGATCGCACTGGGTTTAGTGAGCGATCGCGCCTTTTCTCTGTAAAAAGAGGGCGATCGCTCGTTTATTGGGGTGATCGCTCGTTAATTAAAAATAAATTTATAATAAAAGAATCCGGAATTAGAATTTCCGGAGTACATTGGGGCGATCGCCCTCTATAAGGGAGCGACCTCCCTCTTGTCCGTCCCTCTTTTGTCAAATTTCAATCAGTTTTTTAACGTTTTCGTTAGTTTTTTTAGAATTTCCATCAGTTTTTTAACGTTTTCAGTTAGTTTCTCAGAAGTCCAGTTAGTTTTTAAGAATTTCCAGTCAGTTTTTAACGTTTTTCAGTTAGTTTTTCAGAAAAATCAGTCCATGGCAAGCTTTCATGAAATTAAAATTAACAATAATAAAAGAATAAGTTTTATAGAAAATTGACCACATCCCGGTCACGTAGGATACCAGTCAAGGATAATTGGACGGGGTAAATTCATTAGGGGGATGGCGAATCCTACTCCCTCTCCTCGGCATACGACGACCACCTCGATATAGATTGTTGAGATGAGGATGAGGATGATCCGTCGGGACTTTCGAAAACCGCATACTAGGCAAATGGAAACTAGGCCTAAATCCCGAATCCCGAATGTCCGCTCGGGCGTCGATTATAATTGCTAGAAGAAGGGAAGGAGCTACGAGGCGGTTGCGTGAAATCAAACTGATTCATCAATTCGGTAAAAGAATTACCCTGGTCTGTCAGGTGAACTCTGTCGGCGAACTCAAGGCTGATGCATATCACCGTATTGATCCCGCATCTCGGGCTCATCCTGCAGCTATTGTGGTATCCGCCACGCCTACGAACCCGATTCTCCCTCTGTGGCTCCTCTTCAGCGGTATGATCAACCGTTGGGGGAGCTTGGGCTTGCGATCGTTCCGCTCCTAATATGTGTCAGTGTGTTAGTGACACATTGTTGAGTGTAATTCACCATGTCTTCCAAGGATGTGGCATTCTGGCTGTATAAGTACATCCCTTGGAGACTTTGAATCTGTTCAAAACAATGAACTAAAATTAATTAATACGGAAAAATGGTATTGTTTTTTGTAAAATCATTGTATGTAATATATAACTTACCACACCCTCATAATTAACTGAACGTGGCCTGAACCCTAGTCCCTCCACATTAGACGAATTGTGGATGAGCGATCGAGTAATACGTCTATACCATGTCAAATAGGGGTGATGGTAACTCATATCCACTTCACCAAACTCCCCATCAACGACATTAAACTCCCGTTCATTCCACCTTGCTATGTGCTGATCATGTTGTTGCATCCAGTTAACGCCTGACCGACCTTGCCGACTAATCCGATGCAAGTCCAAATTGGTGTCGCAGTCATCAGGCACACCTTGAACCATCCCAAATTGTCGCATTACGCGATCTGGAAAGTGCCATTCAACCCTCTCAAAGCGGATGAGGGCACCTTCGCCCTCCATATAGCTTGGCCTGAAGGCGAAATTCGAATCGGCACACCGTTGTATGGTGCCACACAACTGATCATTCTCTAAATATGACAACCGGGTCTCGATAGCCTTGCAGGTTATGGGCGATCCACAGAAGTATACGACAATGGACCCTTCCACCTACATATGAAACAATTGACATAAAAAATAATGAGTAAAAAAGCGATATATTACAAAACAGATCGTTTACAAAATGAAGTAATTGAAATATACCTGTAACCCACTGGTTGCAATCCAGTAAGTGTTATTTCTTCATGTCTCCTAGGTTGTGTACACAACAACCTCTCCCATGCCCAAAGCTATAAAAAAAAATTATCATTACGTACAAAACAGGTTAAGTCCACTAGCATAATGTAATCATATATAATAGACATACCTGAACAATGGTTAAGAAGCCACCACACCCTTTCGAATCGTGTTGAGATGCTACACACATCTCCCTATACAAGAAGGCCAACGCTCCACTACCCCAACTGTACAAACCAATATTATTTATATCCCTAAGAAGTGCGAGGTACATCAACTTCACTAGGTTATCAGACGAGACGGGCATAATGTATGACCCCAATAATAAGAAAATGTATGCTCGAGTATATGTCTCAATCATATGCTCGGACGCATTATTGGGAAGCTGTTCAAAATGAGGGAAGTGTCCTAGAACCCATCTCATTGATATCATTCCACCTCTTTTGATGTCTGCAGTTGAGGGTGCAACCCCAAATAACTCCTCAACAATCTCAACCCATGCCAAAGCACTCCTACTAGTTTCTGAACTAGTCACCGCCATTCCGTCTACAGGAAGACCACACAACATGCCAATATCCTCTAAGGTGATGGTCATCTCCCATACAGGTAAGTGAAAAGTGTGGGTCTCTGGACGCCATCTTTCAATCAAAGCCTCAATCAAATGCCAATCATATTGTATATGACCTAATAAATACACTCCATAAAATCCAGTATTTATAAGCTTCTCTTCTATCCTCCAATCAACTCTAGGTGGAAGTACTGGACCACGCCTAGGTCTTAAATTGGGTAACTCTTGTCCCTCCCAAATATATTTAGATCTATGTGTATCCTGAGAAGTCAATACATGAGGATCGATTGGCCCAGGATCAATAAATTGTTGTTGTACATGTTCATTCATCTGAAATAAAAAAATTTAATAGTAATTAAATTTAAATGGGACTTAATGTTTAATTCATTGACAATCAAAAATTAAGTACATAAATCATTTTAACAACAAAATATAAAAAATCCACAAATAAAAATTCTTAAAAAAATTTATATAGCTAAAATTAACAACTCAAAACAAATTAAAATAAGAAATATAACTAACCATTTTTAAGTACCAAACTAACACTTTCTCTCACAACTCTTTAAACTTCTTCTCTTCTCCTTAATTCTTTCTTTCTCTATCTCACTCTCTGCACTCCCTCCTTCTTCTTCCTTTCTTCCATGAACAATCAGAGTTAAGCTAGGGGAGGAATTCAAAATTTGAATCCGGAAATGGCAGCCCCGGATTCAAATTAAAGCAAATCCGGAATTGACAGTGCCGGATTTTGAAGATACGCGTCTAAGGAGCGATCGCCCCTTAAGTAGAGCGATCGCCCTCTCCTATTTTCAGAATATATTTTTTTATTTGCTTTATTTCTTTTTTGGAAAAAAATAAAAATAAAAATAGAATCCGGAATTGGTACTTCCGGAGTACACATGAGCGATCGCTCTATTTTAGGGCGCGATCGCCCCCTATTTACGGAATTATTATTTTCGAAAATTCAATTTTGGAAAACAAAAAAAAAAAAACAAAATCAAATCCGGAATTGGTAATTCCGGATTTCATAATCCGGAATTACCAATTCCGGATTTCAAGTCAAAAGTGCTACTTTGGTACTTAAGTTTTTGAAAATGTTATTTTGATATATAAAATTTTAAAAAGCTATATTTTAAAAAAAAAAAATCCTTTGTCTCCTACATTATTTTAATACTCACAACACCATTATAATTTACTATTCCCTCCACTCATTCTTTCTCCTATTTTACTTTTACACTCACAATATTATATCATTATTTTTTTCCTTAATCCACGCGTGAACAGTAACCGTGAAGTATGTACTTGAACGGAGGGAGTATAAAGATTCTGGGCTACTCCCCTTAGTATCAATTGATTTTAAGGTGGAACTTCAGACTTTAAAATGGTATCAGAGTAGGTTCTTTACACGTGCAGGCCCAACGGCCATCTCACATTGAGAATTGACAAATCTTGCCTATAATATATAAAGATTTTGATTTAAGGTGAAACCTCAGACTTTAAGATATTTACTAACTATTTCTTACCCCAATTTCTCTCTCATACATCACTTTTTATACTCATAACATTTATTTCACTATACACTCTTTAATTTTCGTGTAATATCAATTTTATGCATTTTCAAATTTTCGAGCGGGAAGAAAGGAGTATAATCAAAAGTCTTTCAGAAAATGACAAGTTATTTAAAGTCAACTGCAAATCAGTCCAAATCAGTTGCTTCCAATGTACTTTCATGCATGTACTTGTATCAAATAATTAGTCAATTTAATTTGCCATTTTCTATCACGATTTATGTGTAGTTGGTAAGTACCAAGAAACATCTTGGATAGCTTCTTCTAATTTATTAAGTCTATCAACGACTTAGAACATAATTGTAGGTTAAAGTCTCCCTCCCTCCCTCACTTGCGTTTGGAGTTGACTGTCTGTAAGTTTGGTGGTTCGATTTTGTGGTCTCGAACCGTAGTTTGGGGATTCAAACCACATACCAAACCTAACTATATGATTTGACAATTTTTTAAACCGAATCAAATCACAATTACTTGAAAATCAAACTAAACTGTAAATTAGTTTGATTCGATTTCGAACCACGATTTAAAACGAATCACTTACACTTACGCCCCTAATAAAAATCGTCTTTATCCCACTTTCTTGATATGTTAAGTTGAATTAGTACATGGTTATTAGCCATACATGCCTTTGGCTATGTGGACATGTACTATGAATGCATGACTTACATGCATGGACATACATGTACATTATATACCATAGTTTTATAAAATGCCCTATCAAGCTAAGCTAGCTGCAAAGTCTTTGTCCCTCTCCCCAAACATGAAAATAACCATTCACTTCTTTCTCACCTTATTTTCTCTAGGTGGTTTAACATCCACCACCACCGGAGCCACCAACACCACCACCACCGCCGCCTCCATCACAAAACCCGGCTGCCAACGCCAATGTGGAAACCTAACTGTCCCATACCCATTCGGCATTGGCCAAAACTCCGGCTGTTCAATAGAACCATGGTTCGATATAACCTGCAACACTTCCTTCACCCCTCCCCGAGCCTTCATAGGCGAACTCCAAGTTTACGACATCTCCGACACCCAAGTCCGCGTCTCAAACTCCGTCTCCACTCGATGCTACAACCAACTCGGCAACTTGACCCAAAACTTAGTCTCGTGGACCAGTCTCGGTGACACATCCCCCTACACGTTCTCCGAGCAAAACAAGTTCACTATCGTCGGGTGCGATGATTTTGCGCTAATAAACGGAAACACGCAGAGAAATTTCACGAGCGGGTGTGTGTCACTGTGTGCTAAATCTGCAGACTTGATAGATGGCTCTTGTTCAGGAATTGGATGTTGTCAAACTTCGATACCAAAGGGTTTAAAGTACTATTCTATATCGGCTAATAGTTTGGCTAATCACACAAACATATGGTCTTTTAACCCTTGTGGATATGCCTTTGTTGGTGATCAAGAAACTTTTGTGTTTCGGGGTGCTTCGGATTTGGCCGATTCGAGTTTCTCGAATCGGACTAAGGCTGATGTTCATATAGTTGTGGATTGGGTGGTGGGAAATCTGACATGTTCCGAGTCTCGAAAAAGTAATGTTTTGGCGTGTCAGTCGAATACTGTCTGCGTGGATTCGGATATTGGGTATAGCGGGTATCGATGCAGTTGCAAGAATGGTTATCGGGGAAATCCATACATCAATCCTGGTTGCCAAGGTAAGGTTATGTTGTTCAACCTTTTCTTTTTCAGTACAGTGTTCTTTCTGTTACATAATAAACGTCGCAGTTGATTTGTCTAACGCTTTTAATTAATATGTTCTACTTGTTTGTACACTGTTATCTAACTCCTTGTATGCAGATATTAACGAGTGTGAAGATCAAAACAATACATGTGATCCGGCGGGAATTTGCACAAATACTCCGGGAGGTTATACTTGTGCGTGTCCGCGCGGTTTTAAGGGCGATGGCAAGAAAAATGGGCGCGGTTGCGTAAAAGAGAGCAAAAATTTTCCGGTTACGGAGTTCTCCCTAGGTAATTATCTTTGCTCAAAGTGTTTATATATGAATTTCAGTAGTCTAACAAATCTTACTATACGTTGTAACTTAGGTTACTATAATCCGTTTGTTCACTCGTAAAACGTTTTACGGAAAAAGTTTATCCATTGCCCGTAAAACGTTTTCCGGAAAACGTTTACCCATTTTTCGGTGTATGATAAGCATCGGAAAATGAGGAAAATGTTTTCCCCATTTTAAGATATTGCTTGTTTTATATCTCTAGGTATGGCATTTGGCTTCTTGGGAATCCTAATTGGAATCAGTTGGCTCTATTTTACCATCAAGAAAAGGAAACTCATCAAACTCAGGAAGAATTTATTCAATCAAAACGGTGGTTTGCTGTTGAAACAACAGATCAGTTCGAACGCGAACGGGTTCGATTCGACCAAAGTTTTCACAGCTGCAGAGCTAGAAAAGGCCACCAACAACTATGCCGAGGACCGCATTCTTGGAAGAGGAGGTTACGGCGTAGTGTACAAAGGAATTCTAGTCGACCAACGAGTAGTTGCTATCAAGAAGTCAAGAGTAATGGACGAGACTCAAATCGAGCCGTTCATCAACGAGGTAGTTATTCTAACACAAGTCAACCACCGGAACGTGGTCAAACTTTTGGGATGTTGTCTAGAGAGCGAAGTTCCTATGTTGGTTTACGAATATGTCTCGAACGGAACTCTCTTCGGTCATATTCATAGTAAAGGCGCCTTAACTTGGCTATCGTGGGAGAATCGTTTAAGGATAGCTGCAGAATCAGCCGGAGCGTTATCTTACCTTCACTCTGCCGCTTCAATGCCCGTTATCCACCGGGACGTAAAATCGGCAAATATTTTATTAGACGAAAACTACACAACAAAGATTTCCGATTTTGGTGCCTCGAGATTGGTTCCATTAGATCAAACTCAAGTGACTACCCTAGTTCAAGGGACGTTAGGGTACTTGGATCCAGAATACTTCCACACGAGCCAGTTAACTGAAAAGAGCGACGTTTATAGCTTTGGGGTCGTTCTTGCAGAGCTTTTAACGGGGAAAACGCCACTTTCAATGGAGAGAACCCCGGAAGAGAGGAATTTGGCGACGTTTTTCATAATGTCGTTAAAAGAGAACAAGCTTTTTCAGATTCTCGAGCCTCGAGTTGTGAGAGAAGGTACGTTGGAGCAACTTCAGGCGATTGCTGAACTTGTAAAGAGATGTTTGAATTTGAATAGCGAAAATAGGCCTACGATGAAGGAAGTGGTTATTGAACTCGAAGGGTTGAGGAAATTTACGAAGCATCCGTGGGCAAATAATAATCCTCAACACGATCAAGAAACATCGGGCTTATTGAGCGAGAACGAAGAACAAACAGATCTTTATGCTGTTTCGATAAATCCTTATCTTAGTACGGGAGAGATTTCCGAGCAAGATAGTTTGGTCAGTAGTATGATTTTTCCGGCTAACAGCCCCCGTTGATTAGTTGTTGTTTGTGAAAGCTTGATATACATTGTTCAGCAGCCACGATCTAACAACTTAAACTTTTAGATCAAGTGGTAACTCTAACATGGTATCAGAGCGCAAGTGTTATACTCTTAACATTGTTTCAGTATAATTTAAGGCCTTTAGGCCATAAATGAAGGTTCTTGTACATGTTTGATTTATTTTCTTCGTCTGAGTTTTTCAGTATGTTGTTCATATTGCCTCAAGATTGTCTTTTTGATTTTGTACAAATGTCGATTTTAAGCAATTTTAATGATATATATGCATAAATAAATTGCCCTTCCCATCCTTACAGAATTATCAAAGTTTGCAAATATTTTAGACAGTGGTGGATTAAAAAAAATTCGTCAATTGGGCAAAAATTGCACTAAGTTTATGATGCTGCTGCCACAGAAAACTGGTTGCACGGGCCTGAGAATAGGAAGTCCAGCTGTGGATACTCCGGCGTCTTCTCCGTTGTCTCCTACACGTAAAACACACGTAAACTAGGCCGGGGGTGTCTCCAGCAAAGCCCCTCCGGCGTGAGGTTAAGTACAAGATTTATAGAACAAGAGAGAGTACAATGAAAGCTTAACAATAATGCAGAAATGTACTTGATAACTTACTCAATCTATTTTCTGATGTTGTATATATACCCCTGCACATCATGTGCACGTCACATGCTATTGCACACGTGTCAATCATCCATTTGTGTGCATGGGCATCCAAAAATAGTTGAGACACCACCTTATTTCCTGACAGATGTATCATTATTATAACAGATTTTGTGGTCCCTAGTATAACGTCCTTGGCATCTTCTGAAATACAGTTGCAGATCCGAATGCCGCCTATAGAGATAAGAACACACTAAGGCGAGATTCCTGCCTTGAGATTATATGATTTTCATCTAGTGACGGGCTCTAACGGGCTTCTTGCTAGGCCCGGTTCCCGCCAATACTCTTAACTAAATCGCCTAATTGTTCTTATTCTATTTTGGGCCTATTTTCTTAACCTTCAATCCATATTTATCGTATTGATCTCTTATATTTGTACAGGCCTAAATATCATTTTCTATGATCATATCAGTTTAAATGGAGGCAAAATAAAATTCTATATATTTTTTTCTTCTATCTCAAAGGGAGTAAGTTTCAATAAATTGGACTAAATCCCCAAAATTTTGTACTAGGAATTTTAATTTTTTAAAAAATCAATGCGGACAATTGTCCCCTTTGCCCCAATGATAGATCCCGTCACTGATTTTAGATTGTTTTAGAGATGTGCTTGCTTGCTTCGAGTTTTTGTATGTAGTTTTGGTTTGTTTATTCTCACTTTTGTGCTATCGTTTAATTAGTCTCTCGTTGAGGATTAAGACCTCATTTTCATTTGTTTTTCATTTTCAATTTTCAGCTTTTATTCAGATATGAATTGATGAGCACATCAGATATAATGCAATTCAAACTGTTTGTTTTTTTTCTCCATTCAGATCTGAATGCCTCTTATTTTTCACTTAATTTTCAGATGTAAAACTATCACTTATTTGTCTCTTAATTTATTTATTTTCATATATACTCCCTCCGTCCCATACCTACGCGCACACTTTCCATTTTGGGCGTCCCAAACCTACGTGCACATTTCCTAAAATGGAAAGGAATCTTTACTATTCTCTCCACTCATTCTCTCTCCTACATTATTTTAATACTCACAACATCATTATAATTTACTATTCACTCCACTCATTCTCTCACCTATTTTATTTTCACACTCACAACACTTTCAATATAATACTCTCTCCTTAATTTACGTGAAAAGTCAAACTGGGCACCTAGGTATGGAACGGAGGGAGTATATCTCTTTCATAAACTTGTAATTTCAAAAATACCCAACCCAAACACTAGATCAATAACCATTCATCTCATTTCTCTACTCCATTAAATGTCGTAACGTTAATTTCAGATGTGAATTCAGATGAATATTCAAACAGTTTGATTGAGTAATTCAGAAATCAGTGTTCAGACGCTACCTCTTATCAATTCAGCCAAATTCAAAATTGAAATCAGATTTCAACATTTAACAATTAAAAAAATCAAATGCCACGTAAGAGTCATTTAATTTGTCACTCCTCGAGGACTGTACAATCAGGGGTGACAATTATATTAGATGTCAACTTTAGAGGCAATGGTAATAGATTTCTTAAACATGGATAGTCATTTTTGATATAATACTTCTCGAGAAATGAAAAGTCATTTTGGGACGGAGAAATAGTATACGAGCACAAATTTGAGGTATGTACAGTTAGACAATTAACGAAAATTCAAAGGTTGTTATTAGATCTCCTTTAACCATTTAAAGGGAGATTACCATATCCTTAATGAACTAATTCAACGGACTTAGAACTAGAATGCCCGATTGCACCACCAGACATGGATCCATAAAAACACATGAGAATATATCTCTCTCTCTCTCTCACACTACGCAATACATTACACAACTCAACCCCGGTCACACACACGCATACACAACCCCGGACACACACACGCAATACATTACACAACTCAACCCCGTACCAACAATCGCACCGGTTTGCTCACTGAAACGATGCATACCGATATCCGAATATATCAATGTACTATACCCGGTTTACCTCACTTTTTATTTATTTTTAATCATTTATAATATATTGACACATTTTAATATATTGACACATTTGACAGTTAACATAATTTTTTCATAATCGAATAAAAAAACATCTTTCATATAAATTTAATAAAATACAATTTATAATTATAGTCAAAATTTTATTTAAAAAAAAACTTTTCAAATTTAAAAAAATATTATTTTTTTTCGTTTTGCTGAACCGGTGTGTACCGACCGGTGCGGTCCGGTTCAAGGCGATACAGACTGGTGCATAAAACGGGACGATGCATTACAAGTTCCGCACCGGTTTTTGACCGGAACAATACGTACCGATACATGATGGATTGACAACTATGTTCTCAACTCTTTGTACAGGCACGGAGCTAGAAGATGGAAGAGGGTCAAGTGACCCCATAACTTTGAAGACATTCCACATTTTAACGTTTAACCTTTAGCAATTTGTACATAATTTGACCCCCTAGATTTTCTATGAAATTGCAGCTTTTGCCCTTCAAATATAATGAGAAAAAAAAAAAAAAGGTCATACTCCCATTTCTTTCAACAAGAAGCTCCCTAAACAACAGCAAAAATGGAACAAATACTTGTTTGATAATACTTCCCTACTAATCTTTATCATCTAAAACTAAAAAATTAAGAAGCTGATTTTCCAAAATGGCTGTACATTCTTACCTTGCTTCTTCACTGCAAAAAAGTCAAAACGGCAACGTACAACATCAACGGACCAGATCTTTACTTCTCTCGACACCAAAGTACCGGAGCCTTGACCGTTCAATGTGATCTTGTGCTCTTCGTATTATGGAACTTATTCATCGTCAGATGAACTATCTTCTGGTCTGACAAAGTCATTTGCTGCAGTTGCTTCCTGTAATCACATTTAACAAAATCCATTGTTCATTAAAGCAAGAAAAAATAGAACACAAAATTATACTGGAGCTGTATCAAAATGCACAATTAGGTATATGAGTTGGTAATTTCTTACAGCTATTTTATCCCAGTGTTTCATTTTGGGATTCGTAAGCATATAATTATCACGCAGTGGAGCCCACGAAGGACCTTCTTCATCCTGGCCTGTCCTCACCTGCATCACACAAAAAAAAAAAAAAAAAAGATTAGGTTCTAGTCAATATATATACGCATTAGAAAATCAGTTAAAGACCAACCAAGCATGTCTAACAATGAAATGTGTGTGTGTGAGAGAGAGAGAGACGGTCAGAACCTGAGCCCCAGATGATCCAGGTGGTGCCTTGCCCAACTCTGTGAAGAAGGCCTGTTTCCTCCTCTTTTGTAACTCTGTAGAGTACGGTAAAAATGCAAGGTTTAACAAAACGCTCATCCGTAAGTAAAATAAGTAATACTCCCTCCGTCCGAAAATGAATGTACAAAAAAATTGATATTAGACAACTTCACATGTCAAAAGAATGTGACACAGCCATCAGGGCAAATGAACTAAATTAGTCTTCTGCATCAGTCAAAAGTGTAAGGAAATATAAACTGGTCTAAGGCACGGTCAAGTTTATGATTATCACCTCTCTGTGTCTCTCAGGCAACAAAACAATTAAAGGCAATCTAAATAGATTGAGCAAACCAAATATGATACGACGTATGTTTAATTCAGTATGTCCTTTTCAATTAAACTCAAAATACACGTGAATTTCGAATATGTGAATAATGCAGCAACAAATGAGATTACAAGAAATTTATATGCAGTAACAGAATGGTATATAATCCCTGGATCAAAAAGGTTGTACTCCCTCCGTCCCGAAATGATCATCCTACTTATTTTGTCATTAACGCAAGGGCACTTCCTACTTATTTTGTCGTTAACGCGAAGGTACTTTGAGCAATAATTTTAGGTTGATTTAATCATCCAAATGAATATCTCAAAATTGTTATTAATAGTATTTATAATGTTGTATTAGTAACAAGATTTAAATTTTCATTAGGACAATTAAATCAGCCTAAAATTAATGCAAAAAAGTACCTTCGTGTTAACGAAAAAAAAAGTGGGAAGATCATTTCGGGAATATAACCGGAGACGTTTTAAACACTGGGAATATATTTGTACTACAGCAGAGACACAACTATACAGAATTCATCAAAAATAAACACTGGGTATATAACCTGAGATTGTTTTACACAAGTCTCATAACTACAAATCCAATTCTTGATTAACATTCTGCAACCTCAACAGGAAGGTATTGAGCACACAGGGAAGGTATGTGTGAAAGCAAATGCATACAAATTAATTATATTCTGAAAACGGGTCTAGTAAGGCAGAGTATCAACAATACAGGAAGAAATGATATCAAACCAAAGTTATCGCAAACATGCACACACTTGAGATGCCTTAAAATTACTCTTTAGTCCCAAAATGAGTGTTGATTTTCTAGTAAAGTTACGAAATTCACCTTCGTCAATTATTGTGTCCTAGTTCCCAATTGTGATGATATTATGTGAGTATTAAAATATTTATGCATATGGGTGTTACTGAAAGTGGTTTAAGCCCACTCCCATTACTTTCTGGAAAAAATGAAAACGGTTTTGGGACGGAAGGAGTAGCATGTTACGCTTAATGACGTAAAAGAAAACAATAAAAATACAAAATGAAAAGACAACTGGCTTTGAGCATATAAACAGGCTTGATCTACCCTTTTACCTTTAGCATCTTTAGACCTCGAAGGATTCAATCCTTTCTGAGAGCTTTGAGCCTTGTTGACCTGCACATGATACCAGTAACATAAGCTCAAATCTGAAAAGTTCAGCAGTGGCAGGAAAGAAAATTAAATAAGTTTAAATTTAGAAGAGTAACTTACTGCATTGAACAGCTTGACCACTGAAAGTTCAACCGACAAAGATGGAAAAACAAGGAGGCCAATGTTAGTTTGCAAATTTCCAAAAAGGAAAAGCATTTTACTACAAAAATAATATCAAGATCAGTACCTCCTTTAGTAGCAACTCCAATAAGAAACTTTTCATGCACATCCAAATAGTTGAGAGGCTTCACATGTCCCTTCTCGCCTACCTTCGAAATCAAATGATTGACATGAAAGGGATGTAAGACATTGGCTAGTGAGAGAATGTATGTATGTGTGGGTGTGTTTGTTTGTGCATTGAGAAATAAATATATACTCCCTCCGTCCCATAAAAATAGTCACACTTTTTTAGTGGTTGATTTGATTGAACGTTGAATAAAGATTTAGGAAAGACTAATTATCCAAATGAAAATCTAAAACAGTCGTTGGTAGTAATTTTAATGGTTGATCAATAACAAGTTTAGAATTTCATTTGGACAATTAGTCTTCCCTAAATCTTTAGTCAAAGTTCAATCAAATCAACTCCGAAAAATGTGGGACTATCTTTATGGAAGGGCGGGAATATCTAATAAAGGCAAGGTAAAAGTACCTGGTGCTTTTCCTTCTTTGCATCGCCCTTAACCTTCCGTTCCTCTTCCTCTTCAGCAAGCTTCTCTGCTACAAGCTTCTTGTGCGCAGATAATACGGGACCCTACAAAGGAGATTTACTTAATCAAAAGTACTTATAATCAAACTTCTTCAAATTCAAGAAAGGGTGTCATTTCCATAATGGGACTCTCAGAGGAGCAAAACGTTATTGAATATCACAAGGCTTACCAAAACATCATCAGAAACACTCGTCTTCGTAATTTTTTTGAAAGCCATTCTGAAAGCTTTACAACCTTCAGTAAGTTTAGTAATCCCGGGTAGTATTTCACCATCTTCATCATCTGATACTTCAATATCCTCACGAGAGTTCCCCTGGTCAGCATCATCATCATCAGAAGACTTCCCATCATACTGCGCGTGTTGGACATAAGGCTTCTCCCTTTTATGATTAATTGCAGGGGCAGGCTCCTCATCTTCTTCTTCTTCTTCTTCTTCATCTGAGTTGTAGTCTCTCACCCTTTTTCGTATTATTTTTTTCATTTTTCTATCTATTTTGACTTTATCTCCACTCCCCTGAAACACTTTTGCCTTTTTATTTCCCTTCTTACCTTTCTTGTGCATATTCTTTCTCCTCTTTAGACCTTCACTAGCTTCATGTAACTGAGTTTCTTCGGCCATCTCTTTATTCCTTCTGAAGATTACAGTACTTAAAAGTTAAAAGACGCCACAGGAATAAAACAAAGCCCCAACAGACACCAGCGTACTCATACAAGTAAAGCTCATAGTTTCATAATTTTGAAGTTCAACCATGAGTAAACATTTTGCAGCACAGTGGAATTATCAAGCCATAGCAGCATTAGCAACCACAGGAGAAATCAGAGATCACCGGATGGCTACACTACACAGGGCTTGTCCTGTAAGATTTTTTTATTTATTTATTTATTTTTTTTTTTTTTGGGGGGGGCAAAGCCAGCTCTCTGTCTGGGTCCTCATTCTCTAAGTAAGTGCTTTTGAAGCTAAAAATAATGGAACAATCAATACAAAATTAGTAAAGAAGTCCTCCTAGTTCTTCGTGCCCCAAAGGAATATCATTATTGAAACATTATCAAATGGTTCACTAGCAATCACATTTAAATGCATCAAAACTGAAACCAAATGCACAAGCGGTAATACCCAAATGTCTCAAATCAGTAAATCACTAATCACAAAACTGTAAAGTCCGAAAGAGAGCTTGAGTTTCTCCTGCCTTCCAAGCACCGGAAGAAACAGCCTTCTAAAACATAAACAGTTAAGGATATCAGATACCCAAGAAGCTTAATCACATTTACATTTACTACTGCTAAAAATACAATATACAATTCAAAAGAAGGTCTAAAAATATTATTCATAATCCACATTAACATACTTTTACATATAAAGGTGGAAACTCAAAAAATAAGTTTAGAAATTCAAAAGTTTTAAGGAATTATTTTTGCGGCAAGGGGCTTCTGAATCCAAAAATAGTAGATAACAATCTACTGGAAAAAATTAACACACATTAACACACTGAACAGTCTAAACTAAAGACTTATTTTTTTTAGTTCAAACCAAAACACATCAACAAAAACACATATTCTGAAAATCAACGCCCATAATTAATGCAATAACATCCAAAAAAAGTAAGGAAAATTTCAACTGAAACTGAAAGAATAGTCTGTATAAAGTTACCTCTAGGTCCGATGGTATCGAAGGCGATGACGGCGGGACGGCGGGCTTCAAAACGCGTGAGTAAATCCTTCCTAGACTTCTCTCTTTCCGTCGTTAACTCACCTCCTCCGGTCGTTCTCTCTGAAACCTTAGGTTTAGTTGTTTTGGGCCTATTGGTAATTGGGCAGGGTTGAATTGGAATTTTGAAGAGAGATCTGGGCCATTAGGGATAAGATATTTTAAGGGAGAGTTACTATTTAAACCCCAAAAAACTACGAGTAAACCCCCAAATGAAAAAATTGCAAAAATGCCATTGAGGCTAATTACTTCTTTACCCCTATTTTCATCTTCCCCTTTACAATTAAATTTCACCTACCATTCTTCTTCCATTAATTCACCTACCATTCCTCTATCATTATATTTTCCATTTTAATGCAGCAAGTTAAAAAAAAAAAAAAAAAAACGAAATTTTCCATAGTCGGCCAGTACCAGCCGATTCTGGGCATAAGGTCGTCCAGTACTGACCGACTTCCTAGACATTTTGCAGCCATACCCGGCCGACTACATGGACATTTTACCACCATGCCCGGCCGACTATTTGGAAAAAAGTCGGTCACCTCCAGCCGACCCCTTGTTTTTTCATAAAACCTCCCTAATTGTTTCATTTATATGTACATAGTTAAAAATTATAGTCATATAAACTGATTTGACCATTATTTTTCATCTATGAATCCTTTAAAAAAAAAAAAACGAAAAATCAATGGGTCGGCAGGTAGTGGCCGATTCTGGGAATATAGTCGGTCACCTCCAGCCGACTACTTTGAAGAGAAGTCGACCAACAGGGGCCGACTTTCTACTCTCTGTGAGAAGCACCACCGGCCGACCCCTGCAATATGAGTACCATTTACATTTTTTTTTGAAATTTTCAGGGATATATTTTCTATGGTGGGATGTTCGGACACTGTTCTCTTGGGTTAGTCACTGACCTGGATTTTATAGGTGAAAGTCGGTCGGGTATGACAGAATAATTAGGCCAAAGTCGGCAGTCAGTGGCCGATTTTTAAACAAAGGATCGTCCAGGAGTGGTCGAAAAATTACCCAGAGTCGGTCGGTACTGGCCGACTATTTACCCAGAATCGGTCGGTACCGGCCGACCCAAGCCGTCGACCCAAAGCAAACCTCAACAGAAATGAGAGAGGAATCGGCGAAAATAAGAGAGGAATAAGGGAAATGGGTTTTAAAATTGAGAGTTAATTTGGGTGTTGGGATTGGTTTGAAGAAGTGGGTTTGGATAGAAAAGGGTGAGAATTCAAGGGTTTTGTAGAGTTTGTTAACTTGGTGGGAAGAAGATGAAGGTGAAGGATTAGAAGGAGGTTGAGAAGAGTTGTTGAAGGAGAAAAAGTCTTCTTCTTCTTCTTCTTCTCTCTCTCTCTCTCTCTCTCTCTCTCTCTCTCTCTCTCTCTCTCTCTCTCTCTCTCTCTCTAGGCTAGGCTGTAAATGAAATGGGTGTGGGTGGATGGGTGAATGGAAGGGTATAAAGGGAAAGTAAAGGGGTGTGTATAATTTATTTGGGGTGATATTGGTAATGGGGTATACTCATAATTTTTTGGGGTTTAAATAGTAACTCTCTTTTAACTCTTTTAAGGCCCAAATTTGGGCCCAAATTTGTAGAGGAGATCTGGCATCATCTATTTAAGCCCAAGAAGTTTCAAACTTAAGCCATCACGTGTATTGACATTGGCAGTTCATTATTGTAGTGACTATAAAAAATTCAACAAAAATTAGGATGTGACTAAGGGATAAAATGGGCATACAAATACATAAAAAATATACAATATTATGGTGATAAAATGATCATTATTAATATAGGACCTCAAGGTCCAATGAAGAATACGGCTGCCCAAATGAGTTGAAATGGACTGAAATGAGCTGAAATGGACCAAATGGACCAAATGGGTCAAACGGGCTTTAGGGCTAAAAGCCCATCCAGACTATAAATACAACGAAAACTTCTCATTTCAAGAGGACTCAGGATCAGGTTCACTCTCTCTCTCTTTCTCTCTTCCTACTCCAAAACCCTAAATTCTCTCTCTATAATGTTCAATGCTTATACAGCAAAAGAGCAACTTAATGATTCTCACACTGGAGGATTTTGGGTGAAAGACCCCCACTCCTAACGATGCTTTGTTTTATAGATTGCTACGAAGATTCAATGTCGTGGACAACCTTTTACTTCATCTAGCTTGGAAATCAATAGTGAGCACTATTTTTTATAGCATCAATTATTAAATATAAAATAGATGTGATTCATGTAATAAATAAAGAAAATGCATGTTCTAAATGCATTTTACTTAATAAAGAAACTAACTGTGTTTTTTTAGTTTCTTATGTACCGCAACTATTTTATATTCCCTTCGCCTCATATTAGTGTGGACTTATTTCTCTTTTAGTCCATTTCAGATTAGTGTGAATCGTTCAAAATGACAAAGAATCTTTACTATTTCACCCACTCATTATCTCTCCTACTTTACTTTTACACTCACAACACCAATCAACTTACTCTTCCTTCCACTCATTCTCTCTCCTATTTAATTTTTCATACTCACAAACACCTCCTTCCACTAATTATATCTCTTACTTTTCCTTAATTTGTGTGTCCAAATATTTGGTCCACACTAATATGAAACGGGGGGAGTATTTACCAGCGAAATTTTTGCATTTATCAATTTGAATACTCCCTCCGACCCAGTCCACTTAGGAAATTTTGAAATGGCACGGGAATTAAGAAATATTATTATAGTATTATGAGAGAGAATGAGTGGAAGAAGTGTTGTGAGTGTGAAAAATTAAATAGGAGAGAGAATGAGTGGAGGGAATAGTAAATTATAATGGTGTTGTGAGTATTAAAATAATGTAGGAGAGAGAATGAGTGGAGAGAATAGTGATTTAAGGTTTCCATTTTGAGAATTTTTAAGTGAAGTGAGATGCTCAAAATAGAAAGTTTTTTTAAGTAAAGTGGGACAAGTAAAGTGGGACAGAGGAAGTATTATGCAGCAATACGTAGAAGTTAATAATGTCTGGAGGGTGTCGGGTCCCATTTGAGTGCCTTTTTAGAAGTCTTAAAGTTGAAAATTGAGGATCCGTCATTAAAAAGTCTTCTATATGTTGGATCCGTCATTAAAAAGTCTTCTATATGTTAGTTATATACGACTATAAGGTACTCCCTCCGTCCCACCTGAATTTGGACAAATTTTCTTTTTGGGCGTCCCATCCGAATTTGGACAACCCAAAAAGGAAAGTTTATAATAATAAAAAAATGGATATGCCCCACTCACTCATTAACTTCACTCATTCTCCACCATACAATTTATTCAACCAACCACTATTAACTCCACTCATTCTCTCTCTTCATTTTCTACCACACATTTTTATTATCTTATTGTTATTTTTTAATCTCCGTGTAAAGTAACTTTGTCCAAATTCGGGTGAAACGGAGGGAGTATTGTATTGTTCCCTCCGTTTCACTTGTTTCACTTCAAAGATCCTAGTATAGTATTTCACATTTTTTAAGAAGAATATTAAAAAATAATAAAAAATTGCAAATGTGTAGAAGATTAGAGGAGAGAGAATGTAAAAGTTAAAACATTTAATCTTTCTCCCTCTTTTTGATTGATTTTTTTGTAAATATGTTAACATTATAAGGGCATAATGAATGATTTTTTTATAAATATATTTACATTATAAGAGTATAAATGTCCGAAACATTGTTCAAAATTTGTCATTTATGAAATTGGACTCTTAATCTGAAACGGATTAAAAGAAAAAGTAGAACTCTTGAATTGAAACGGGGAGAATATTATTAGTGTCATTTTAATTATTGTTACCACTTGTGTGTGAAATCGCAATATCTAGATGTTTATATATAGACTTAATTAAACGAGCCATATACCAATTAGAGCCCAACTTTAGATTCAATAATTTTAATGATTTTGTTCCAAATGTGTTCTGTTGAAGTCTCATGTATTTCACATCAATTTGGAGAATATAAATGATCCAATATATAAGGTTGGTTAACCTCACCCCTTAACAAGGCCTTTTAAGGGGATGAGGGCCACGATCTAACGTAGTATCGAGTGGCCGAGTTGATGTTGGGCTTAAGTTAACCCGTGTTGGGTGCCCGTGTTGGGTTTAAAGTCCACGTGTAGTGCCAAGTTACCGGCCTACACGTGAGGGGGCGTGTTGAAGTCCCATATATCCCATATCAACTTGGAGAATATAAATGATCCAATATATAAGGTTGGTTAACCTCACCCCTTAACAAGGCCTTTTAAGGGGATGAGGACCCAATTCTAACATGTTCACTAAGCAAAGTATTAAGACTTGACTCGATAATCTTAATATTATTTCAATTTATCAGAAAAAAACAAGCTGCTCGAGCTCGACTCCGAGAAATCTCAAATCAAACCTACATAATTTGCTTCCCCGATCAATCTCGGGCCGAGACGCATGTTTGACAAGTGAATGAGCTGAAATTTGAAATAAACGTTTTGTTATGACTTTTCATATCGATAAATGAATATGACGTTATGACTTTTTGTAGCGATAAATGAATATGAAACTAGGTGTGAACTTAACACTACTATAAGAAATACTAGTCTTTTGTTTAAGCTGCCAGAGTTGACCAAATATGCAATTGTGGCCCCCAACTTTGCTTAATGAATTTAATCTGTTGCTAATCATAACTTTGGACATAATTTATGTTTCATTATTAATGAACTGATGTTGATGTAGCACGAAATATTATATATATATATAAATATTTTTTTTTTAATATTTTGGAAATTAAACTTATTAGGATGATTATAGCGGGTTTTATAGTAGATTTAGACTTGATTTACTAGTTTTATATCCCTAATGGTTACCTTATAGGTTAGGCGTTATTTTAAGACTTTATTTCTTGATTTTCAAGTTTTATGAATACTTTAAAATAGACCTAAAGTTAGTAATCCGAAAATAAGACTTTTGATAATAAAAATTAGATTGCTTTAGCATCTTTGTGAGTTTAATCTCGATAAGCCGTTTGGATTGTTGAAATCCTAATACCTGAATTGGGTTAGGTCAATAATCTATTCTATTAGATAGATTATTATTATCTTTATTTTGTTGTATTCCGCTACGTTAACGTTAATTATATTTAATTGTAATATGAGCATGTAATTAGCCTATGAGATGTGAGATGCGACTGCCATGCCAAAAGAATAATGTACGTAAGTCAAATTTATAGTATAAATGGCAAAGGAGATGAACAGTACAATGAACAGTTTCATTTGCCGAATTTCTCATTTTGCTCTCACTAAGTTGTTCCTTTCCCATTTTGCCCTTAAAAAAAACTTTTATTTTAATTTTTTTTTAAATTAAAAAAAAATAATTTTAAAAAAAATGCATGTCCTTGAACACGAGCTTTTACTAGTATGTATACAAATCAAAGCGTGTGAAAGAAATTGAAATGCGTGGAATAATGAAATTGGAAGCAAATTTTGCAGTTTTCTAAAATATTTTATTTTCATTTGGCAACGAATTTTTTTCATATAAAGTAAACAGTTTACGTCTTTATAGAAGAAATTTGAATCCTTTAAAGTTTAGATTTGTTGTTTCTACGAATACAAGTGATGAACTAAAATATTATGATATTAGTAGATGATCAAATTAGTCGTTGATAATTTGTGTTATTCAGAAAAAATATGTTAAGTTAACAGAGGGAGCCAAGACAGTAGTGGGTTATAGGGTGTCATTAGGGGCATTTCATAGGTGGCCTAACAAGGAGATGTCTAGAGTTTATTTGTGTGAGAGTTTGTTCATGATTCGAAAGCTATGTTTATTGTTGTAAACATGAATAAATATTGTAACACAACAGATTTAATGATATTAGTTGATATCATGGCTTATTAGTGCCCCCAAATGTAGTCTATTACTGGAACAAGACTTATCTTGTTGGGGTATCAACCCAAGTTTCACATCGGCAATTGAAAGAAGAATTGCATAATATATAATAGGGCTGAACAAAAAAACCGACGGACCGAACCGGACCGATAGAATCAGACCAATGAAAATCGGACCAATACAATAGAATTGGTTTGGTTCTGGTCCCAAATTTATATGGAACCGATTATTTGGATTGGTCCTGGTTTTTGAAAAATATATATATGGTCTTGGACCGAACCCGGACCGAACCGATTATGTATATATTATGTATAATATATAGTATATATATAGGGTCCTATTATAATGAGAACCAAATTTATATGGTAACCAAGTGAACAATGTAATTAGATTAAAAACACATCAATCTTCAGGATTAAAAAAAAATAGAGGGAGTGGCATTTTCGTAATTATTTCATTTAAAATCCTTCTCAAATTTCAAAATAAAATATCTCAGTATCTGTAAGTCGAAAAAAAAATTCGAAAACACTGATTTTTTTGTCTTGACGAGACGATTCAAACTAGATCCCTGAAGATAGAATTTTGAAAAAATAATATTGACTTATAGATTACTTAACTAGTGTACATTATTTAACTAGTGTACATTACTTAACTAGTGTGCACGAGTTAATTACTTAACTAGTGTACATTATTTAACTAGTGTACATTACTTAACTAGCTTGTGTTGTCTTAGTGAACACTAAGTTGTCTTAGTTAACACTAGGCCGTGTTGTCTTAGTGAACACTATTTGTGCCTTAGTGAACACTAGCTAGTTGTCTTAGTGAACACTAGCCGTGTTATCTTAGTGAACACTAGCTGTGTTGTCTTAGTGAACACTATTGCTAGTGTAACCTAGTGTACACTAGTGTAGCTTATGTATCAGCGTTGGGTAATGTAAACTAGCTAGTTTAACTTACTCTAGTATGTTGTCATTATAGTGAAGCACTAGTTGTGTTATCTTAGTAAGCACTAGTATTAGTGAACACTAGTATGAACACTAGCTAGTTGTCTTAGTGAACACTAGCCGTGTTATCTTAGTGAACACTAGCCGTGTTGTATTAGTGAGCATTATTTGTGTTGCTTTATGTCTGTTAGCTAGTTGTCTTAGTGAGCTGTTTGTGTTATCTTAGTGAACACTAGCTGTGTTATATTAGTGAACACTAGCTGTGTTGTATTAGTGAACACTAGCTGTGTTGTATTAGTGAACACTAGCTGTGTTGTATTGGTGAACACTAGCTGTGTTGCTTAGTGAACACTAGCTGTGTTATCTTAGTGAACACTAGCTGTGTTGTATTAGTGAAGACTAGCTGTGTTGTCTTAGTGAACACTAGCTGTGTTGTATTAGTGAACACTAGCTGTGTTGCTTATGTACACTAGCTAGTTGTCTTAGTGAACACTAGCTGTGTTGTCTTAGTGAACACTAGCTGTGTTGCTAGTGTAACCTAGTGTCCCAAACTGAGTGAATCGTTTTTTCAAAGTTGTCTTCGATAGATATCAAAAAGGAGTGTCAGTCCAAAAAAAAAAGTATCTTCCAGCCACAAATGAGTGTCAACCATTTTTTACTTCATAAAATAACTTTGCATTTGGCTAGTGTACACTAGCTACCTAGTGTATACTAGCCAAATGCCTTAGGCAGCAGGACAAAAGCATTGGGCCAAGCCTTTGTGTACACTAGTTGTTGTAACTTAGTGTACACTAGCTAGTTATCTAGTGTACAATAGCTATTTTTTTTAGTGTATACTAGTTGTGTTGCTAGTGTAACCTAGTGTATACTAGCTGTGTTGCTAGTGTACATTACTTAACTAGCTAGTGTACACTAGTTAATTAGCTAGTGTTTTAAAAATTAGACGTTGTTCAATATTATTTTTTCAAAATCCTATCTTCAGGGATCTAGTTTGAATCGTCTCGTCAAGACAAAAAAATCAGTGTTTTCGAAAAAAAAATTCAATTTATAGATATTGAGATATTTTATTTTGAAATTTGAGGGGGATTTAGTTCACAATAATTACGAAAATGTCACCCCCTCTATCTTTTTTTTTAATCTGGAGCATTGATGTATTTTTAATCCAATTGTTGGATTTAGTTCTCATGGTTCTCATATAAATTTGGTTCTCCTTTGAATAGCTTCATATATATATATATATATATATATATATATATATATATATTCATAATTTCAAATTCCTAATTTTCAAAAAAAATAAAATAATTTTGCTGTGTCCAGCGACATTACAAGATATTTACAAAAACCCTAACCCTATTATATCTCTTTCTTTTCCAAAAAAAAATAAAATAATTTTGTTGTGTCCACCGTCTGAGAAAACCAGTAAGCTTCCTAACCTTATTTCCCCGACACTTTCCATGATCAAGATCCATGATCTACAAGACAACAATCAACGCCTTAAGCTCCGTCTGTAAATGCAGTTAGATGCAGATTCTCACTGTAACAACAACATTATGTCTGAATATTTTTATTTGAACTTTGTTTATGTAATCGTCCTATATTTTAGTTTCATGAAAAAAATAGTTGTTGCATGTTTTATCTTTAGAAAAAATATATAGTAGTGTAACTCGTGGAACCGATGGAACCGGACATGGACCGAACCATTGGAACCGGACCAATGTGGATCGGTCTGTAATGTAATTGTCAGTCACAGTTCCGAATTTAGGCAGAATCGAACAATTGGTCCGGTCCTATTTTTTTGAAATTTTGATAAAATTCGGACCAATTCGAACCATGAACACCCCTAATATATAAAGGTGTCAACCCACTCCATTAGTATGAAGCCTTTTGGGAGTTGACCCAAGAGCAAATCTGTGCGGGCTAGGCCCAAAGCGGACAATATCATACTAATGTGAAGTATGGGGGATGGTCGCGGTCCCAACAACTGATATCAGAGCCATGGTTAGTGGATGGGCGTGACGCAGTGGACCGTGTGTGGAAGATATGTGAGATTTCCTCTAGTGGTGTGACCTCGCGAATGGAGCACTGTGTGTACCTTGTGTCGAAAGTCTTTCTAATATTGGTGATAAACAAGGCCACCTGTCCCACAGGTGGTGAATAGCGGCGATACAAGATTCGCTAGAGGTGGTCCTTAGTTTGAGGGGAGGATTGTTAGGGTATCAACCCAAGTCTCACATCGGCAATTGAAAAAAGAATTGCATAATATATAAAGTTATCCACCCACTTCATTAGTACGAGACCTTTTGGGAGTTGACCCAAGAACAAATTCGTTCTGGCTGGACCCAAAGCGGACAATATCATACTAATGTGGAGAAGTGGGGTTGGTCGCAGCCCCAACAACAATTATTAGGATCGATCTCCTACAAGAGAATTCGCACAAAAGAAACCAAACGGTAAACACCCACACAAACAAAGAAAAAAGTGACACACAATATTACGTGGTTCGACTTAAAGCCTATTCCACCATTAAACAATATTATAATTTCTTTAATATTACAAGAATAGAGACTCTTACTCTCAATACTCTTGAATATTCTCCCTAAAGCAAAAGCTTACAATTTCTCTCTCTAAATTGTAGGCTATGCTAACACTCTTAACCTTACAACACCACGAGTTTTAATCAAGAAACTCGCAAAGACACACAACATATCACAACAATATTACAAGAATGGAGGTATCCACATCCTTCTCAATATTCTTGAATACTCTCATTATAGTGTACAACTCCTTCATGAATGTACACATCTCTCTAACTCACTCTCCCCTAAGGCTCCCCCAAAGGGAGCCACTCTTGGCACCACAAGGCACACTTGAACTCTTTCTACATGTGTCTATTTATAGGCACACAAATATCTCATAGTTCATGTCTTCTCTAGAAGCCAAACACCAAATGTCTCACTAGAAAATCATTGACGCATCCCATTCATGAATCACGTGGGACAATGCATCTTGATTCTTTCTAGAACTTGAGACAAATTCCAACAATCTCCACCTTGGCAAAAGTTCTCTGCCACATATGGCTCCACCGAATAATTGTCATCCTCAAAGTTGAAATTCCCATGATATTCATCTTCTTCAAAATCTGGATTTCTCCAAACCAGCTGTTGCTTCTGTCCAGACACTCTTCACAATGCAAGAAATCTCAAAATCCAATCGCCACCGTTCAGATTGAAGATTTATGAGTCCCCAAGCTACACACCAAAAATCAGCATGATCCAACGATTAACTAAAGAGCTACGCCAATTTTCCTACCACTGCGCTAAAAAATTCGAACCAAATTATGCAACCTTTTTCTTCAATTTTTTGGCTAACTTTTGATTATGTGAATTTCCCTCTTCCACCAAGCTCTGATACCAATTGTTAGGATCGATCTCCCACAAGAGAATTCGCACAAAAGAAATCAAACGGTAAACACCCATACAAACAAAGAAAAAAGGGACACACATATGTTACGTGGTTCGGCTTTAAGCCTATTCCACCGTTAAAAATATTATAATTTCTTTAATATTACAAGAATAGAGACTCTTACCCTCAATACTCTTGAATATTCTCTCTAAAGCAAAAGCTTACAATTTCTCTCTCTAAATTGTAGGCTATGCGAACACTCTCAACCTTACAACACCACGAGTTTTAATCAAGAAATTCGCAAAGACACACCACATATCACAACAGTATTACAAGAATGGAGGTATTCACATCATTCTCAACATTCTTGAATACTCTCACAATAGTGTATAACTCCTTCATGAATGTACACATCTCTCTAACTCACTCTCCCCTAAAGCTCCCCCAAGGGGAGCCACTCTTGGCACCACAAGACACACTTGAACTCTTTCTACATGTGTCTATTTATCGACACACAAATATCTCATAGTTCATGTCTTTTCTAGAAGTCAAATACCAAAAGTCTCACTAAAAAATCAACCTTCACATTCATGCATTCCATTCATGAATCGCGTAAAACAATGCATCTTGATTTTTTTAGAACTTGAGCCAAATTCCAACATATCTCACATAACATAGGCAAACGGAGAGGTCAAGGGTCAATTCCCTTCTCCCAGTTGTAAAAAAAAAAAAATTAGTTAAATGCAATACTTATTATTAGTAGTTTCTTAAAACTATATACTACATATAGGATTTCGAGAGCTCCTCCCTAGGGTCCCAATTTTGTCATTGTCTTTTTCTTTTTCTTTTTTTAATAAATGAGATATTTTTGAGCTCGATGGGATTAAAACAAAAATTGTAGTGATTTCAGCTACACACAAATTGAGCTCACTGTAGTCAAATTAGGACCGAAGGATGGAGGGATGGAGAAAAAATTGGGTGGACAAATCCAGATCCATATATATATATATATATATATATATATATATATATATATATATATATATATATCAATTTAGAGTTGGTCTTATAAAAAATGCGTTTTTTCTGACACTTAGAAAAAACGTGTTTTGTGTTTCCCGTACGTGTTTTGTGTTTTCCCGTTTGTGCCAGTTCCAGTTTAACAAAATGCCAGTGCGACAAAGTGTCAGTGCATGTGTAACAAAAAGCCAGTAAAAAAAGTGTCAGTACCAGTTTAACAAAGTGTCAGTGTAAACTGGCACTAGCACTTTGTTAAACTGACACTGACGCTTTTTACACGGGCACTTTTATATACATGAACTGGCACTCTTCACACTGACACTCTGTTACACTAACACTGGCACTTTATTACACTAACATTTTTGCTTGCTCTCAAAAACACAAGCACTGGCATTCAAAAACACATGCGCTGGCATTCAAAAACACATGCACTGGCACTCAAAAACACATACACTGGCACTCAAAAACACTGATAATCATTTTTGCTTGCTCTAAAAAACACAAGCACTGACACTCGTAAACACATGCACTGGCACTCCAAAATCCATGCACTGGCACTCCAAAACAAATGCACTGGCTTCTAATTACCCAGTTTACCAATGCAGCAAATTCTCAAACTGGTACATTTTTATACAAAGCACTGGTACATTTTATATGAAAAACTGGTACATTTTATACACTGGTATTCAACAATCACAGCAACGCACTGGTACAAATACCATCCTTTCTCCTCCCAATTCAAAGACCTAGCCCTAGAAGGCTGCCGAGTTGACCCAATTCAAAAACCCTCCGACGAAACCAATTGCTCCGAAGCCACAGACGATCTCGAGTCCGCCGATTATTCAACCATTTCCGACGAACAACGTGGATCCATGAAGCGGTTCTGAGAGAGGTACATGTTTTATAGCTACTGTTATGATCGGGTTAGATATCCTATTCCGCCGCCGGAGTGTGTTGCTGTGATTGTTGTTGTTGTTGTGATTGTGGTGGGGGAGGAGGGGATGAATTAGATCGGTAAGGAAGGGGATTGAGGTCGCCGGTTGATTTGGATGTGAGGGAGAGGATCAGTGACGGGCTTGGTCGGAAAGGGAGAGAGCAATGGCGAGGTTTGCGTTTAGAGAGAGACGAGTGCGAGTAGAGAGGCAAAACAAGAATAATAAATGTATAAGAATAATAAATGTATAAATTAAATATTATCAAAATAAATACTATCAATTTATCACACCTAATTATATCAAAATCACACAAGTTCACACTTAGGCATGTAGGATCATCACTGATTTATGCCAGTAAACAAGGTGAGATTTTGTATATACTTGTGTTGTGTGTGAGAGGCAAAACAAATAAAGATGGTTGAATACGTACTTTTTGTATTAATGAACGAAATTGTTTAATGATTTTTGTGAGAAATGGCAGAGTCAATGAGACAACTTTTGGGGGCGGATTAGTATATTAAATGGGTCAAATTTTGATAGCTATAAAAGTCAACATGAACCAAACCCCAGACTCAAATGTGAATCAGTCACAAATAAGTTGGAACCATATGACTTGTATTATCTTTCTTTTTGATCATCAAAAGCAACATTTTAGCAAGGTGGAGCCCACTGCATACATTTTCTTGGAATATGTCAGAGGGGTAAAATTGTCTTTTTTTATGTTGTCTTCCCTCCAACCTTTTAGGGGATGTTTCAGACCAAGAATCCACCAAAAAAAGCCTGCTTTAGGCTCAGACTGATTCAAATTTCAAACACACAGTCCATGCATCAAATTGTCAGATTGTCAGATTCTTTGATCAAAAGTTTAAAACATACAATCCCTTGTTCCCAACAAAAGGGTACAAGTTCAAACAAACATGCACATACCATTGATCATATGGCTTCATGTTCTAGCAACAACGACACTAGCAACCCAAACCGAAGGTACAACCGGAATAAGCACGACCATTTCTCCTCACTGTCAGAGCCGATGCGGAGACCTGATTGTACCGTACCCATTTGGCATAGGTATCGGAACAAACTGTTCCTTAAACCCATTCTTCGATATCATCTGCAACAATTCTTACAGCCCTCCGAGACCCTTTTTGCCTCGTGGTGGCTTTCAGGTCTACAATATATCAGATTCTAAATTACGGGTAAAAAGCATCATTTCTAGGAGATGTTACGATAGTACTTCAGGTTATATGACAGAAAACGAGACAGTGAGTGCTGACCTGGGAGAATCGCCGTACACTTTCTCTGACACGAACAAGTTTACAGTCATTGGCTGCAACGACTATGCTGTGATAAACGGAGATGAAAGTCAACGGAGTGTTGCTACTGGCTGTCTTTCCCTTTGCTTCAACTCCGGGGACGTGGTTACCGGAAACTGTTCGGGCATTGGCTGCTGTCAGACGTCGATTCCCAAGGGGCGGAATTACTATAATACCCGATCTGGTCAATGGTCGAACTCGAACGAGACTTCTGTGAGGTCTTTCAATCCTTGCAGCTATGCGTTTCTTGGTGAGGAAGATAAATTTACTTTCCAGGGGCTGTCGGATTTTAACGACACGGAGTTTGTTGCCAGGACTCAGGCTAATGTTCCTGTTGTACTTGATTGGGCAATCGGGAACTTGAGCTGTGCTGACGCCCAAAACAATAATGCCCTTGCCTGCCAAAGCAATAGCATATGTGTTAACTCTAGCAGGGGTCATAATGGAGGGTATCTTTGCAGATGCAGTCCAGGTTACAAGGGCAATCCGTACCTGCATCCAGGCTGCCAAGGTGTGTGTCTGTGTGTGCTTTTATCCTTATGCCTGATAATTTTTGTTGTGTTTTAGGACTATCAAGATTACCCATTACAAACAGATTTGCCACCATCTCTTTTACTCAAACATGGCCTCACCATAACAAGATTTAAATCTCCAAAAGCCAGAATAACAAATGCACACATACATATAGGGGTGACCGCGGTTTGGTTCAAACCGCGGTTTGGAGTCGAACCGAGCTAAACCGTGTGGTTTGGTTCGGTGTTTAGGCATAAGTGGTTTAGCTCGGTTTGAGAAATTAACAGACCATGTGGTTCAACTCAGCTTGTGGTTTAGCACTCCTAAACCGAACCGAACCGTTTAAGATCGAACCGCGATTTGAAACCGTGCCATTAAACCGAAATGTGAAACCAAGCCATAAACCGAACCATGAAACCGCAATCCTGACCGTCCCTTCAAAGTTTTAGTTAATCTCAGCCATTAATTTTCAAAATGGTTAACAAAAAAATTATGGTTTGAAATGTCGTTTGGGACCGTAATCTGAACCGCAAATCAAACCGCGGTTTAGACAGAACCATAGCGGTTTGGTTTAGCTCGATCTGATTTTTTTTATGGTTTAGCTAAGTTTGAAATTTCTCCAAACCGATGCTAGCTGTTTGACTTCTAAATTTGTCCAAACCGAGCTAAACCGAACCATTTCCACCCCCTACATACATGCAGACAGTGGCGAAGCCAGAAATTTTTGCTTAGGGGGTCAAGATTGCTAATAGTGATATTTTATTTTATTTTTGATATGTAAATATGTGCATTGAAAAATTTCGCCAAGGGGGCGAACCCATACAAAAGAAGCAAAAGGCCTTACAAGATTAAAAAAAGGCCCAGAGCTGAGGAAACAAAAGAAAGCAAACTAAGGGGTCAAGTGACCCCATTTGTATAGGGTGGCTTCGCCAGTGCATTCAGTGATACAGAACAGTCAGATGATTTAAGAGTATAATATATTGATGTCTGTTAGGATCAGTCAGTATAATAATCTATGCTATTGTGTTTTGTGATGCTATTTTCAACAGATATTGATGAGTGTGAAGATCCAAACAGCTTATGTGAGGGGATATGCATCAATACGCCAGGAAATTACATATGTTCATGTCCACAAGGGTATGTTGGCGATGGCTGGAGAAATGGGAGCCGTTGTTTATGTCCACAAGGTTATGTTGATGATGGGATGCAAAATGGGAGAGGTTGTGTTGCTCAAAACTCGCAGTTTCCAGTTCTCACGTATTCGCTAGGCAAGTTCTATATTGAAATAAATTCTACGTGTAGGATTCAGTTTGAAGTCAATAGGTACGATTAAAACGTGTATGACTTTATTATGGTTATGAACTTACGATTCATTTGGATGTAAAAATCATACGCAGGTATCACGGCGTGTGCCATCGCTGTAATCCTTGGAGCAACTTGGTTGTATTTTGGCATCAGCAGAAGGAAACATAATAAGAGAAGAGAGAAATTCTTTGAGCAAAATGGTGGAGTCTTTTTGAAACAAAAAATATCTACAAAAGGGAACAGAGTTGACACGGTGAAACTTTTTACAGTGAAGGAGTTAGAGAAAGCCACCGAAAACTACGCTGAATACAGGATTGTAGGACGGGGTGGTCATGGAACGGTGTACAAAGGAATATTACCCGACAAAGGTGTAGTTGCAATCAAGAAATCAAAGATAATGGACAGAAGCCAAAACGAGCAATTCATTAACGAGGTGATTATTGTTACCCAAATCAACCATCGGAATGTGGTGAAGCTACTAGGGTGTTGTTTGGAAGATGAAGTTCCGTTACTAGTTTATGAATTTGTTCCTAATGATACTCTCTCCTACCATATTCATAGTCAAAGAGGCGGAATGGCTTGGTTATCTTGGGAAAATCGTTTAAGAATTGCCTCAGAATCAGCCGGTGCACTTTCTTATCTTCACTCAGCAGCTTCCATGCCCATTATACACAGAGACGTAAAGTCTGCAAATATATTACTAGACAATAATTTCACCACAAAAATTTCGGATTTCGGTGCTTCAAGACTTGTACCCTTGGATCATTCTCAAGTAACTACACTTGTACAAGGGACATTAGGGTACTTGGATCCTGAATACTTTCACACAAGCCAGTTAACCGATAAGAGTGATGTCTACAGCTTTGGAGTGGTTCTTGCAGAACTTTTAACGGGCCAAAAACCCCTTGGTGGAAACAGAATCCCGGAAGAAAGAAACCTAGCAACACATTTTGTTGCATCCATGAAATACAACCGTTTATTTCAAATACTCGAACCTCGAGTTGTTAGAGAGGGTAGTCTTGAGCAACTGCAAGCAGTAGCTGAGCTTGTGAGAAGATGCCTTAACCAAAAAGGCGAGGATAGGCCTACAATGAAAGAAGTGGCTATGGAACTTGAAGGTTTAAGAAAGATGACAAAGCATCCATGGGCTAGTCATGAGCGTAGCCATGAAGAGTCGACGAGCTTAATGCTTGAGACAGAAGAAACAGACCTTTACACTATTTCACTTAACCCTCACAGCAATACTTTCGGAGAATACCACTCTGATACTTCTTCTATCATGCTCCCTCGCTGATTTTGATAACTATGATTCAATTTTTGCAGTATCCATTTCTACAGATACTTACCGACTGTGAATATATTAGTTTCAACAGTATATATTATGCCATTCTTTTTTTTCTTTAGCAAAAATTATGTTCTTGTTTAACATCTATTTAGTTGTTAGTGGATTCTTTGAGAATAGGGTGTTAGTACTTGATGAACCCTGACTTTTCGGATATATTTATATATACACATATACACGGTCCTATTTCCATACAGTCAAATATATCACATATATACATATACCAAATATATACGGTGAGACCCCCACAAAGTGCCACCTACACACTTTCTCCCCTATATAAACTATAACCCTCCTCAAGGTGAAGGTAATCTCTAAATATATATTCGGTGAGACCCCCACAAAGTGCCACCTAACGGTGCTATTTTCTGCAACCTTTGCCACCCCGAGTCGTGGCGTCATCAGTACTAAGCGAAGTGATCTCCTAAGACAAGAGTAAACTGGTGAACTTAAACATGTCTGTTTTTCAAATACAGAGTAGTGATTCCTCCACAACAACATATGAACAGAAAAATAGTAAACTTAACCATCAGGACTTGACCTGATGGCCAGAGCACTGGGACACCAACACGGAGGTCCTGGGTTCGACTCCCCCCAGTGGTTAGAGTGGATGATTATCCCTCTCTAGTTAATATTAGGCGCCTCTGGGGTGGGGATTTTAAGGGAATTTCAGAGAATTGATGGACTTGTTAGTAAAAAATTGACTTACACAAAAAAAAGGGGCTTGACTCGAGATGGGCAAGCCTTAAAAAAAAAAAAAAAAAAAAAAAAAACAGTAAACTCGAACCCAGCATATATTATTGCAACAAAACGTTAACCTCTGAAAGAAACAAAATATAAAAACTCACAAAAGACTTTTTCATAGTTAAACATGTTGCTAATAATTTATACTCCATAAAGGTTAATATAAGCAGAAATTAAAGACTTTTTCATAGTTAAAAAAAAAGAAGTTAATTGTTGAAAACCTAAATCACATGTACCCATCAAGGACTAGGGCCGTTACACGAAACGAGGTCGGCTCGTAAACGCTCGAGTTCGAGTGGGCTCGAGGTGAACTCGAGCTCGAACCAATTTTCAAGCTCGTTTTTTTTTCGAGCCGGCTCATGTTCGGCTCGTATGTTCGACGAGCTCTGACCGAGATCGACTCGTTTGAGCTCGGCTCGTTAAGCTCGTTAAAAAGCTCGAATGAATTTTGTCCGTGAATGACTTGTTTAGGCTCGTTTAGGCTCGAGATCGATTACAACTCGAATTAGTGCTCGATAAAGCTCGTTTGATTTCAGATTTTTTCAAAAAATAAGTCCAAGCTCGAGCTAGGCTCGTTAATACTCGAGTTCGAGCAGCTCGCGAAAAGCTCGAAACTCGATTCGATCCGAGCTCGAACGGTCATACTGGGCTCGAGCTCGATAACTTTTATACGAGCTCGAGCTCGAAACTTCAAAGCTCGGCTCGGCTCGTTTTCAGCCCTATCAAGGACTCCAAGAAGTTGCTAGGAAACATTAGATATTGAGACTTTAGAGCAACCTTTTTCTTTTAAACACTAAAATTTATATGTAAAAGTCAACCAAAAACGCAATTCCTGTATCATTTACTTGCTCATGTTTCTCGTTTACTTCTCAACTAAGCAAGATCGTTGAAAATGGGAAAATGACAAGTTAAATATATCATATATGTAAAAGCTTCAGATTATGGAAATATTCAACACATAGACATGTTGATATTGTTCTTTAGATACAATAGTTTATGCCGAGGTAGTCTCTACAAAAGGGGCTACAACACTTTGCACTTTCACAACAGGACCAAAAACCAACCATGCATCCTCTATACTTGGCCATTTGTCTAGCATTTGCACTAGCAATCACCACCCAAGCTACCAACATTACAATTCTCCCCACCTGCCAAAGCCAGTGTGGAAACCTGACTGTTCGATACCCTTTTGGCATAGGCCTGGGAAAGAACTGTTCCTTAAACAGATTATTTGACATCTATTGTGACACTTCTTTCAGCCCTCCCAAGGCCTTCATGAGGGGTAGTAACCTCGAGATATATAGTATGTCAGATACCCAAATCCGTACCCAAAACAGCATGGCAAAGATATGCTACAACCAATCAGGAGAAATTTTCGAGTCACACTGGATGCAGTTCAATTTGCCATCCCCGTACACTGTGTCAGAGGCAAATATGTTAACGGTCGTTGGCTGCAATAATTATGCGTTTGTAGTAGGGACTGATAGGGGTCGTGAATCAACTAATATTTGTTTATGCAGTTGCCCTGACCCTCAGCTTGTGGTTGCTGCCAACAGTCTAAGCTATGGTTATTGTCAGACCCCTATGGGCAAGGGTCTCAAATCCTTCAGAAGTCGCCTTGATGTCTTGCCACCAGGCAATGAAACTAATTCGATAGAGTCATTTAATCCTTGCAGCTATGCATTTGTTGGTGATACGGACGGCTTTATGTTCCAGGGGCTATCAGATTTTACGGATCCAGAATTCAGTAACAGGACCATGGCTAGTGTTCCTCTTGTTCTTAATTGGGCAATTGGGAACCTCAGCTGTGCTGAGGCCCAAGAATCTGATGATTATGCGTGCGAATTCAACACTAGATGTGAGGATTACGATGGTGGAGGATATCGTTGCCGCTGCAATCCAGGTTACACCGGCAATCCATATCTCAATCCAGGTTGCAAATATGGTTAGTTTCTGAATCTTCATTCTGATTAGGGACGATAATTAGAACCATGCTCTTACTCGAATATATAATAGAATACCTTAATGTTCGATCCCACGCAACAAAAGAGAGCTAAGACCAGAATCCTTCTCTCCCATCAATCAATCGTTCTGTTAATATCTAAGCATGATATACGTTGTGGGTGCCCTCTCTATCACCTTAAGGTTTTAGAGGAGTTGGTTACTTAACACGTTCAGAACATCTTATGCCCGAAAACCACTTAAGAAAATACTCCCTTTGTTTCGGAAGGATAGTCTCATTTTATTTTGGTGGTCAACTCAATTAAACTTTGACCAAATACCTATTTGGTTATAGATGATTCATGTATTAGTGTTACTTGACATACTAGTAATAGTGCGCTGTGCGCACTAGAAGGGCACGTATAATCGTAAGCTTGTTCTAAAGGTTCAAAATACAGGCCACTTCGCTTCCAGGGGTACACTATGCAGAGTGTGGGAGACTTGTTTTTTCCTTCTCTTTTTTGGCTTTTGGAGTTCAATCTGCTTGATAATATTTTGTGACCTATTGTGATGCTTCTTTTGCAAGACATCGACGAGTGTGAAGATCCAAATAATTTATGTTTGGGGCACGAGAACTGCATCAATACTCCAGGAAATTATACTTGTTCATGTCCGCGTGGGTACGTTGGAGATGGTCGAAAAGATGGACGCGGTTGTTCTGCTAAGAAATCTAAATCCTTAGAAGTAAAGTTGTCACTAGGTAATTTGTTAAAGAAGTTTACACATTCCACTTTTTTCCTTATCAGTAACGTACAACTTCGAAGTGATAATGTGCGACCTATGCTGCATGGTAGTTATTAAGATTGTTTGACACTTCATTTGAAAACACATGTAGGTCTGGGGTTCGGATTCATCGCTGTACTCATTTGTATAATTGGGATGTACTTCAGCAACAGACAAAGGAAACTGATTAAACTTAGAGAAAAATTCTTTGAGCAAAATGGTGGCATGTTTTTGAAACAATTTGCAAAAGAAGGTGGTGTTGAGTCAGTGAAACTTTTTACTGTTGAAGAGCTAAAGAAAGCCACTAGCAACTACGCTGAAGATAGAATTCTTGGTCAGGGTGGTAATGGCACGGTGTACAAAGGAATTCTACCCGATAAACGTGTAGTTGCAATCAAGAAGTCAAAATTAATAGACGTGAGCCAAAAGGAGCAATTCATCAACGAGATAGTTATTCTCACACAAGTCAACCACCGGAATGTGGTGAAGCTATTGGGTTGTTGTTTGGAGAATGAAGTCCCGTTACTAGTCTATGAGTTGGTCTCTAATGGTACCCTATTCCACCATATTCATAGTAGGCCAGGTGGAATGTCTTGGCTCTCTTGGGACAACCGTTTAAGAATAGCTGCAGAATCAGCCTATGCACTTGCTTATCTTCACTCAGCAACTTCCATGCCAGTCATACACAGAGACGTAAAATCTTCCAATATATTGTTGGATGATAATTACACAACGAAAATTTCAGATTTCGGTGCTTCAAGGCTAGTTCCCTTGGATCATAGTCAGGTTACTACACTAGTTCAAGGGACATTAGGTTACCTGGATCCTGAATACTTTTATACGAGCCAGTTAACAGATAGGAGCGATGTTTACAGCTTTGGAGTAGTACTTGCAGAACTCTTAACAGGCCAACAACCGCTTGGTGGACAGAGAAGCGAAGAAGAGAGAAATCTAGCAACATATTTTGTTATGTCAATGAAGCGAAAGCGCTTCTCTAAAATTCTTGAACCTCGAGTTATGAGAGAAGGGACTCTAGAGCAGCTGCAAGCAGTAGCTGAGCTCGTGAAGAAATGTCTTAGCCTTAAAAGTGAGGACAGACCTAGAATGAAGGAAGTGGCAATGGAGCTAGAAGGTTTAAGGAAGTTCACTGACCATCCTTGGGAAGATAATCAAACTGGCCATGAGGAGACAAGCAGCTTGATGCTTGAGACCGATGAATCAGACCTTTACACTGTTCCACTAACACTAAGTTCCGACAGCAATACCTTTGGAGAGTACAACAATAGGTTGAGAAAGTACCACTCAGATATTACCCCTATCATGTTCTGAGTTAATCGCTCATTATGACGATCCTCATGATTGATGTGTGTTTTAATTTGTAGTGAGCCAGGGTTGTTGTAGTGACTCTTACTAAGTTTTATGGCTCTTTCTGATATCCATTTCCATTTCCTTCCTCCCAATTTAAAACCCAGAGAAGAAAATTTAAACCCATTAATTTTTTTTGTGTGAAATGCTTATGGAGAACCACGTCATTCATCGACACCCCCCCCCACAACAAATACTTTTACATATGCAAACCATTAACTTGAGGCAGTGAGACACATAAATTGAGAGTAAAACCTTAAGCATTTTCTTTTTCTATTGTTTTCTAACACCCCCCAACCCCCGCTTGGCGGGGAGCGCTTGGCGCACCGGGGTTTGCCCTAATAATTGTTTTCTAACACCCAACTGTCCCCTTCCAAGAATTGCCGTATGATGGTACGAGAAATTCGCTAAGGAAAAATCAATTCAAAATAGGTTCAAAAACAGGAAGAAACCTCTTATTGGGGAAAACTATCAAACACGTGGTGCACAAACAATGTGAACCAGATGCATTTCATGTAAAATCACTGAAATTTGAATAAGAAGTGTGGCAAACAATGAGAAAGCAATCAAAACTACAACTTGAGAGAGAGTGAAAATTTCATTATGGAAACCCCAGTTCAGATCAAGAACAAGAAGAAATCTCATATTGGGGAAACTATCAAACACTTGGTGTACAAACAAAATGTAGGGAATTTGACCCAGATGTTCCTTTTACTTTCCGTCAAGTTCCTCATTAAATCGAGAAATACCCCGAAAAATCTTATATGGCAGTATATAATACTGCATACAACATGGTAGAGGAAGGATATTATGATACTTTTTTAGAACTTTCCCATCATTCTCCCAACAATGTAAACCAATTGCATTTCACATAAATTAAACGTGAACAATAAGTGGGAAAATAATAGGGAGGGAGGGAGGGAGAGAGAGAGAGATGACCTGAAAGGCTACTCCAATGGAAGAGGACCAGGAGAGACGAGCAGCTGCATCGCATGGAACCATTCTATTTTATCAATTGCAATTTTTGAAGAGTTCCATTTTTTTAGTTGGAGGGATTTTCAAGCCCAGCCTCTTCAACTACTTTTTTTACGCTTAATTGAAGCCCCTCTCTCTCGGGATTATTACCGTCTAATCCTCCATCCTAAGTGAAACTACCATTTAGTACAAATGTTTTGGAAATTAACTACCTAGTCCAATTTCTAAAATCAATATTACCGTAGGGTCCATGAACCCATTTAAATCTTTTAAATGACGAAACTGTCCTTGTAATGCTAAATAAAAAGCTCCCTTCCTCTGCCTTAATTAATACACGAACCAGACTCCCTCTCTCTACATTCCTTTCCGGCGACCCCCATTTCTCCGGTTAGCAACAACACTAGTCCCTACCTTCGTTTCGGCGTCCATTTCTGGGTCGTCCGGTCACCTTTTATCGATCGAGATTTCACCCTCTCCAACTCCGTCCAATAGTACCCTCTCCCTTCGCCTGCCAAGTCCAACGAGTCTGCTTCGTTCAGAAACCATCTCCGATCGAGCTTCCTTCAAGATCTCCATGACTGGCACCACCAAAACGACACCAAATCCGTCTATAACATCATTGTTTCATAGCCGCTATCATCCATCCAGCACAACTTGCTCCACGGCGATCTCTCTGCACATTCAGTCACCCTTTCCAGCCGGGATTTCAGTTTCTCCATCTTTACTAGGGTTGAGATTGGGCTCTTATTGTTCTACAGCCCGTTAGGGCCCGACCTGGCCCGTCTCTTTCAAAACTACGCCGTTTTGTAATTCTCTCCTTCAATTTTGATGCTAGGTAATGGCTTTCCATCAAATAGGAGAGAGAATGAGTGGAGGGAATAGTAAATTATAATGGTGTTGTGAGTATTTAAATAATGTAGGAGAGAGAATGAGTGGAGGGAATAGTAAAGATTCTTTTCCATTTTAGGTAAAAAAACAAAGTGTGAACCATGTAAATGGACGCCCAAAATAGAAAGTGTGAACCATGTAAATGGACGGAGGGAGTATAAGATAATTTGATTATTCCATTATCTTATAAATGTGGATTTATCAAATTTATTACTATGAAGATTTTCCATTTCATCTTGACATATTAGTTCCAGTGCAAACCTACCTTAACCTCCATTCCTCTTTGCAGAATCCAGCATGTAGGCGACCAATTGCTATCTTTCCCTTGTGTCATACTCACTGCTTGTTACTTGCATACTAGTTTTACTTCCGTGCGATGCACGGATCATTACATGTTACTCTAAGATAGAAATTAAAGAAAAACAACAAAAAAGTGAAATATATTTATACATTATGAAAAACTTCCTTAAACACTACATTATCAGTACATAGATAAGATTGGTTGGACTTATCATCATTACTGAACATACCAAAAGTGCCGAGTTGGGCCCAGCAAGTAAAGCCCAATTACATCCAGCTTTGATTATCACACTCTCAATAGGGCTGGTCCAGTCTGAACAAAGGCCCAAAGCCCATTTCAAAGATCAGTCGACTAAGCCCATGGTCTGGCTCACCAGGCCTCGACTTAACTTAGTCCGACCTCAGAATCCATATTATAACTCGGGTACGAACCATGCTCTGCAGACGGTCAAAGTCGACCATTCCACGAGTGGCGACCTCGACCTAAATCAACAAGTGACGACTTAACACTTGCCGGCTTATTTGGTTGAACAATCCTCATAACCACATCCCTATAAATCAGGGACCGTTATAGACATGTTCCCACGACTCAAGTGCTTCGCTATAATCTCGGAGGACATGTCCGCCTCCCCAAAAATACATCGCTCTTGCCTATAAATACTTCATCACTGCAAACGGTGAAAGGTAAGCGCCATTTTGTATTCGAGTTCATTATTCAATACATTTTGAGCTATATACAAGCGTGATCTTACTCTCGCGCCGAGCGTCTTCGCCGGAGACACATCCAGGCTAGTCGTGGGTTCTGTTTCAGAGTCGAAGCCGGGTGATCGGTCTGCCACGTGGAGGAAGATTGATAAGCACATTTCCCCGCAAAGCATCAGTTTGGTTCCATTGCCGGGAACGTGCTTTTTAACTTGACCTCGAAACTTTTCTTAACCTACAACGATGGTGACTTCAGAAGGACACGTATCCGAGGCTTCACTTGGGCATGACGAAGTGAACAATAATAACAACACAAACGTTGGAAATGCAGATTTGCCTCCTCCCCCTCCTCAACGACATCATGCTAGGGCGACACGCTCTAGCAGCGTGGGCGATGGCGAGGATTGCCGGATGCGAGGAGAGAAAAGCGTCACATGGAAGGACGGGGAGCTCCACCTCACCCAGCGTCTGGTGGCGGGCGAATGTGGGGAGCGGGGCGAGTCCCTCCATTAATCCCACGAGCAAGAAAGAAATGATGTTGGAGCGAGCCCGATTCTGGCGACTTGATAGCCGTGGAGGAGGCGAAACAGCCGACATACGCTGCGAGAGAGTGGCACTGCTCGGGTTTCTAATGGGCAACGGGCCAGGAGTGCTAGGCCAAATGAAGGTGTGGGGCAGAATGGCGAGGACGGGATAGTTCGGCGAGCTCCTACCATTGTCCATGTGCCAAGTAATGATTTAAGGGCTAGCCTCACCGAAACGAGAGCGGGAGGCTCAATCTCGGTTTGAGGACTCGGTTAACGGCCCAACAGAAGCGGCGTGTCTCTCCGGGCGCGAACGCAGAGATCGGGATCTCATAGAGACGGGAATGGGCATAGGTCGCCTGTGAGAGGGGAAAGGCGCGGTCGCCACATGGAGATCACGGGCGCGCAGTCGCCGTCTGTGCCGAGAGGCGCGGGTCGCCTCAAAGAAGTAAATGAGACATAGATCTCGAATAAGATCGAGAAAGGACCAATTCTCGCGGGGACGAAGGAGTAGGCGGTGACTCCCGAAGTGAAGGCCGAGAGGTCAATCTGCTCCCCTCCCGGGAGATGAGAGACCCGATGCGAGAGAATGGTTGTTGATGAAAAAGAAATTTGAGCAATGGGAGGAGGAGAAGAAGAAGGATCTTTGGAAAGGTCGAGCGAATTGATTTTGCTCTTCGACCCTTATCCAAAGAAATCGAGAGATAGTCGACCTCCTCCTACTTTCGGGTTGCCACTTACGGAGAAGTACTGCGGGTCGACAAATGCCAGGAGCCACATAGCACATCCGGGAGGCCACTATGTGTTTTGTCGCTAATGAGGATGACAATACGTGCAAAGCTCTCCTAAGCACACTTACCGGGGCAAATTTCTTTAACTTGGTTCAATGGTTTGAGCTGCTGGTAGTATCACCACTTGGGCATGCTTGAGCAAAATTCTTAGGCTGCTTCTCATTGCGGGAGCTCGGAAGATAACCGTCATCGATCTGAATAACTTGGTGCGGGGTAAGAATGAAAGCTCGATGAGCTATTTCACCAAGTTCAAAGAGATGGTTGATAAGATAGAGGAAGACCTCACGAGACGAGAGAGGTAATAAATTGCTTCCGAAGTGGTATTTCCTCGAGAAGACATGGACTACGAGCTCACGGTCCGAGCGGTCACAACTCGACAAGAGTTGTTTGAAAAGGTGTATAATGTCGCTCTGGTGAGGAAAGAAAAAGAAAAGAAAAGGGAAAGAGCCCCAGGTTGAAGTCGTGATGATAAAAAGGACTCCAATAAGAATGGGGGAACAATAAAAATGGAAAGAACAGAACTAGGGCGACGAGAGAAGGTGCCCGAAGCTTTCGCTCCCTCACGCGGTGAGTCGAACGGAGATTTTGAATCTTTGTTGAGCTGGCTCCTCCAGTCCCAATGAATCCAGGCAACAAGTTTAGGAGGGACAACGGCAAGTCTGCGACTACCACAAAGACATTTGGTCATCTCACGGAGGATTGCTTGGGATTAAAGCGTATCATCCGAGAGAATGGTCGACCGGGGAGACTCGAAGCTTATGTGAAGAGACCTCAAGTGGGGAGGTGAGCGGCCGACAGGTGGGCAACAAGGACCTAGGCGGCCTAGGCGAACACAGGGGTCATCCCGAACAAGCGAGCAGCACGGCCATCAAACACAAGATATTCCGGCTCACTAAGGCCCCAGCATGTGCCTCCAAGGAGAGAAGTAAGAGATGAGGCGATCGGCTTCTACCCCCACGAATTGGCAACAAATATGGCGGCTAGGGAGCAAGTTCTCGTCATCCCAGGCCTCATTGATGGATGTACGACGAGCGAGACTCTTGAGTCGACACGGGGGCTGCAAGGATATTTTTGTTTTACAAAACTTTCAAGGAGATGGGTCTTAATGATGAACAGGTTGGAGAGATATGATGGCGGGTTGGAGGGCTTCACCAACCACCGAGTTGATGCTTCAAAAGGCCGAGATAGTGCTCGGCGTCGATCTAGGCCGGCACCCCTCGGGATTGTCTCGAAGGTACAATTTATCGTAATTGATGTAAATAGTGACTATGCCGCCATACTTGGAATTCTGGACAGGTCGCTCTTGGAATGGTAGCATCAATTCCTCACCGGCCGAGTAAAGTTCCCCACACTGCTTTGGAGTAGGTTGCGTACAAGGCACGGCTCGTGCTTATACGGATCATGTTCTAAGAGAAAGAAAGAAAAGGGAGCTAGAAATTGAGGCTAGCGATGGTTACTTGAAGGCTGTCTCGATCGATCACCAAAACTACCCGACTGTCAACAATCACCGACGTGGTAGAGTCGACCTATCGCTCAAATGACGAGGTCATGCTTGAGTCGACACGTCACTCTAACACCACTGAGGTCGATTCAGATGTAGTTATGGTCGATCAAGTCGTCATAGGAGACCTATGCCTCCAGATAGACAATAACTCGGGGGCCACTACCAACAAGGTTGCAGACAAGCTTGATGATATGATAGGCGAGGAGGCTCCACACTTGGGAGCCGAGGAAAGACAAAAGGTCGGGGAAATCATAGTGGAGACTCTGATTCGAGAGATGGACCCAGCTAGAAGCTGTGGATGAGCTAGAGTCGTTAATCACCAACCCTTCTTACCCAGACCAAAAAATTGATTGGGAAGCGGCTATCGGTTGAGGAGCGAGCGAAATCATCGAGCTACTCAAAGAAAGTAATGATGTCTTTGCATGGAGGGTAGAAGACATGAGGGGAATCAAGGAGGAGGTCGTTGTTCACGGGTGGAAGTCAACCCGACCATAAAGCCTAGACCCCAAAAGTTGAGAAGTTTTGCTCGCGACAAGGAAGAGGCTATCAAAGCAGAGGTACAAAAACTTTTGAGTGCAGGTATAATCAAAGAGGCCACTCATACAACGTGGTTGGCCAACGTGGTCATGGTGAAGAAATCGAATGGCAAGTGGCGGATGTGTGTCGACTTCACTACTCTCAATCTAGCTTGCCCAAAGGATAGTTATCCTCTTCCTAGAATTGACAAGCTTGTTGATTCCATTCTTTGGTCACTCTACTCTCGGTTTCTGGATGCTTACTCGGGATACCACCGGATAAAGATGCACGAGGATGACGTAGTGAAAACGGCGTTTCGGGCGGTGGAGGCATCTCTTGCTACAATATGATGCCTTTTGGATTGAAGAATGCGGGAGCGACCTATCAGAGGATCGTGAACAAAGTCTTTGCCTCCCAGATTGGTCGAAATATGGAGGCCTACGTTGACGACATGGTCATGAAAACTAAGGCGGGAGTCGCGTGGTCGACCTAAGGGAGACATTCGCCAATTTACGAGCAAACGACATGAAGCTCAACCCCGGTAAATGTGTGTTTGGAGTGGCGGTTTGGCAAGTTCTTGGGATTCATGGTGTCTCGAAGGGGCATAGAAGCTAATCGAGAGAAGATAAAGGCTTTAGTCGACATGAAGGCTCCTACCACTATCAAAGAGATGCGGCGACTTAATGGAAGGGTAGCGGCTCTTGGTAAGCTTCATATCAAAGTCGGCGAAAGGTCTCTCCCTTCTTGAAAGCATTGAGGGGACGAAAAGTTTTGAATGGACGACCGAATGTCATTCGTCGTTCCAACGGCTAAAGGATTACCTCGCTACTCCACCCCCTGCTAAGTAGCCCGACCATTTGGAGAGACTTTGTTTGTATACCTATCTGTGGGAGACAAGTCGGTTGCGGCGGTGTTGATTAGAGAGGAGGAGGGGCTTGAAGCACATGTACTATATCGCAAAGCTTTATCGGATGTGGAAAGTAGGTATTACAACGGCGAGAAGGTCGCACATGCTCTAGTCGTGGCTTGAGGAAGGCTGCGAGCTTATTTTCTAGCTCATCCAATCGTGGTTCTTACTAATGCACCTTTGAGAAAGATATTGCACAAACACGAGAGTTCGGGTCATTGCTCAATTGGGTCAATTGCCCTCATTGAATTTGACATTGAGTATCGACCTCGAAAGGCGTTGAAGGCTCAAGCTCTAGGCGACTTCTTGGTCGAGCTTACGTTCACCAAGGAAGACGACGAGCGGCGAGCTCCTAAAGAAAAGGCTAAGGGGAAAGAACCGAGTCCCGGTCGTCATAAGCCTACCCAGACGATTGTTGGAAGGTCTATTCGGACGGGTCGGCGACCAAGAATAGCGGTGGAGCTGGAATAGTGTTGATTGAGCCGAGAAGCTCGGGACCGTGTATGAGGAATCGCTAAGGTTCAAGTTTGATGCTTCCAATAACCAGTGAATATGAGGCCTTGATTGCACCTATTGAGTACGCCAAGTGCTTCGGAGCAACTAAGATCATGGCTTCTTGTGACTCACAATTGATAGTCGACCGGGTCGGAGGCGAGTACGAAGTGCTTAGTTCTACTCTCATCAAATACGCGACTGGTGAAGGAGTTAATAAAGGACTTAGAATTCTCGGGAGATTCAAAGGATTGGAAGAGAAGATAACGAAATGGGCCGATCTCCTTTCGAAACCGGCTACTTCGGATGAGCCACATGACGAGCCCATCTCCTTCCTCGAAAATCCGGCTTATGAGAGGGTAAAAATTCATTGCATAGATGATCCCTCGAGAAATTGGACTCGGGAGAAGTGTTGGATCGAGGAAATGAAAGCATACCTAGAAAACGGAGAGAGTTTGCCCAGGATGACGAGAGAAGAAGGCTCGAGCTATCAAAAAGAAAGCTCCAAGGTATGTCGTTCAAGGAGGCGACCTATTCAGGAGATCTTATACTCAGCCGTTGCTAAAGTGCATCCATCCCCAAGAGGTCGCCCTATTGATACACGAAGTGCATAGTGGAATTTGTGGTGGACACCCGGGGGCCAGGACTCTTGCTGACAAGTTAATCACATTGGGATACTACGGCCACACATGAGAGGCGACACTCACAACCTTGTTCAGCCAATGTGATCAATGCCAAAGGTTTGCCACCTTTCCTCATGTGCCTACAATGAGCGAGACTCCGGTGATCGCGGCTTGGCCATTTGACATGTGGGGCGTCGACACGATTGGACCCTTCCCTCCCGCCCGAGGAAACTGCAAGTATGTGATAGTGGCCATAGACTACTTCACCAAATGGGTTTAGGCCAAACCATTAGCTCGTATCACAGAGGAAAATGCTATCAATTTCATTCATGATTTTATTTGGTGTCGATTTGGTTTTCCTCGAGCCATAGTATCGAACAACGGTGCAATTCTCCGAGCTTTCGAAGCGAGAGATGAGCAGTGGGAATCAAGCATTGGCAATCTTCGTCGCCTACCCTCGAGGAAATGGGCAAGGCGGCGGCGAATAAGCTTGTCCTATCGGCACTCAAGACGGGACTCGTAGGTCGACGCAACAAGCGGTTGGACGAACTCCCACTTGCTCTTTGGGCGGTTCGCACAACCACTCGGGGGCCTACGGAAACCCCTTTCGCTCTCACATATGGATCGGAAGGACATGGCACTGCTGAGCTCAGATTCCCATTTGCTAGAGTGACTTTCTTCAATCGGGAGCAAAATGATAATAACAGTTGATCGACTGGATCTAATCGACGAGAAGCGAGAAGCTTGACCTACCTCCGAATGGTCAACTACAAGCAGCGAACTAAGAGTTACCACGACAAGAAGGTCAAAGCAAGGTCATTCCAGGTTGGAGATTATGTGTTAAGAAAGATTGAAGCAACGGGTAGAAGGACCCAGCAGAACAAGCTATCTCCTAACTGGGAAGGTCCCTATGTAGTCACTCGAGTCATCAAGGAAGGAACCTACATGATAGCTCACCCCGGAGGTGACGAGTTGAAACACCCTTGGCATGCTACTCATCTCATCAAATACTACTTCTAGCTTTTTAGTTTTCAGGTTCTAGCTTGTGTTAGTCCTAGTTTCAAGTTGATGTAAGCATGTTTCCTACTTCAATGAAAAACGCAGTTTATTCGATCAAACATACTGTTACATTAACGTCAACAAGCTCGACTCTTAGTCAGCTTCGTTTTAACAAGCTCGATTCTTAATCAGCTTTGTTTATTTAAACAAGTCCGACTCTTAGTCGACTTCGTTCTAACGAGCTCGACTCTTAGTCAGCGTCGTTCTAACAAGCTCGATTCTTAATCAGCTTTGTTTATTTAAACAAGTCCGACTCTTAGTCGACTTCGTTCTAACGAGCTCGACTCTTAGTCAGCGTCGTTCTAACAAGCTCGATTCTTAATCAGCTTTGTTTATCTAACAAGTCCGACTCTTAGTCGACTTCGTTCTAACAGACTCGATCCTTGGTCAGTTTTTTAGATTTAGCTCGACCCTAGGTCAGCTACAATAATAAGAACAGGTTCGACCCATGGTCGATCTTGTTCACAGGAAAAAGTTAACCAAGTCTGAGGTCGACTAAATCAACAAGATTAGGTCGCCTCTAGGCTCAAGTTGACTCATTTACCCTATCTATATCTAGCTCGACACTTACTTCAACAAGCATACAACATGCAATCAAGAAAGGTTGGCTACGATTAAATATGAGCAAGTCTCCCTAAAACGGGCTAAGACTTAAAATATGATAGCTTGTTTCTATGCCTCCCAAAAACTGGGCCAAGGCATTCAGATAATGTTAGATCAAAAAAAAAAAAAAAAAAAAAAAAAAAAAAGGCAAAAATTGTTTGGAACTTGTTCATTACAATCTTTGCTTGAAATAATTTAAGAGGCCGAGGTCGGCATTGGTCGATCGTCGGTGGTAACTTGATCTTCGCTCATAGGATCTTGTTCGAGGGCTCGAGGTTTACCCGACTACGTATAGACCCGTGATCGACATCCTCTTCCATAGTGGCAGCGTCTTCCATCTCTTGTAAGATTACATCAAAGTTTCTATCAATAACAGGGGGAACTTCCCACTTCTCACAGTGGTCCTCTTCATCCTCTTGAGCAATGAAGGCCAGATCATTTTCGAGGTAGGGAACGAGCGAGTGGCCACCTCTAGCCGTCATATCATGCGGGATTCGGAAAACCAACGAGCTAAGCGCTCGATGGTAGCTGTCATTGTTGGATCCACGGTGCTCGACGAGCCATATGCCTCTTGCCAACCTCGAGAAAGTCACGGGCCTTAGGCACGATGTCATTATAATACTCGTCCCCCTCTTTAAACTTTTCAACCGCAACTTCGGTGGCGTTCTTAGCGGCAATGTCGGCGGCGGCCCTCTCGGCGGCCTTGAGGTCTTCTTGCCATTTCCCTCGTTCAAGCCGACGATCTTCTTTGCGGTTTGACCATGAGATCGTCCTTGTCCTTCAAGAGTTGGGAAGCTGTTGCCGGCTCCGTTTGGGTCTTCACTGGCTCCTTCCTCTCGGCCTCTTTCTCCGCTTTAACCTCCTTAAGCTTGGACTCGAGATGCTTCAAGGTCGGCCGAGCTTTGGTCTTCACCATCTCGTTGTTTGAGAAGAAGAGTTGCCCAAATCATTGTACAGCCTCCTTCGGATCCGCAAGCTCTTTAGCCTTTTTGGAATAGTCTGAAGGGCTTGTCTCTCCCTTTCAATGGAGGCCCTCCAAGAGCTTTTGGCTGCTCGATCATGGTCGGTCTGCATTCCAAAGAAAACAAAGAAGTGTTAGCTCGAGACTTCAGTTGGTCGAGTAAAAGAATAAGCGACTAAAATGAAAATGAAAGTAAAGAGTTACCTCGCAATGAGCAAGTCCAGATCGAGCTGAGAACTCCTCAGGCGTTATGCCCTTGTCAGCAAAGTGAGCTAGCAGGCTCACATCCACAGCTCTCCTCACGATGACTTGACCCAAGTTCATAGTTGGATAAGAGCGGCTCATGCAGTTAACTCCCTCGAGAGAAGGGACGTCACTCAACCTCTGCATCATCTCTTCAACAGATTCTTGATCAAGATGAGAGGAGGGGGGAGGAGGTGGAGGTGTTTGATTAGAAGAAACGGCCTTGCCCTTTCCAGACCTCAGCCTTTTCCTGGTGTTCAGAGCTTGATCATCGACCTCCTCGGCAGCATCATCATCAATCTCCACCACATTCATAGGGCTAGATCCTGCTACCTCGGCTCCAGAGGTCTCCATGTTGATATCCTGAATTGGGTCGGAGCTCGGACTTACTCTAGTCGACTTAGAAGATGCTTCACCTCCATCAGTAGCACCAGCAGGCCCGGGTACCACTTTGCAAAGGGTCTTCCTCTTCTACCCCTTCCATTGGCACCATCCCGATGTTCTCCTTCGACGGCAAATTTGGTCCTCAAAGCGGCCTCTCTTTGCCTATCAGCTCGAGCATTGGCCTTCCCATGGTCTTTCCTCGCTTTCTTCTTATCAGAAACCCCAACGATGCGAACCATGTTAGCTTCTTGCTCAGGAGTCAGAACTGCAACAAAATTAAAGTGAACAAGTATTAAATCGACATACGAGCAAAAGTTCTATATACGAGCAAAAGTTCTATATACGAGCAAAAGTTCTATGTACAAACATGACATGAGCGACTTGGTCATACTATGAGCGAGTTAGCAAGTTGCGAGTTAATTATTCTACGCGCAGAAACTATGTACGAGTTACAGTTCCAACCATGACTTACTCACCCTAGACGAGTTAATCATTCATGCCAGTAATTCAATGAAAGGCACATAAAAGAAAAGGCGAGCAAAGAGATCTTACCACCGGCATGCTCCACAGTTGGTTTTGCGGTAATTTTTGTCCTTCTTACAAAGGGCACTCATCCCCAAATTTTCCCAGGTGGTGAGTTATCGATGCAGGTATATCAAGCCCCTTGGCACAGGGATAAGGGGCTCCACCACTCCATCCCCTGGCATCATTTCGGCTTGAATAAAGTTGTACTTGGTGGTAAGCAAACTCTCCCAACTGATGGGCCTTCTCGACACTAACCGACATAAAGCCCTGTACAAACTAAGATACCAAGACGGCTCCCAAAAGTCCCTCTCATCTATGGCTTCAGTCTCACCATTGGGCAATGGAAATTCCCATCCTAATCTACTCTCTACCACCACAACGTGCGAATTCCAGCCATTTGTGTTTCTTGGGGAGATTGGTGAAAAGTTTGGGAGATTTAGGCTTAGAGGGAATCACGATGCTTAGATCACCGCCCACTATATTTGATGGTAAAAAATTCTTTAAATACCCTCATACGGGGCTCATATCCTAAAAATCTACACACCATGGCAAAGCACACGAGGACCCTACAAGTATTAGCTCAGTGAAGGGGAAGGGCATTTGCACATTCTAGAAATTCATTGATAAAAGGGTCAAGAGGCAACCCGAGGCCAAGCAACAACCGACCGTAAAAGAAAGCAACCTTGGTAGCATCCTTAGTGAAGGTCGACCTATACTTTTTCATGAACTCCTTACGGGTATATATGGTGACTGGTAATCCAGCGGGTTGACTTCGCGAAATCCTTGATCATCTTTTGTACCTAGAAGGCAAATTCGGTTGCCACGCGATGGCCCTAGGGGAACATAGCCCCTCTCATTCTTGCACGGCACCGCATTGGGCCCAAATGCGTTGACAATTCGAGGACCGGAAGAAGTTGAGGCGGCGTTCCCTTCTTGAGTCGTCATATACGTACAAGCAAAAGAGGAAGCGGGGAGTCGGTCCTATGATCATGTTCGGTCGACCTACCTAAGGACGACCTAGACTCCACAGGAAACCTATCCTATTTCTAAGGAAGGAGGGCTTTTGGACGTCCCTAACATAAAACAAGGTGATATGGTCAAGCAATTCATGGAATAGATGAAAAGCGACAACATTTGAGTCGTCAATCACCACATTTTCAATTTCTCCTACAATGGGCAGCCCTATCTCAGTGTAATTCAATCCCCAACTAGTCAAAATGGAAGCACACTCATCCAGGGACATCACTCTCCACTCACCGTTCACATTCTTGCATGCCCTACGGTTAACAGTACAGTAACCATACCACGCTCCTGGTTCGCAACTAAAGGTCCTAGCCATGGCGGAAAAGGAGAACAGTGCATAAATTAAAACCCTAAAGCAAAGGTACGAAAGAAATACCTTAATTAATTGCAGAAGGTGGGTTCGTTGCTGGAGCCGAGAGCTGAATTTAAATTTTGCTGAAATCCCTTGATTATCGCCGGAGAAGAAGAAGTTCTAGAGCAGTAAAAATTCTAAACGAAGAGGGATTTCTCTATTTATATTTTCCTAAATTTGGAAAGGAAAAGAAAAATCAAAATTAATTTTCCAAAATTAAAGACTGAAGCGGTTTTCGAGAAGGAGTTCCAAACGTCAGGGCTGTAATCATTACAAAAATCGGCGCTCCTTCATCTCCCACCGTTCATCGCCAACGATCAGGATGTTGCCACGTCATCATGGTCGACCTACTTCAAAGACTAGCATCGACCTGCGAGTAAAGCAATTTTCATCAAAGAAATCTTCTTAACTTCCAAGTCGACGAAGTCAACTCGAAAGTTGGGGGCCACTGAACATACCAAAAGTGCCGAGTTGGGCCCAGCAAGTAAAGCCCAATTACATCCAGCTTTGATTATCACACTCTCAATAGGGCTGGTCCAGTCTGAACAAAGGCCCAAAGCCCATTTCAAAGATCAGTCGACTAAGCCCAGTGCACCGGCTCACTGTGCCTCGACTTAACTTAGTCCGACCTCGGAATCCATATTATAACTCGGGTACGAACCATGCTCACCCGACAAATAAAGTTCGACCATTCCACGAGTGACGACCTCGACCTAAATCAACAAGTGACGACTTAACACTTGCCGGCTTATTTGGTTGAACAATCCTCATAACCACATCCCTATAAATCAGGGACCGTTATAGACATGTTCCCACGACCAAGTAACTGCCGCTATAATCTCGGAGGACATGCTGCCTCCCCAAAAATACATCACTCTTGCCTATAAATACTTCATCACTACCAAACGGTGAAAGGTAACTGCCATTTTGTATTCTGAGTTCATTATTCAATACATTTTGAGCTATATACAACTGTGATCTTACTCTCACGCCCGAGCGTCTTCGCCGGAGACACATCCGGCTAGTCGTGGGTTCTGTTTTCAGGTCAAGAAGCCAGGTGATCAGTCCTGCCACGTGGAGGAAGATTGATAAGCACATTTCCTGCAGCATCAATTACAAATCAATATTTTTAGACCATCAGTTGCCACTCCAAACAAACCAAATTAAGGTACAAATCTCGTCTCACTTTAAATTACAAAATAATAATTATTAATAAAAAAACTAAATAGAAATATTATTTTTTCCATCTCAAATAAATACTTTAAAAATATACTTCCATAAGAAATTATATTATTCATTTCAAAAATAAATATTACTTTCGACTCAAAATGAATAACCAAAAAATAATACTACATTTTTATCCAAAAAAATGAGCATTACTTCCTTCATCCCAATGAATATTTTAAAAATTAATACTACTTCATTCGCCTCTAAAATTAATGTTTGTAATGTTAGTGCATTCGTTTCAAAATATGACATTAAAATGACATTAATTTTTAGACGAATAAAGTAGTATTCTTTTTAAAAATATTCATTGAGACGAAGGAAACCATATTCATTTTTTTTTGACATAGAAAAAATTATACTTTTTAAAAAAAAAATTCTTCAATTCAAAAATGAATATTACTTTCATCCCAAAATTAATATTATTTTCTATATCGAAAAAAAAAATTGCTTCCTTTGTCTCAATGAACATTTAAAAAAAAAAAGACTACTTTACTTTTCTCAAAAATTAATATTCATCTTGACATATTAGTTCCAGTGCAAACCTACCTTAACCTCCATTCCTCTTTGCAGAATCCAGCATGTAGGCGACCAATTGCTATCTTTCCCTTGTGTATGTCATACTCACTGCTTGTTACTTGCATATATGTTTAATGCATTTTAGCATGATCTATATGTTTAATTAAAGCAGTTAATTTGAGCCCATCAAGCTCGAGCCCGCTCAATGCCCGTTTAAAGCCCACAAAAGTCCGTTAATTTGAGTCCGCTATGTTGGGCTCTTGAAATTGAACCCCACAACTAAATGAGCCCATACCGGGCTTTAGGCCCATGCACACCCCTATGAAAATTATTTACAACAGTTCTGTCGGGTTGAGCTCTATCTCGTCTAATCTCCAACCACCACAGATCCAGCAAATCTGGTTTCTTTTCTCTAGGTAACAACTGAAGTAGCAGATCTCGATTTCTTCAAGAGACTAACCTCTTCAACACCTGCAATCACAAATCTATATCTAGTTTGAATAATTCTTATTTCAAATGTTGTACATCTACTTTGAATTACGAGTTGGGTAGGGGCAGATCCAGTAGTATGTAATTGACTTGGACTCCAGCCTACTTCAGAATTTTGGATTTTTTTTTTAATTTTTTTTTTTTACCTAAGTCATCGACTATATGTAACTTTTTTTATATATGAAAATATGTTATTATTGTTTACAATAATTTTTAAATATCAAGCTCACGCGATTCCAAAATCCTGAATCGTCACTGGACTGGAGTTGGGTGATTCTGGTGTAAATGGACTAATTGTTCTAATCAAAATTGAAAAATGAATTTTATGGATGTACTAAGAGAAGGCAGACTAGTTCGAATGTATATCACCAAGATTAGATGAAAAATTATACATAAGTAATCTGTCTCAAAATAAATGTTCATTTTTTTAAGCTTATTGATTTTTTTGACATTCATTTGTTTAAATCTATATATTAAATAATCTCATAAAATTGTAAAAATAGAGGCAATAAAAGATTAAAAATAATTGTGAACTTAACTAAAAATAACTGTAAATTTAACAAATATGTCAAATAATCTCATAAAATTGCAAAATAGAGACAATAAAAGACTAAAAACAAATGTGAACTTAACTAAAACAATTGTGAACTTACTAAATATGTCAAATAATCTCATAAAATTTCAAAAATAGAGGCAATAAATAAAAGACTAAATATAATTGTGAACTTAACTAAAAACAAACGTGAACTTAACAAATATGTAAAATAATCTCATAAAATTGCAAAAATAGAGCCAATAAAAGATTAAAATAATTGTTAATTTAACTAAAAACAATTGTGAATTAAGTAAACGATAGCCATTTTCATACAGAAATCATGAACGTAGTAGCTAAAACAACTATAAACTTCTCGTAGTTGTTTTCGGAACAATTGTGAAAAGGAATAATTTCCAATCTATGGAACGTACTTAACCTCCATTTTCGCAAAAGGTAAGGCACTAACTAGTTACTGACTTAGATATCGTATTTTCAAAATGAATTTCAAATAAGGCATTGGACCAAATTTTTAACTAACGTCGTTAAAAAACCTAACGGACTTGTCAACCTCGTTTGATAATAATAATAATAATAATAATAATAATAATAATAATAATAATAATAATAATAATAATAATAATAATAATAATAATAAATAATGATAAAAATGATAATAAAAAAATAAATAATAATAATAATAATAATAATAATAATAAAAATAATAATTAAATATTAATAATAAAAATATTATTAATAATAATAATAAAATAATAATAATAATAATAATAATAATAATAATAAATAATAATAATAATAAAATAATAATAATAAAATAATAATAATAAAAAAATATTAATAATAATAATAATAAAATAATAATAATAATAAAATAATAATAATAATAAAATAATAATAAAATAATAATAATAAAAAATAATAATATAATATTAATAATAATAAAATAATATTAATAATAATAATAAATAATAATAATAATAATAAAATAATAATAATAATTTTTTTACGGGGCGAAGGGAGTATACGTTATCAAGGAAAATAATTGTTGAAATCTGGAACAATTTTTTTTAAGATGGTGCAAATTTTCCTTGGTCTAAATTTTTGGTCCTTCCAAAACGAATAATAATAATAAATATATATATATATATATATATATATATATATATATATATATATATATATATTTATTTTTTATTAAAAACAAATTTTATAAAAATATGATAATTCATTTTGAGACGGAAGATTTATAACAATGCAATTTGGGAATGAGAAGGTATGCGCACTATAAAAATATGATTATTATTATTATTTTTATTATTATTATTATTTACTATTATTATTATTATTATTATTATTATTATTATTATTATTATTATTATTATTATTATTATTATTATTATTATTATTATTATTATTATTATTATCAAACGAGGTTGACAAGTCCGTTAGGTTTTCTAACGACGTTAGTTAAAAAATTGGTACAATACCTTATTTGAAATTAATTTTGAAAGTACGATACCTAAGTCAGTAACTAGTTAGTACGTTAACCTATTTGATAAAAAAAAGGAAAGTACGTACCATTAGTTGGTCATTCGCCCGAAAAGAATAATTGTGAACTTTTAAAAAATAAATGTGAACTTCTAAAAAACAACCGTGAACTTGGAACAAATGCAAACTTTTCAAATTTGCTCCAGAGTATTTATGTTAATACTAATAGTTCGATTCGTATTAACGATACGAACACAACGATGGTCTTGAATTTTATTTTTATTTTTTTGACTTTGTATCTTGCGATATTTCATTTTAAAATTTTGAGAATAAAAAAAATGAGGGAGGAGAAAGAGTGTGACAGTTGGCCTCTAAAGGACGCGCATGTCCATCCATAAAGAGAAGACCTGGCGATCAATTCTAAAAAATATGTGTCCCAAGTTGTCGTTTTTGTTAGAGTGAATGATGATTTGTTAACTGTCCTCCTCTCTCTATCTCCCCCTTCCATTCTTCACTATATCTTTGTAAAAGTTAAGAATGCATTATTTATATTAAAAAACATGATAAGTGGAAAATAGCTTGTGAGTTGTGAGTTGAATAAGTAAATAAAATTTATATGTGGTATCCACAATTTAAATGTGAGTATAACAAGTATAATATTGTATACTACCTTCATACCAGTTTAAGATTCTTACTTTTATTTTTAGTGTGTTCCAGATTAAGATTTTTAGTTGTTTTATTACTTAAAATGGACGATGGAGCCCACTTGTCACTCTAAAAAAAAAAACTCTATACCCACTTTCTCTTTCCTACTTTATTTTTCATACTCACAACATTTACCTTTTCTTAAGCTTTGTGCAAAATCAAACTAAGAAAATTAAATCGAGACGGGGGAAGTAATATAAAAATAATAAAGTTTTATCATTTTAGGAAAAATAAAATTTTAAATGAGACATTCTTGAATAAAATGAAGCTTCAAATGATATGAAAAGAACATATTTAATCACTAGTCAGGACATTTTGTAAATAAAAATCCATAAATCTGAACACCTTGATTTTTTAAATAAATAATAAAAAAAAACTTGAATTTTATCCATTTAACCAAAAAACTAGTATTTTATTAAGTGATTATACTATCACTATTTACCTTGTCTTGAGTCTGCCCTTATATATGTACTAGCCTAAATCCGTGTTCAAGGTCACGTTTTTTGTTTTTTTGTTTTTTTTTGTTTTTAAGGACAAAATTGAAAAGGAATCAAATAGTGAGGGCAAAATGGGAAATTTCCCCATTGAAACTGTTCAAAGACTGTTCATGGGGGAGTTCCCATTTATACTATAGATATTATTAGTTTATATGCTACATTCTTTGCAATTATTACAATATTATATAAAAAATAATAATAAGTATATATGCTGATTTATCATGCATCATCAAATTCAGAATCATTTTTTGCATATGTCCCTTTTTTATTTTTTAAAATCATAGTCCCTTGAGAACATTATTTATGCAATTCTTAAGGATGAAGTCTAGCTTTATTCTCATGAATTTGTGGTACTCTTTCATTTCTCTTATTAAATAAGCCAAAAGCTTCTCCAAAAAAAATTCGGAGTTATCAAGTAATTTGTGCAAAGCACTAAAGAACAAAAACATATAATAGGGAGAATGCGCCATAAAATAAAATAATGTTGTATAAGTTTCTTTTCATATTGTATTATCATGTTTTATTATTATGTAATAATATTGTATACAAGATAATTCATAATATTGAATAATCATATAATACAACATTGATGATTTCAAGTGGCGTCGGTGACCGTTGGTCGGATTTCAGCGACCGTTGATCGGATTTCGGCGAGTTTTCGGTGATCGGCGACTGGATTCTAGTCGGTTCCTGCAACCGTTGAGGATTCTGTATTATAATTTTTAAATAATGCATATATAATGCAGTATAATATAATAGTATATAAAACTTATTTGACATTTAAATTAATGGGGAACTTGAAAAAAAATGATTTATCCCAAAAGAAACTTATATGTAAAATCTCCCAAATAATAAAGTTAAGTTGAAATGGAAAACAATTAAAGCATATTTGTATTACTTTTTTTTTTTCCAGAAAATAAATGTTTTATACCCACTTTTAAAAGCAATTAAGATTTTTATTAGTGACAAATTAATTATAGTATATCCTCCGACCCACCTCATTTAAGAAAACTTTTCATTTTGAGCGCCCCACTTCACTTAAGAATTCCCAAAATGGAAACCTTAAATCACTATTCTCTCCACTCATTCTCTCTCCTACATTATTTTAATACTCACAACACCATTATAATTACTATTCCCTCCACTCATTCTCTTTCCTATTTAATTTTTCACACTCACAACACTTTTTCCACTCATTCTCTTTCCTAATACTATAATAATATTCCTTAATTTCCGTGCCATTTCAAAATTTCCTAAGTAAACCGGGACGGAGGGAGTCATAACTTTATAAGAGAGTCCCAACAATCAATCAGGGCCGACTCATGAGGGGCTCATAACGGGCTTTCGTTCAATACCCACTAAAAATACTGAAATAAAACTATCAATCGATGCAATTTACTACATTTTCTATTACACAAAATTTAGCATACGGTTTAGCAACAACATAATGAAATATATTTTCATAAAATTTATAAATAATGCGATGAGATTCGATGGCATTAATTTTCTAATTTAAGATTTGATTTTTAAGTTCAAGTTTTCTGTTCCTAAACCCTTGTTCTTCATCCAAAATTAAACACATATTGTACAAATATGCGTTTTCTAATTTAAGATTTGATTTTGGTTTGTTATTGGAGCTTGAATGAATGGTCATTTTGGTTAGTCTATTTAACAAACGTTAGACCAGCCACTATGGTGACTTTTTGTTGAGGGTCAGAGTCACTAAAAAAAAAAAAAAAAAAAATCAAAGAAAGTCATGAAATCTCATGACTCGGTAATCACCAACCGTCGGTTGACCAGGTTGTGCAATTTCTTTTTTTTTTTTGATCTAATTATTTTGATTTTGTATTTATATAAATATATTTTTAAAATTAATATATTTTATATATTAATTTTATTTTTAAAAGGTTGGGTTGGGTTGGGTCGAGGTCACTGATGGGAGTATAAATTATATAAAGGTTGGGCTGGATTGGGTTGGGTGAGAGAAATTAATATTTTATTTGAGGTTGGGTTGGGTCAGGGTCACTGATGGGGATGGTCTTAGTTTCTTCCCATGTGTATGACTAGAATGTCACACCGACAATCCTGTTAGTTCTTATAACTTCGTTAGGGTGTAAAATAATGTTTCCTTTGTCCCACCACAAACTACACATTTTTTTATACGGCATTCCGTTACAAACTACATACTCCCTCCGTCCCACAATACTTGACACACATTTTCATTTTGGGCGTCCCACTGATAAGTCACACTTCCTAAAATGGCAAAGAATCTTTACTATTCCCTCCACTCATTCTCTCTCCTACATTATTTTAATACTCACAACACCATTATAATTTACTATTCTCTCCACTCATTCTCTCTCCTACTTAACTATCTACACTCACAACACATCAACCTTTTTACTTTTTCCTTAATTCCCGTGCGGAACAGTAACTGTGTCAAGTATTACGGGACGGAGGGAGTATATACTTTTTAATTTTTTTAAAAAAGTTTTTTTTAATTATTATATTAATTAATGGGACCTACGAAACATAATCAAACCAATAATTCAATTGTTATTCTTTACTCAACTTTTTATCTCGTACAACACTTTTCATATTCAAAACACTTAATTCACTATTTTTTTTCTTAATTTTTGCATAAATAGTAAGTGTGTAGTTTGTAATGAGACAGAGAGAGAGAGAGAGAGAGAGAGAGTATATTTCATTATTCATAATAATATGTAAAAGTACATATGATTAAAATGTCATTAAATAATACTTTCTTCGTCCCACTTCAAGAGTCCTAGGGTAGTATTTTACGTTTCTAAGATTTTTTTAAAAAATGAATAAATAATTGCAAGTGGGTAGAAGATTAGAGGAGAGAGAATGTAAAATTTAAAACATTTACGATAAAACATCTTTTGATTGTTTTTTTTTTTTGTAAATATGTTAACATTATAAGAGCATAATGAATATTTTTTTAAAAAATATATTTACATTATAAGGGTATAAATTTAATGGCAAAAATATAAAAAATGTTCTTATCGTTAATCTACTAGTAAAAGCCCGTGTCCGAGAACATCTTTTTTTTTTTTTTTTAATTATTTTTTTTAAGGGCAAAATGGGAAAATGACAACTTAGTGAAGACAAAATGAAAAATTTGCCTCTTAATACTGTTCATTCAACTGTAGCAAGGAGCACTACCATTTCGTTAATCTAATTTTAAATTTTGAAACAAGACAAATTTCTTAAAAATAGACATTTCATTTCACTGTACTAAGATGTGAAATGAAAAGGCCAAAACCCTAAAACACACAAATCTGTAACCGAACGCTCCCTATTTATATAAACCAAAGCCAAACACTGCCGACCTTCAAACCCTAACACTCACACACACACACACCTCACCCGACACTCGCCTCATCCCCACCACTCGATCACCCGCTGCGTAAAACCCTAGCCACATTTTTAACGCCACCCAGCAAATCATCTGGTAAATTTCTTAGATAATGTTTTCAATATCAATTTCTATTTCAATCTCGTTTTGTTGAGCTAATTTCTGATTGAAATTTCCTTGTTTGTGTTGTTCTAATATTCAATTTCTTTTGTGTTTGTATTGTCAGTTTGTTGATTTCGAGAAGCTTATCGAAGATGTCGGATGACGAAAGAGAAGAGAAGGAGTTGGATCTATCTTCGCCGGAAGTAGTCACGAAATACAAATTGGCTGCTGAGATTGCTAACAGTTAATCTCTTTCATTTGATCTAATTTTGTATTATTTTTTGATGAAATAGTATCTGTTATTCGAAAATTCATGATGTGTGAATTTATAGATGTAATTGCTTATTGGATAAATGGAAATGGAAATGGAAATTTTTGATGTATCTTATTTAAATCTTGTAATTGTTGTGAGAATGTCATGTAAGGTGATTCCTTTTCAGGAAGTTATACTTTTTTTTTTTCATTTAAGTTTTAGAGGGTGTCAGAGACTGACAGAAATGTAGTAATTAAAAGGCTTTTGGTGTCATGATTTTGTCAAACTTAAATGTGTACACAAGTGTGTGAAAATTTAATACAGCTTATATGTCTTCAAGCTGCTATTGATGTGATTCTTTGTTGTCTTTTATATGCATATATGTTTGTTATTGTCCTTGCTTGTACATTTGTCTGTGTGAATAATTTGTCAACCATCTCTTTGGGAGATTTTTGGCGGACAATGGATATAAGTTCCCATCTTGTTGACATGATTTGGTCAAAAAAAATTTCTCTTGTTCTGGATGCTGCTTGTAAACATTGGCAAGTGTAACTGTTGTTTGTGGAGACAAGATATAGTTCTTGCTACAAAATTTGGCTTTGATAATTGCTCCGTCAAAACTCTTGTCTAATTGGTATAAAGTTTATGGGGCTTTATGTGTAGAATCTTAAAGTATGGCCCTGTGCATTGGTGCATGCGTTCCTCAGTTTAGAAAAAGATTCTTGTTCACTTTTCTTTAGGGAGATTGCGACGGTAGGGGTTATGGGTATGCTTTATGCTGTTCTGCATCATGCTTTCTTCTGCGTTTTCTCACATTATGTAATTATTGCATAAGCCATAAGGTAGAGATTATTATTATTATTTATTTGTTTATTTATATGTGTCTGTGCTGATTATCAATTATTTTCGAAATTTGATGCAGAGGCTCTGCAGTTGGTTTTGTCAGAATGCAAACCGAAGGCTAAGATTGTTGATATCTGTGAGAAAGGGGATTCCTTTATCAGAGAGTAAGTTCTTTGTGAGACTCACTATTCTATTCTGTAGCTTTGTCTGTATTTTGGCATCTGTTGAGAATTATAAATGTAATTTATGTGTATACAGGCAAACTGGAAATACGTACAAGAATGTTAAGAAGAAGATTGAGAGGGGTGTTGCATTTCCAACATGCTTGTCTGTAAACAACACTATTTGCCATTTCTCCCCCTTAGCCAGTGATGAGTCTGTTTTGGAAGAAGGTGACATATTGAAGATGTAAGAGTTTGCAAGCTCCTCTTAATTTTGGTGATGATGACAAATTGATTAGTTGTATCATTGTAATGATGTGGGTGAGTAAAGATGTTATGGTTGGATGCAGTGATTTAGGGTGTCACGTAGATGGGTTCATTGCCGTAGTTGGGCACACTCATGTCCTTCAACAAGGGCCAGTCACAGGAAGAGCAGCTGATGTGATAGCTGCAGCAAATACTGCTGCAGAAGTTGCCCTAAGGCTCGTGAGGCCTGGAAAGAAGGTATTTTAAATCAATATGCTTTTGTTCCATTCTTATGTTTGTAAGTTTGTTTGAAATTAATAGGATCTTATGAAAATTTAAGGAATAAGCCATGTTGCTTTAATTATATTTCGATTTGTTTAGAAAATTTCAACCTTCTTAAGATGTATCTCACATCTGAAACTCTCAATATTAGACTAAAAGTTCTTTTTTTTTCCGAGGAAAACCTTCCCAATTTTTTTGTAACAAGTAATATTCTGAGAACTGGTATACTCTCTCGCTCCTTGGTCTATACTTTCTGTCTGTGTAAAGCTGCCACCCCATGCTGCAAATGACTTTGGCATCTCCTGCCAATTTTCTGTGTCCCATGTTTGATTGTTTACTCTAATTTCGTTCTAGTGTTAATTTATACTTGGTCGTTATTTTATTTCCCTTTGAATGTTCTTGAATATTTTTTTGTTGTTAGGAACAACCGTGTCTACACCTTAGTTACTACTCCCTCCGTCCCATACCTAGGTGCACATTTTGTCATTTTGGGCGTCCCAAGCCTACCCAAACCTACGTGCACATTTCCTAAAATGGAAAAGAATCTTTACTATTCCCTCCACTCATTCTCTCTCCTACATTATTTTAATACTCACAACACCATTATAATTTACTATTCCCTCCACTCATTCTCTTACCTATTTTACTTTTACACTCACAACACTTTCTCCATTATTCACTTCCTTAATTTACGTGCAAAAGTCAAAGTGTGCACATAGGTCCGGGACGGAGGGAGTACATATTATTTCTAAACTTCTGCAGGCAACTTTGCCGAGGTGATCACTTACCTTTTGATTTCCTCTTTTTCCCTGTTGCCAATATAACTTGGCTAATATGGGGGTGTTTTGTGGGTGTTAATCTGATCTAATTGACACCCACCTCCCTTTTAAGCCAATATTTTTCTACTCGTAGTATTTATATATGAACATTGATGTTTGACTCTCTGAGCTGTGTTCTCTAATTCAGTTGCTACATTTTAAAAGCTTGTGTATTTTCCTAGATTAGGCTTCTGTTGGCAACTTTGCCGAGGTGATCACTTGCCTTTTGATTTCCTCTTTTTCCCTGTTGCCAATATAACTTGGCTACTATGGGGGTGTTTTGTGGGTGTTAATCTGCTCTAATTGACACCCACCTCCCTTTTAAGCCAATATATTTCTACTCGTAGTATTTATATATGAACATTGATGTTTGAATCTCTGAGCTGTGTTCTCTAATTCAGTTGTTACATTTAAAACCTTGTGTATTTTCCTAGATTAGGCTTCTGTTGGAAACTTTGCCGAGGTGATCACTTGCCTTTTGATTTCCTCTTTTTCCCTGTTGCCAATATAACTTGGCTAATATGGGGGTGTTTTGTGGGTGTTAATCTGCTCTAATTGACACCCACCTCCCTTTTAAGCCAATATATTTCTACTCGTAGTATTTATATATGAACATTGATGTTTGACTCTCTGAGCTGTGTTCTCTAATTCAGTTGCTACATTTTAAAAGCTTGTGTATTTTCCTAGATTAGGCTTCTGTTGGCAACTTTGCCGAGGTGATCACTTGCCTTTTGATTTCCTCTTTTTCCCTGTTGCCAATATAACTTGGCTAATATGGGGGTGTTTTGTGGGTGATAATCTGCTCTAATTGACACCCACCTCCCTTTTATGCCAATATTTTTCTACTCGTAGTATTTATATATGAACATTGATGTTTGACTCTCTGAGCTGTGTTCTCTAATTCAGTTGCTACATTTTTAAAGCTTGTGTATTTTCCTAGATTAGGCTTCTGTTGGCAACTTTGCCGAGGTGATCACTTGCCTTTTGATTTCCTCTTTTTCCCTGTTGCCAATATAACTTGGCTAATATGGGGGTGTTTTGTGGGTGTTAATCTGCTCTAATTGACACCCACCTCCCTTTTAAGCCAATATATTTCTACTCGTAGTATTTATATATGAACATTGATGTTTGAATCTCTGAGCTGTGTTCTCTAATTCAGTTGTTACATTTAAAACCTTGTGTATTTTCCTAGATTAGGCTTCTGTTGGAAACTTTGCCGAGGTGATCACTTGCCTTTTGATTTCCTCTTTTTCCCTGTTGCCAATATAACTTGGCTAATATGGGGGTGTTTTGTGGGTGTTAATCTGCTCTAATTGACACCCACCTCCCTTTTAAGCCAATATTTTTCTACTCGTCATATTTTATATGAACATTGATGTTTGACTTTCTGAGCTGTGTTCTCTAATTCAGTTGCTACATTAAAAGCTTGTGTATTTTCCTAGATTATGCTTCTGTTGGCAACTTTGCCGAGGTGATCACTTGCCATTTGATTTCCTCTTTTTCCCTGTTGCCAATATAACTTGGCTAACATTCGGGGTTTTTGGATGTCAATCTACTCTATTTGATACTCATTGTCCCTTTTTAGCCAATATTTTTCTAATCTGTATTATTCATGTATCACCCTTAAGCATTTGCCTTGCTGGTCTATTTTCTCAAATTTAATTGCTTCCGTTGAAAGTTTGTTCATTCTACCCCCTCTATTCCCTGTTGCCTATATTACACTTGGCCATTACTTTGGGTGCTACTTGTGTATCCTTTGTTAAATGTTGACTCTGATTTCCATTTTGAGCCAGCATTATTCACATTGTTTTGGTGTGTTCTTACGAGGATAATGATCAGCTGCGGACTTACTGGTCCCTTGCCTCATTTTTTGGGATCGTTTTGACTAGATTTCTTTCCTACTTGCTTTTAGGCGACATTTCTTTATTGGTTGTATGTCATTGTAAATTGTTTATCATGAAGCTATTTCTTCCTTCTGTAGTTGAGCACAACTCCTCTAAATGAAGAAGATTATTTTTTGGCTAAGGAGTTGTTTCCAATGAAGCTTTAATTAGTCATAGTTACACTGATAGAGGGTCATGCTTCTTTTCTTCCTTTTTGCTATTACTAGCCATTGTGTGTGTCCCTTCTCTGCATCACCTTATTTTTAGTGATAATGAAATAGAACTGTCTATTAGTTTTGGTTAAAAGCAGTTTAGTCCTTAACAACCAACCATTTTCACTGTCTCTATCAAAATTATACCCCCTCCGTTCTTTGTTTTGGACACGTGGATTAATTAAGAAAAAGTGTAAGTGGTGTAAATGTTGTGAGTATGAAAACTGAAAAGTGGGGTAGGAGAGAGTGTGAGGTAGGGAATGGTAAGTGGATAGTTGTTGTGAGTATGCAAGTGAGTCCTATTGAGTAAAGAAGTACTAACATTTTAATTTTAGGAGAGTGTACTTTTTAGTGGCACATTCAAATAGGTAAAGAGTGTAACTTTTGATAGGACAGAGGGAGTATTTGATTTTGTTGAGCAGATCCAATTCTCTGAAGATTTGTTGTGCATAATTTCTAAAGTTGGTTTTGTCTGTTCATATTGTCCTTTCCCTTTGATATTAACAATTAGGAGAGTACTTTTTAGTGGCACATTCAAATAGGTAAAGAGTGTAACTTTTGATAGGACAGAGGGAGTATTTGATTTTGTTGAGCAGATCCAATTCTCTGAAGATTTGTTGTGCATAATTTCTAAAGTTGGTTTTGTCTGTTCATATTGTCCTTTCCCTTTGATATTAACAATTATGTTGTTGGACAAGTACCTGCCTCTACATGATGAAAGATTATTTGTTGGCTAAGGAGTTATCTCCAATGAAGCTTTAATTAGTCATAGTTACACTGATAGAGGGTCTTGTTTCTTTGTCCTCCTTTCCCCCTTTTTCAGTATGATGACTAGAGCTATGTCTATTAGTTTCTGTTCAATACAATTTACATTTCCCTTCATCATTATAAAATCTCCATTTGTTTTTGTTACTCAGAGCTAATTCTCTGAAAATTTGCTGTCGAGAATTAAAGTTGGATTTATCTGTTATTGACTTTTGCTTTTGATATCAACAATTATGTTGTTGGACAAGTAACTGCCTCTACATGATGAAAGATTATTTGCTGGCTAAGGAGTTATCTCCAATGAAGCTTTAATTAGTCATAGTTACACTGATAGAAGGCCTTGTTTCTTCGTACTCCTTACCCCTCCTCTTTGGCTTTTCTGGAATAAAATTGTATACTCCCTCCGTCCCACAAATGTATGCACTTTTTGTGCCGGTGCGGGAATTAAGGTAAAAGGTGATAAAGGTGAAGTGTTGTGAGTGTAAAAGTAAAATAGGAGAGAGAATGAGTGGAGAGAATAGTAAATTTGAAAAGTGTTGTGAGTAGAGAGAAGTGGGTCCCATTTCCATTTTAGGAAAGTGCAGATTATTGTGGGACGCCCGAAAGGGGTCTTTTTGCATATTATCGTGGGACGGAGAGTGTATTTGTTTTTTATTAGTGTTGATTTATTAAATCTAACGTGTCTTTCCGTGCAAGTTTCCTTTGTCCTTGTTTCTAAAAGAATATAACTAGCCTTTTGAGTTCTGATGTATTCATGTAGAAGCTAGCATGATAATTTCGTGATATGCATTTTTGTCTTTATTATTAACAATTATGTGGATGGACCAATCTCTAAATGATGAATATGGACCAATCTCTAAATGATGAATACTTATCAGAAGCTATGGATTAACTTTCCAAGTGATGCTATTGTCATAGTTACTCTGATAGGAGAATGTCCTTATATTCATTGTTTCTTGCTGCTAGGGTTTCAGTACAGTATGGTATTGCAGTAAGTAGTTATTGACGATTGACAGATGTGTTATGTTCACTTAACTAATTAACATATTTGTTTTTTTTGTGTTTTTTTCGTAGAACCAAGATGTTACAGAGGCAATTCAGAAGGTTGCTGCTGCTTATGATTGCAAGATTGTCGAAGGTGTTCTCAGTCACCAGATGAAGCAATTTGTGATTGATGGAAACAAGGTTGTGTTGAGTGTCTCAAATCCTGATACTAGAGTTGATGATGCTGAGTTTGAAGAGAACGAAGTCTACTCAATTGATATAGTCACGAGCACTGGCGATGGCAAGGTGATTAATGATTATTGTTTTAATATCAAAATATATGTCTAGCTCTATTTTTCTCTTTAACACAACTTTAATATTTTGTTGTCAACTTTACAGCCGAGGCTATTGGATGAAAAGCAGACAACAATATACAAAAGGGCTGTTGACAAGAATTATCACTTGAAAATGAAAGCATCAAGGTTCATATTCAGTGAGATAAACCAGAAATTCCCGATCATGCCATTTTCAGCCAGGTCCGTTTCTCTCTTTGATCATGAAGACTTCTCCCTTCACTTGTATTTTGTATTTGAATGTCAAGTAATATCTGATGATGGTTTATTTATTTTAGGGCTTTGGAAGAGAAGCGTGCTAGACTGGGATTGGTGGAATGTGTCAACCATGAACTTTTGCAGCCATATCCTGTTCTTCATGAGAAACCTGGTAAGATTCTCTTTGCTTTCAACATGCCAATATTCTTATTTTGATCTCATAGTAGGCACTACAATCTACTCCTTCCGTCCCCAAAAAAAATGGTCCCACCTTGACATTTTTTGGTTAACTTGATTGAACTTTGACCAAAGATTGATGGAAATTTAATATTTTTTTATGAAATTTTAATAATTTTCATTGACGCTTCATCTAAAATACTATCTGCAACAATTTTTAGAATTTCATGGAAATTATTAGATTTTAGTTATTTTGGTCAAAGTAAAATTAAAGTGACCAAAAAGGTCAAGATGCCACATTTATTATGGGATGGAGGCCGCATCATTTAAGCATGCTTAGTATCTGATATTGTTGTTTTGTGTTGAATTAAAAGCAAATGAAGTATCTATCGTATATTTCTTCCTGGTTTGATAGAATAATGTGTGGTGGTTGCTAATGCAGGTGATCTTGTTGCGCATATCAAATTCACTGTTCTGCTGATGCCCAACGGATCTGACCGCATCACAAGTCATCCTTTGCAGGAGCTGCAGCCGACCAAGGTCATAGATGACCCTGAAATAAAAGCATGGTTAGCTTTGGGCACAAAAACAAAAAAGAAAGGTGGTGGGAAGAAGAAGAAAGGTAAGCTCCTCTAACTGCAGAATTAATTGGTTGATTTACATTACCCCCTTCATCCCAAAATGAATGAGACATTCTGAAAAAGTACTTTTAAAAAGTTTAGTACTCTCTCCGTCCCTAAATGCCAAATTTCAAATATGTGCTTTTTATACATTTTAATGGCAATGTTTCATAAATATTTTTGTTATCCACTTTCTAAACATTAAGTTTTACGATAACAAAATGACTAGCGTGTTTTTTTTGTTGTTTGTATAGAATTGTTTAGGAACGATGTTTTTTTTACAAAAAAATCAATTCATTTTGGGACAAAAATTTCTTGAATTTGGACATTCATTAGGGACAGTGATTGGGAGTAGTAAATTTAACTGGACAAGATGCATAAATAACCTTGTTATCCACTTTCAATCATCTAGTTTTGCAAGTGTATAACAAAATTATTTTGAAAAAAGTCTTCATTTTGGGACTAAATTATTTTGAAAATGGACATGCATTTTGGGACTAAATTTTCTTGAAACTGAACATTCATTTTGGGAATTTTGGGATGAAGGGAGTAGCATTTACCTTATTACTCGAGAGTAACGAGTGGAGATCATCAATGAATAAACAACGTTAAAATCTTTGAAAATGGACTATCATTATGGGTCGGAGGAAGTCTCAGCATTTACCTTTGACTGCATGCGCGGTTTTGGCTTTTGAATCTGTTTTTCCAGGTAAGAAGTTAGAGGCAGAAGCTGAGCCTATGGATGCAACAAATGGCGGTGCACCTTAAGAATGAGAAACATTTCTAGTTTTATTTGTAACGTATGTTCTCAAATCCAATTTTGGTGTCTCCCCTGTATCGATTTGATCCAGAATCCCGCTTTGAATGTTGACAGGGTGGGTATATTCCCAGATGTGTAGTACTTTAATACTTGTACACAGGGTTTTAACTTTTGTACTATTCCATTTTATGTTTCAAAATAGAAAGAAATTGGTTTCTTGACAACAAAAATGCTTTTTAACAATTTTTTGCCATTTTCAATCTCTATGTAACCTTTATTGGCTTGTATGAGTTGATGACTTTGCTTTTGATTGGCTTTAAGTGCTAAAAATGTGTCATGGAGTCGGTTTGTTCGGTAGCTCACACGCACCGCTCCTATAAGAAGATTAGCTTTACGAAAGAAGGCAGGGGCCGGTGACCGAAGCCCCGGTGAATGGCGGCCGTAACTATAAGAACCCGTCGCTATCTCGGCTGTATGACCTACCTACTACCGGAGCACGACTCCTCAGTCCAAGGATGGGTTGGTCTGGCAGCGGCGGGCACAAGTAATTGAGGCTCCGTTTGTCAATTCTTAACACCCATCAGGTCCCATCCCACTCCTAACAGTCCACCCTTTTTCAAAAAAACATGTTACTCTTACTCGTATTTAACATTATAAGTTGCATAAATTGATTGTACCGTATTTAACATTATAAGTTGCAGGAATCTTTACTATTCCCTCCACTCATTCTCTCTCCTACATTATTTTAATACTCACAACACCATTATAATTCACTATTTCCTCCACTATAATTCACTTTTCCTTAATTCCCGTATCTACAGTAAAATTCCCATTACTAATGGGACGGAGGGAGTATATTTTAATTTTTTGATATTACAAACAATCGTTTGTTGTTGAAAATTTTTCTTTTATTTTATAATAAATTTCTCTTTTGCATTGAGAGTAATTTGTTTTCTCTTCCCGTGAGAATTTATGTTTGTTTGTTTTGTTGTTTGTTGTTTTTATCATCTTGTATGTTTGTTTTGTTGTTTGTTGTTTTTATCATCTTGTAATGGTGACGATATTTGAATTTTTTTCTCAATGAAGTAGATGCCAATGTTTTTATTGGACAAGGATGGTTCATGAATTTTGAGATATGTGGTGTGCGTTTTTCCGTCAATTTGAATTCTGGATATCAAGTGATCAACGCAAAATATTACCAGAGCCGAAATTTCTTAAATATCAGATTAAGACAGATTACAAGTTTTACTTGGAGTGTAATTATCATTTGGGGTGAGCCTCCTACCTTTATACCTTTATGCAATGTCCTATTTTTTCATATTTTGAATGAAAATGTATCTATCATTTGCTAAAAAAAATAAATAAAAATAATCCCCACCCCCCACTCCCCATCTAAAAAACTGTTGTTATACTTGTACTTAAATTTTTTCTTAAAATACTCACCCCATTCCACTATTCATCTTTATGAAACAAATGAAGCCTAATTTTCATCCTTATTCACCTTTATTGTAATAGTTTTTTTTTGGCAAATAAGAACTAAAAGTGAATATGAACCATTTTTCTTCACTTTCCCACAAAAGGATTTTTTTTTTATTTTATATTCTAATGTTTATAAGACAATCAAACATCTTGAAGTGATTATGAAATATGGATTGGGCCTGATCAGTTCAAAGGGTTTAATGGGCTTAATGGGCCATAAGTATCAAGGAAGATGAATAATACTTATGACGAGTAATTTCTCGTCTTAAGAATGGCGCGAAAGTGTCGCGTATCAGTGGTGCGACATATGGCGGGAAAAAAGAGTGGGCGGGATATGCATGAAGCGAAAAGACATCCTTAACCATTCCTAATCTTGAGTGACAAAGGGCGTAATTCAGGTTAAACAAACAAGTATGCTTTGTCGCCGTGGAAGTTTTGTCGCCAGGCGACAACGAGGACGAGGGGTAGCAATTGGTTGGGTTACCGACACGTGGCACCCCCCCCATAACGCACAACAGTGTAACATGATGGGATTGGTGGTACTTTTTTACTAACTTTAAGGGTGGTTGACTGACAATGCGTGGGTGAGGGACACGTGTCCCTATGAAGCATGGCCTATAGTTATATTGAGATATAAATAGGTAAAATTGAGCATTATTAGATAAGTTCCTCTCTCTCTCTAAACTCTCTCTTCTCCATTAATTTTGCTACTATCTTTTGATCTGAATTGTGGACTGATTCTCACGCCGGAGGGGTTTCACCGAGTCACCAGGTTTAGTTCACTGTTGTTCACGTGTGTGTAGGTCCCGAGGTGTGCCATCCCAAGAAGATCAGCCGTAGTATCCATTGAAGTAGCTGGAGACTCAGCTCCTGATCAATACCATTTTCCATAGCAGCATCAGTTGGTTAAGTTCTTGGGACACGAGCGTTCTTCTTTGGGTGGCTAGGTGAAGTTTGGGAGGTTGTTGGTGGGCTGGGAGGTGAGAAAGAAGGTGGAGTCTTGTTGTTGTTACGTCGGTGGAGCCCGGAAGATTCTAGCTGTCGGTTTTGATCAAAGGAGTAAAAGCTAGTTGACTAGAGAACCAAGGAGGATTCTCGAGATGGTACTTGTCGAGAGGTTGTTTTTGGATTGTTGTATTTATTTCGAAGTCATAAAGTTGTCCTTGGCTATAAAGGTTGTAAGTTCATTAATACATGTATTAAAGGCGTTTTGTTTTGAAAGTGACTTGTAAAGTTGTCGGAAACGGTTGGTTTATTGTGAAAAGGTGTGATTTGGCTTGAAGTGTTTGTAAAAGTATACATTTATTTGGAAGCAAGTTATGGTGGTTGGACAAGAAAAAGCTACCCCTACAGGGCGGCTCGAGAACTTAACATTGGCAACTCCAAATGCTAAGGATGCTCGTGCGGAGCTGGAGCGGGGATGCGAAAGAGGGGTGGAGGTCCATACGTGCGAGACCCGACACCAGCGTTAGGCGGGCTAGGGAGCGAGGAGGAAAGGGTGAGAGTGGAGAGGGCGAAGGCGGTGGATGAAGGGCAAGTTCCCGCGAAGTCAAAAATCTTTGAAGTACGAGAAAGGATTGAAAAGGCGAGGGCGGATAATGAGGCGTGGATGCACGTTCTTGCCAATAATCAACAATTAAAGGAGCTGCATATGGAGCCTTCCCACGTTCCGGAGGAGTTATTGAATGTGCAAGCGGGAAGGTCCCATATCGGCGGGCAAAGTCGAGAGGTTAGCGCTAGCGTGGCTAATAGACCAAGACGGGATGTAGATACGCCGGCGCCCGGGAGATTAGCGGAAAATCGAAGGCGGGATGATGGCTTGGAAGCGAGAAAGAAGAGGAGAAAGAAAATATACCATAAGCCAGGCAACTCCAAAGAAGAATCTTATTACTTTGAATATGACAGTAATGAATCTAGTGGCTCCACGCACGACGAAGGACGTGGCAAGGAAAGGACCCAGATATCGCGACATCATGATGCTAGGCGACATCGTGAGAGGTCACCACGGGATAGGGAGCGACGGCGACAAGAGAGGAAAGATAAAGAGTATGAGAAGGAAAGGGAGCGGAGAGCTGCAGAGGCGGCAAGGGCGGCAGAAGCCGAGAAGCTCACAGAAGCCATAAAAGCCGCAGAATTGGCCAAGGCTAGTGAGGCAGAGAAGGCTAAGAAGGAAGAGGAACAAAAGTTGAGAAATGAGATGGCTGAGATGGCGAAGAAAATTAAGGATTTAGAGGCGGGAATAAAGAAAGTGGAAGGAAAAAAAGCCTTTTTTGGCTCCTTTCACTCAAAGTATCAAAGGTGTTGCCCCAGACCCAAGCTTTCGCATGCCAACTTTATCAAGTTATTCAGGAAAATCTAGAGCAGTAACTCATGTGGGAGGATTTGAAGCAACCATGTATTGTTGGCGAGAATGAAGCGGTTTTGTGTCGAGCTTTGGTGAGCACTGCGCGAATCACGCATTGGATTGGTTCTTAGCACAGCCTGAAGATTCTATAACGGGGTATCAAGATTTCAGGGAGAAATTCTTGGCGAGATTTAGTGCGTTAGGATCACAACCGGTTCAAAAGACGGAGTTGTGCAGTCTTAAACAAAAGGATGGGGAAGGGATTGCGACTTTCACAGACAGGTTCATGGGAGTGGCAAATCAAGTCCCTGACATCGCTCAAGGCGAGATAATCATGTTGTATAACACCAGTTTGCAGCCAGGTCATTTCAAGCAGGAGCTAGGAATGAGATTGCCAAAGACTATGGGGGAGTTATATGAAAGAGTACGGGGATTTTGTAGTGGAGCTAGAGTTAAGATCAAGGGAACTCCAGCGGCAAATCAGGACCAAGAAAGTGGTGGGTGAAAGGGTGGAGGTAGTGCGAGATGATCGGAGAGGATTTGGCGCGACGAGAGGGGCAAGTCAGCGGGGGAGCGGAGGCCGTGGAGAAGGGCGCATGGGGGGTCAAAGAGAGTTCAAGCCAAAGATAGACATCAAGTATAGTCGGTTGAACACTCCTATCAGCGAGATCATGAAGAAAATAAATTTGCACGAACCTTTTCCTATTGCTCCGAGGAGCTGAGTCCGGCTAGAGATCGAGAATAGTTATTGTGAGTTTCACAAGGATAAAGGACACAAGGCGATGATTGTTATAATTTAAGGAGATTGATTCGGGGAAGATTGACGAGAGGTTTCTTGCGGGAGTATTTGGAGGAGAATGTTGGGCGGGATGATCAACGTAGGCCTGAGAGAAATTTGGTGGATGTCATTCACGACCCATTACCCAGTGTATCTCAGTTGAATACCCAAATCATGACTTTGACGCATACGTTTGACGTTCCTCAGTTTCCCGCCAGTCAAGATAGGGTGATCAGTTTTTCCAGGCGAGAATTGGGCACATTGCAGAAACCGTGGGAGTCGGCCAATTATCATCACTATGTATCCATGCAATAATATTGTGCAGCGAGTCATGGTAGACTCTGGGGCAAGTAGGAATGTGCTCTATTATGATGCTTTTAAAAGGATGAATTATACAGAGGAAAATTTGGTGCCTCATAAGGGATATCTTGAGGGTTTCACTAATCACTCTGTTAAGGTTAAAGGCACGATTATGTTGGATGTTGAAATTGGTGAAGGAAAGTTGGCGAGATGCGAGAATATCGAATTCATGGTAGTTGACATTGTGTCTCCTTATAATGCTATAGTGGGGATCCCATTCATGTTGAGCTTTGAAATGGTTACGTCAATTCCCACCGAGAGGGTGAAGTATCCCACCACGAATGGGATAGGTTGCTTGAAGAGTGAGGCGGTGTTTGTGGTAAGAAAGCAAAGGAGATCTTGAAAGCTAAGGCGGAGAGTACAATTTCGATGACTTCCAAAGTAGAATCTAGTCGAGTTGAAGATAAATATGGTTAAGATTGTAGAGGTGGAGAATGGCGAAGCAGTTGGGTCATAACGGAGAGTATGAGAAAGGGAAGCTGCTATGGTGGCTGACGACAAACCAAGTTTCGGGCGGGCGATAAGGGTGTTCGAAGAAGGAGGAAGTTTGTATGGTGGATGAACAAGATTCTGATTCTGAGGTTAGGCGAGAAAGAATGAAGGAGGTTGCAGTTTGGCGAGATGTAAAATCCGGCATGGTGGAGCAAAGCGATGATGATGAAGAGGATAGTTGGGCAATGGAAATGGTGAAATCCACGCCCAGTTTATGTTATGTCAGGGTAGTAAGGCTAGTTAGTATGGAGGAGCCAAGGATTGAAGAGGTGGTTGATGGAAATGTTAAAGTACTCATAGATGAATCTGATGATGATTATGAAACCATTGAAGTAGAGGAGGGCTCGGGGCGGCCTGCAGTAATGTATTTGCGATCCTAAAGGCCGGTTCCGTTGGTGTGAGAAAGAGGAAAAGAATAGAGGTGGAAACGTTGCGGAGTGCGGGATGAGCCGGATATCAAGGCGGGAGAAGAGTTGGAGGAGGTAGAAATCAATTGTTATTTTCCGAGCGAGAAGGTGAAGATTGGCAAGCAAGCTGTCGCGGGATGAGCGAAGCTTTGGTTGATTTTGAAGGAAAATTTGGATGTATTTGCTTGAGACCGGAAGACATGAAGGGTATTGACGAGTGTGGCTATGCATTGTTTGAATGCGATCCTAAGGTGGAGCCATTTAAGCAAAGGGTAAGGCATTTGTCGCCAGGAGAAAGAGGTGGCGATATTGGAGGAAGTAGAAAAGTTGTTGAAGGCGGGAATAATTGAGAAAATTCAATATCCGGTTTGGTTGGCTTGTCCGTAATGGTTTTGAAGTCAAACAAGAAGTGGAGAATGTGCATTGATTTCTGCGATTTGAATACGGCATGTCCCAAGGATTGCTATCCTTTACCCAAGATTGATAAGTTGGTGGATTCCATTTCGGAGTCACGAGTGTTCGGTTTCATTGATGCTTATTCGAGGATATCACCGAGATCAAGATGGCGGAGGAAGACAAGGCGAAACGGCGTTTAGGACTCAAAGGGAAATTTTTGTTACAAAATGATGCCTTTCGGTTTGAAGAATGCGGGCGACATACGAAAGGATGGTGAACGAAGTATTCAAGTCTCAAATTGGGCGGAATATAGAAGCATACATTGATGACATGGTGATCAAAACCAGGGAGAACAACCATTTGTTGGACCTCGCCGAAACTTTCGAGAACTTGAGAAGGAATTCGATGAAGTTGAATCCTAGTAAGTGCACATTTGGCGTTACGGCGGGAAAGTTTCTGGGATTTTTGGTAAACAGGCGCGGGATTGAGGCCAACCCAGAAAAAATTCAGGCGTTATTAGACATGTCACCACCGAAATCTATCCGCGAGATTCAGCGTCTGAATGGGAGGATTATTGCCCTGGGGAGGTTTATTTCGAAGTCGGCGGAGAGATGTTTGCCGTTCTTTAAGGTGTTGAAGGGCGGGAAGAAATTTGAGTGGAGCGAGGAATGCGGAGCATCTTTTGAGGAAATGAAATCTTATTTAGGAAGCCGCCATTATTGAGTAGCCACTGTGGAGGGAAGAATTGTTTGTTTATTTGGCGGCCTACGACTACGCGATTGCCGCAGATATTGGTGAGGAAGATGGGGAATTCAAAGGCCTGTATACTATGTATCTAAGGCATTGAGCGAAGCTGAGTCGAGATATTTTAATGCAGAAAAGTTAGCATATGCATTGGTGGTGGCGGCGAGAAAGCTAAGGGTATATTTTGTCGCTCATACAATTGTTGTTTTGACTGACGCTCCTTTAAGGAAGATTTTACAGCTGACGGATTACGGGAAGACTTTTGAAGTGGTCGATTGAGTTGACGGAATTCGACATCGAGATATGAATCCCGCCCAGAGCTATTAAGGCGCAAGACGTTAGCGAGACTTTATAGTTGAAACCTCGTTTACGAAGTCTCGGGCGAAGTAATTGAGGAGCGCGAGAAAAAGAAGGTGGCAGCGGGATGAACCAAGTTCGATTGAAGAAAAGAGGAGGCCGGAGGATTGTTGGGTCCTTCATGTAGATGGTTCATCGGCAAAGACGAGAGGAGGAGCGGGAATGGTTTTGATATCACCAGATGCGGGATGTGAGTATAAGAAGGCATTTCGGTTCAAGTTCCCGGTATCTAACAATCGAGAGGCGGAGTACGAGGCATTGGTGTCGGGAATTGAATTTGCGCGGGATACTGGAGTAAAGAGGATTGTGATTCATTCTGACTCTCAGTTGATTGTTAAGCAAGTGAAAGGCGAATATGGCACGGTGAATTCTTTTTTGATAAGATATTGTAATTTGGTGAGAAGCATCTTGAGTCATTTTGAGTTTTGGGAGTTGGTACAAATTGGGAGAGAAGATAATTCCAGGGCGGATGCACTAAGTAGGTCTGCTGGAAGCGAAGATATTGAAGCAGCTATTGACCCCCTGGTGGAATATGTCGACACGCCGGCAATTGATAGGCCCATGGTCATGGAGATAGGGGAAGTGGAGGCGAGTTGGAGTTCTTGAGATGAAAGATTTTCTAGACAAGGGAGAGTTGCCGCTCGATGAAGAAAGAGCTAAGCTAGTGAAGGTGACTTCCCGCGGTTCCTTTGTGCGGGGATGGGATTACGTATAGAAGATCTTTTCAAAGCCATTGATGAGATGCAGTAGAGCCGGGGATGGTGGCGAAAGGTGTTGTTTGAAATTCATGAAGGTGTTTGTGGTGGTCATCTGGGGCGAGATCCACTGGCGGAAAAGGTGTTATTCCATGGCTATTATTGGCCAAGTTTGAGGAAGGATGCTTTGAAGAATATGTGCGTAAATGTGAGAAATGCCAAAGGTTTGGGAATATACCTCGCAAGACCCGCCACGAAAGCAGACGCCTATTGTCGCGACGTGGCCATTTGATATGTGGGGCATTGATTTAATAGGGCCATTCCCAAAGGCGAGGAGGATGCCGGCATGTGGTAGTTGCCGTTGATTATTTTACTAAATGGACGGAAGCAAAGGCTCGCGGCAAATAAGCGAAGACAATGTGATCGAGAGTTTGTTCAAGAAAACATTTGGTGCGAATATGGGATACCAGGGGCCATTGTCTCACGATCATGGAACGCAATTTGGTAAGAAATTTGCAGCGGAGTGCCGGAGGATGAATGTTAAGCATTGGATGTCGGCGGTATACGAGACCACGGTGCAATGGTCGGGCGGAGGCGGCAAATAAACAAATTATTGCCGCTTTACGTAAAAATTTAGAAGGAAGAGGCGGCGCATGGTTAGAAGAGTTTTCGGCGCACTATGGTATGTGAGGACCACAATAAAGGGCTCAGCGGTGAAACGGCGTTCGCTTTGACTTACGGATACGAAGCCGTAGCACCGGCCGAGATGGCCTTGCCGACATACCGGGTGACTTATTATGATGAGGCGAGAAATGGCCAGCGACGATGTAATGATCTTGATTTGATTGATGAAAGGAGGTTGCAAGCGAGAATGAGGATGGTAAATTACAAACAGAAGATGAAGGCTCAGCATGATAGGCGGGTTAACAAGAGGTCTTTCAATGTAGGTGATTGGGTATTAAGGAGTGCAGAAGCCACGGGACCCAAACCAGGTTTTACCAAGTTGAATGAAAAGTGGGAAGGGCCATTTCAGGTGTCTCAAGTTATTCGAGAAGGGACTTATCGGCTGAGAAAGCAGGATGATGAAGAATTGAAGAATGCCTGGAGTGTTGATCATTTGAAGCGTTTTTATCAATGAAGTTGTAGCAATCTTTTGTAGTTGCATCTTTTAATTTTTGTTCTAGATAACAAAAGCTACGTAACTTCCTTCTGAGGTCATGTGTTTTTGTTTATATCACATTGACGGGAAAGTTGTGTAGAATTTGCCAATCTAGCATGATGTAACTTATGAACATGATGGAAGGAGGCAGGAATTATTCAGCTACATACTGTTTTGAGAATATCATTTTTGTTGAAACTTGACAAGTTTTCTGTTTTATGAAACAGTTATTGGAACGGTGAGATTAGAAAGGTGAAGGTAGTCAAGGAAGCCACTGTCATAAGAGATAAAGAAATTTGACGAAGGAGGGCGACAACGGAGGCACCACGAGAAAGGCGAGAAGCAATCGTCGCCAACACCTGATATAATGGACGAGGCGTCTTGGTTAGAGACCAAGTCGCCCAAAAGGGATGTGGTGTCTTGGTTAGAGACCAAGGCACCTAATGGATGCGGCGTCTTGGTTAGAGACCAAGTCGCCCAAAAGGGATGTGGTGTCTTGGTTAGAGACCAAGGCACCTAATGGATGCGGCGTCTTGGTTAGAGACCAAGTTGCCCAAAAGGGATGTGGTGTCTTGGTTAGAGACCAAGGCACCTAATGGATGCGGCGTCTTGGTTAGAGACCAAGTCGCCCACAAGGGATGTGGTGTCTTGTTTAGAGACCAAGGCACCTAATGGATGCGGCGTCTTGATTAGAGACCAAGTCACCCAAAAGGAATACGGTGTCTGGGTTAGAGATCAGGGCACCTAATGGAGGTGGCGTCTTGGTTAGAGACCAAGTCGCCCAAAATGGATGCAGCATCTTGGTTAGAGACCAAGTCACCCAAGTTAGGGCAGCGCATTGGTTAGAAACCAAGACACTAAATGGATACGACGAAATTTGTCGCATCCAATGGTTGGCTAGAATCTACACTTAGGAGTGAGGCTGCCTAAAGACAAGCCTCACTTTTTCGAAGGGAGTAGTATGTATATAGAGATAAGATGAAGAGGAGCAATCTTCGATGAACTATCGAAGCAAAATTTGAACAATCAAAAGAAAGTCAGGCGACATGAGATATACAAAGAAAAAGTTTAAAGAAAGCCATAAGGAGCCAAGCATAAGACAAAAAGTCGCAAAGGTGCGACAATCAAGTAATTACAAATCGTTTAGGCACAAAGGCCAATCATCCAGATCAAAGAAAGAACCAAAAGGTAGAAATTAGAACGCAGAAAATAAACATTGTTTCTTACAAACCAAGAGCAAATTAAAAGTTTGGTGACAATTAGAAAGTACAAGTATAAAATCACTGGGCATTATAGGCGGCGTTGAGGGCGTCTTTCTTTTTCTGAGATAGATCATACCAAGCGGGAATTATATTGTCGGCACTGGTGGCGGGAGCAGACCATCTTGGTTTGCCAAGCACCGCGTCCTCCGCGCAATTGAGCTAGCTCTTCTTCACTATAAGGCACGAGGGATGCCAGCGCGACTTAAGTCACTAAAGATGGTCTCTGAGCCCCATCGTGCTAGTCTGGCAGGGGTAATGGCGGGATCAGCTCCTGCGGCAATAGTCCGAAGAGTATGAAGGATCGCATTATCAAATGCGTCCATTTCATCAGTTTCAGCCTTGGACTTGGCCAGCCTAAGATCTTCCCTGAGCTTGGTAACTTGGTTAGCCTTGACAAAGTCTGCATCTCTAAGCCGCTTATTTTCAGCTTCAAGGTCGGAAAGTTTAGCAAGGTCAACCTTATTCTTCTCATTCTCCGCGGCAAGACGAGCAAGTTTGTCTTCTGCCTCTTTATTTTTCTTCTCAAGCTCCTCCAACCGTGTTTTTCCCGCCGCCAGGTCAGCCTCAGCCTTGGTTTGCAAGTCTTGGAGTTCTTTGATAGTGGTATCCCGCCTAGTAACCTTCCGCTTATAAAGATTTCGCTCATCTTTAGTGCTCACTTTCGCAGCTCTCCCTCGACTTAATGCATTTATTGTTTAGACCCAAAAGAGTCTTTGCCAGCTTTGAGAGATACAAGACGACAAGTAAATATGTAAGGCCTAAAAGTTAATTGGAAAAAATTAAGTGTCAGAAAAGGAGAGTGAAAGTATCTTACAAGGGAAAGTTGGATTCCAGCATGATAAGCGGAATGGGCGGGGTGCTCTCCTTCGACATAAGCAACCTGATCGGCATCACTTGCTCGCTTGTGAGCTGTAGAGCCTAACAAGCAGGGAACGGTGTCTAGTCGCTCCGTAATCAACCCCTTAAGCTTGGGGACCTCATTGGCTTCCCGGCAGAGAGCCACCATCCCTTCCTCATCTAGGGGAATTTGGAATCCTTCTTCCAACCAGCTTGGTCGGCGGCGAGGGTGAGGGCGAGAAGAGGAAGGACGGTGTGGAGAAGAAGCTTGACCAGCGGTTGGCCCAGTGTCATCGGCATGAGGGGAGAGCGGGATATCATTCACCGTAGGGCTTTCTACTCGAACTTCTTCAGCATTAGCTCCTTGACCTTCATGAGGAGCATCTGTCTCAATCTCGCCTTGAGGCTCTTCTTCTTCTTGGTCTTCTTCTTCTTCATCATCTTCCAAGTTTAGAGGTTCAGGAGGATTTGCTTGAGCTTGGGTGGAGGCGGAGGTTCGTTGTCGCTTAGTGTGTCTGGGATTGGTAGAAGGAGCCCTCCTGCGAGGATTTTCGGGAATAACCCGCTCGTCCATTCCCGATGTCGCAATGGGAATGACTAAGTACGAAGGTTGGGCTTTAAGGGTGGCAGCATTCGGCCGCGGCCGAACGCCTTACTGGCATTCCAGAGGTGCCTTGAGCCAATCTTTTCGATTCATACTCATGCCGCGATGGGCGAGGAGAAAAGTATATTAAGAAATCGGTGACATTAAAGAAAGTCATAAATAAAGAAGAGTAATAAGTAAAGAAAAGCGGTAAGTGGAAAGGACCATACGTAGAACTTCTCGCATTGCGCGGCAAACATTACGGCCATTCCCGCATACGTGCATTCGGAGCTAAATTTAGCTCCCGAGCGAAGTTCCCATCTGGCCAAGGCAAGGTATGCTCAATGGCCACCCTAGGAGGCAAGGCGGGAAATTGTAAGAAAGCCCTACTTGGCTCAATAGGGAGTCATCGGCTAGAATTTCTTTGCCACGAGAAACGAGGAGTTGAGGATCGGCGGGATTGTTGTCGGTAAGAAGCTTAATCATTTTTCCTTGCAATCTTTTCTCATCCTCGTCTAAGGACCATTTCTTGTCGACTTTGGGGTGAATCCCCAAGAGATCAGTAGGAAGCGTCCAGCCAACACGAGAAATTATGAATAGCGGGTTGCTCTGCCAGTTGTGAACTTTGGAAGGAAGAGGGGTTAGGATTTTGGGTTTCTTGAATTTTAGCGACATACGAAGTTCGTTTGTCGCTTGTCTTTTTGCATAACCCGTAAACATGTCCATTAGGAGGTGAAGGGTGGGTTCCCGCCTGAGTGCGCGACAAACGACTATAAAACAAGTCAAAACCCTTATAGCATTAGGGTGGAGTTCGGCTATTGCCGCGTTAGCTTTGAAAAGGACCAGAGAGATAAAGGGGTCAATAGGAATCCTAAGGCCCGCTTCTAGTTGTGACGGGAAAACCACTATACCGTCTTGTCGCCGACGGATGGAGAGTAGCGACATGTCACCATCGTAGCTAGCTATATGGTAATTTAAGTGATCTATATGGTATTGAGTGTGAAAGGGGTGATGTGAGAATTTGTCGAAAGGGTCGTTTCCCGCCGGAGTTAGAAGTAGAGGATTATTGGTTAAGTTTCACCGTCCACTTGTAGAAGTTGAGGCGCCAGGAGCTCCGAAGTTGGACATCTCGCCTGAATCAGAAGAAGAGACAATTTGTTTATAACGAGATCTATTTACTAAAGATCTCGCAGCGAGAAAGTCAGTATCTGAACTATCAGAATGAGTAGGAGGACCGTAAAAGCGACAAAGGTGTTCGCAAAGTTCGCGGGGAGTGAAAAATATTTTGGGACATGAAATTTGAAAAATGAAGAAAACACTTGCCCCTAATCTCTATGGCATCAATGATTGTAGGATCTACTCTATTGACCCTAAGACAGTTTACCAAATCATCTCGTGGGATTCTCGCCCATATACCCCTAGTTAGATAATAAATACCACCAGTTTTTCGACATTGGCCATATCTAATTTGCCTAAGACAATTCTTAAACCTAGCCATGGCGATAAGTAAAACTTAAGAAAAGCAGAGGAAACTGAAATCAAAGATATTACCTGGGAAGTATGAAGGGTCGTTGATGAAGTCAAAAATGGATTGTAAGTTCGCCGGAATGTTAAGGGTACGCCCAAAGGGTTTATGGTCCAGGATGATTAAATAGATGAATCAAGTTGTAGAACGAGTGTTTACGAATGGATTTCAAGGGGAAACAAGAATTTAACCAGGAGAGGAGGGAGAAACGAGGGAAATGGTGGTAATCAGTTCGCCGGAGAATCTTAGTGGTGGTCGGAAATCGCTTTAAGGGTCGGAGACTAGGAAGACTGGAAAAAGGTAAAGGGAGGAAGGGGGAGGTTATTTATATTAAAGGAATGTGAAACGGCTTTTTGAGGGGACAGTACAATTAATTGACCCCAAAAATTTTAAAATTCCCCCCCCCCATTTAATGATTTCAAATTTCAAAAAGTCTTTTCAAATGTCACTTCATAACCGTCTGGCAGTTGTTGGGTGGCTTTGAGCGTGACACGTGGCATACAGGTGTCAGGTTTTTGAATATTCCGTAAAAAAGACATCCTTAACCATTCCTAATCTTGAGTGACAAAGGGCGTAATTCAGGTTAAACAAACAAGTATGCTTTGTCGCCGTGGAAGTTTTGTCGCCAGGCGACAACGAGGACGAGGGGTAGCAATTGGTTGGGTTACCGACACGTGGCACCCCCCCCCCATAACGCACAACAGTATAACATGATGGGATTGGTGGTACTTTTTTACTAACTTTAAGGGTGGTTGACTGACAATGCGTGGGTGAGGGACACGTGTCCCTATGAAGCATGGCCTATAGTTATATTGAGATATAAATAGGTAAAATTGAGCATTATTAGGTAAGTTCCTCTCTCTCTCTAAACTCTCTCTTCTCCATTAATTTTGCTACTATCTTTTGATCTGAATTGTGGACTGATTCTCACGCCGGAGGGGTTTCACCGGAGTCACCCCCGGTTTAGTTCACTGTTGTTCACGTGTGTGAAGGTCCCGAGGTGTGCCATCCCAAGAAGATCAGCCGTAGTATCCATTGAAGTAGCTGGAGACTCAGCTCCTGATCAATACCATTTTCCATGGCAGCATCACATCTACTACTCAATCCTACTCGATAAACACAACTTTCCTAAAATATACCCCCTCCGTCCCATACCTAGATGCATACTTTGCCATTTTGAGCATTCCAAACCTACGTGCACATTTCCTAAAATGGAAAAGAATTTTTATTATTCCCTCCACTCATTCTCTCTCCTACACTATTTTAATACTCACAACACCATTATAATTTACTATTCTCTCCACTCATTCTCTCTCCTATTTTATTTTTACACTCACAACACTTTCTCCATTATTTACTTCCTTAATTTACGTGCAAAAGTCAAAGTATGCACGTAGGTCCGGGACGGAGGGAGTATTCCCTCCGTTCCAGTTGAGTGGATACCAAGAATTTGGGCATACAGATTAAAAAAAAGTAAGAGAGATAAAAAATGAAAGAAAATGTTGTGAGTATGAAAAATTAAATAGGAAAGAGAATAAGTGGGAGGAATAGTGATTTGATTGGTGTTGTGAATGTAAAAGTAAAATATGAGAGAGAATGAGTGGAGAAAATAGTAAAGATTTTCTTCCATTTTAGACAGTCTCCATTGAGCTGGGACGGATCAAAAAGAAAATAAGTATCCAGGGACGGAGGGAGTATATGAGATATCGTGTTTTCAACAAAAACTAGTTTAAGTATGAAATAAAAACAAACCCTATATTTGAAATACTTTTGTTTCATATTTTTAATTAATGAATAACTTAATATATTACAAGAGTAACACTTGAAATTATTTTCAATGAAAATTGAATCCTTAATCTTTCAAATAAAAAATTTGTATTACATGATTTTTTTTAAAAGAAAATTGTAAAATACGCTTAAAAGTAAATAATTATAAGTGATTTTTTGAAGCATACGCAATATCTTTATTTTCTGAATTCTCATTGGCCAGAGCTCGTGTAGCTATATACAAACGCCACGTGTACAAACCGCTCGAATAATCTAGAACCCGTCCCGCGAAATATATTTATTGCCAAAGCCCCCTAAATTTCACCTCCCTGTTTCTGCAAGGATTATATCAGAAAAGAAAAACCCCAAATTCCCCAAAATCTCGAAACCATACTCTGTTCTTCTTAATCGGAACCCTAATTTGTTCATCGCAAACTTCAAATTTCTGATCCCTAAACATGGACTCTCGAACGTCGTTGTCCCTTTTCTTGTTTCTGTTGTTGTTCTTAATTTCGGCACAATCCAAATCCACCGATCCTTACAAGGTAATTTTCCCTCCCTATTTCTATCAATTTATTATTAATAATTTGGCTTGAGCCGGGTAGGGGCCGGAAAACTCTTCCAGCAAACAATACAGTTTTAATACTCCCTCTCTGTGTCCCTAAATACTTGCAAGAAGAGATTTTTTTGTCTCAAAATAATTGCAATTTTGCAGTTTTCATAAAATATTGACACATTTTGTCTAAACTATTCTTATTTACGATTAGATAGTTGTTATTGTAAAAATATTTAATTTCCAGGTACTAATTGAAGTATTCAAAGGATAATTTAGTCTATATTTGATATTTATTGATTGTTTGTTGTTATTTCTATCAATTTATAGGCGATATTGTTTTCCCATTGTTTTTATGAGTTGGGTTTGTTTTATTTTTGGGTTTAACTCAATTTGATAAGTTGGCATTTTTAAAGAAACTGTTGGTGTCGATATCCAATGCTGATAATTTTCTTTACTCCATTATATATTGGGAATATTGGATGTGCTATACGGGTTTATTATGTTTAGTATGTCCAATCTTGTATTTTTCCAGTGAGGAGCAATTATTTTGTGCTAATTGTGAATGCAAGTAGAGTAACAGAATGAAATTTGGTTAGAGGTCTGTACTCCCTCCCTCTGTTCCGGAAAGTTTGTTTCATTTGAATTTTTTTGTTGAACTTTGACCACAAATTTACGGGAAATTAATCATGTTCATGAAATTCTATAAGTTGTTGTTGATAATATTATTAATGGTGAATCAATAATCAAATTGTCATATATTTGTGGTCAAAGTTCAACTAAAAAAGTTAAATGGGACAAACTTTATGGGATGGAGGGAGTATAATTTTTAGATGGAGTGATTAAGTGGAATGTGATCATAATTCAGAAGGTTCTGTTGAATTCTGGACATGGGTTTTCAGTTGTGTGGGTTGAGAAAATTCACCTAAAAATTTGTGCATATTTTGGGTCTTGGTTACAAAGGCATTACTGTTAGTTTTGGGAGTGACACAAATTATGTACTTCTCCGGTCCAAAATTGTTAGTCGCTTTAGCATTTTTCACCAGTTTTTTAAAAAGTCCGTTATTACAACAAGTACTAAATATACTCTTATTAATTGTCTCTCCCACCCACATTACTTCTCACAATATAAAACAATCAATGAATAGATTACACCAATATCCAATGTATGGATAAAAGAGTAATTTGAAAACTTTTTACCCCAAAACGACACTTATTTGGACCAAAAAACTGGTCCAAATGCATGGGTATATTGGACCGGAGGGAGTAATGATAAGGATACAATGACCATGGTTTTTATTTTACGAAGAAGTTATTATGCAGGCATTCCAATTAGGGTTTAGTGTTACTAGTTGAAAAACTTTGCATAAAATTTAGGCTTATTAAATGATCACTCAAATGCAGAAGAGGTATCACGTAGTTGATCAGAGATTAATATTATCCTTTCTTATGAGAAAATCATTGAATGTCGTAAAACTGAGTCCAATTTGGTTCATAGTAAGCGCATTGCTTCCTTGACGCAGGTACTTGGGGTTGAAAAGAATGCAAGTCAACGTGAAATTCAGAAAGCTTTCCACAAGTATGTTTTTATTCCTTGTATTTTCTTTTTATTCTGGTTTTTCTTTTGATGCTCGTCGTATGCTTTTTCTCATGTATATAAAGTATCCAACAAATTACCTTGTTTTACTTTTTATCATTTTATTCTTTCTCGTTAGCAAGAGATATGAGCAGATTTAGTTTATTGTGGATCCATTAGAGTCGACCATTTGAAGACATATTTTCACTTCAGCTTAGTTTGCATAAACCTTTGATGTATCTCAGACTGTTCGAAGATTGAGAATCGTTACTAGAGTATGAGGTGATAAATTGTGCAAGTTGAAATAACAATAGTCGGAGTCTCGGATTCTTGTGTGAACATAATACCTCCATTAGCCAGTAAGCGTTAAAGTGATTTATCATAAAGAACCACAGGGAACCGCTCTTTTAAGCTCTTGAAAAAGTATTTGATTTGCCTCTGTCATCATTGAATAACAAACTCAAACTTGATATTATATCTGAAGTTATGATATCTAGTAATTCTCAGAGAGGACTTGAATATCTGATACTTCATTGCTTTAAGCGAGTAAGACATTTCTGCCTAAATTTCATGATGTATGGATGGCTATGCATTTTGGTAATCTGTAGATATGTTGATATCGGTGGCAGTGGTGATTTGAATGTGCAAATAATAGTCTTTTCTCCTACTTCATTATAGATGAGATCTAATTTCTAAGTGGTTCATATTAAAGTCGAGAGCCTTTGTGAATTGAAGTATATAAGTTTAATTTTAGGTTTCGTTATTTTAGTGAAAATTTTCTAAACTCTATAGTGTTCGGCAGTTTCAAGTTTAGGCAAATATTCAAGTTTAAGATATTCTATAAGCCAAAAGGAATAACTTGTGGATTGAACTCTATACATCATTTTACGGAAAATGGAGCTCCTCTCGCCCTCTTTGTTACATACTTCACCTCTGGGGAAAGCTATTCCTGTGTTTGTTTTAGTTTGATGATCATTGATTCATCCAAGTTATTCTCTGGCCAGGTTTCCATGTACCAATCAAATATAAGGTAAAATAAAGTATGTTTCCACGAAATGACGTCATGTCATCATTTCGTAAGTTTTTCCTGTGTGAGATGTTAGAAAGTCTCTGTTGTTGGCTTTAGTGATAATATTTTCCGCAAGGCTTTTTCAGGTTAATTCTCATGTGTCTTGTCCGATGACCTTGCATTGGCCCGGACTGAATGGCGTATAAGGATTCTTGTAACTGACCCTAAATAATTAGGACCAATGTTGAGATCGGTTTTAATTGATTGAGCTGAGAACTAATGCATTAGGTTCTATTTCTCCACAGTAAATGTTTGTAAAATACGTTCTGGAAATTGGAGCTCGTCTCTTTCCCATCCATAAGGTTCGTTCGTGGAAAGTCTTCGTTTGCTAATTAGCATAAGAAAATGAAGTATAATTGCATATGATGATCCCATGTAAAGTGGCTTCCCTCCTCTTCTTCCAGTATTATCCATATTTCCTTGGACTCATGCTTTCTCTAATTTGCTTTTTGTAGGCTATCGCTTCAGTATCATCCTGATAAAAACAAAAACAAGGGTGCTCAAGAGAAGTTTGCTGAGATCAATAATGGTATAGTTATGCTTCTTTGCTACTCTCTCCGTACCGAAATGATCTTCCTACTTTTTGCGGTCAACATGAAGATACTTTAAGCAATAATTTTAGTTTGATTTAATTGTCCGAATGGACATCTAATGATTGTATTGATAGTATTTATAATGGTGTGTTGATAACAAGTTCTAAAGTTTCATTAGGATAGTTAAATCAACCTAAAATTATTGCTCAAAGTAGCTTCGTGTTGGCGACAAAAAAAGTTGGAAGATCATTTCAGGACGGAGGGAGTATATTACAATCCCTCCCCCTCCCCCACCCCCACCCCCTCTCTTTTGCTCGTTCATTTGCAAAACCTTCATCAGTTCTATCGAGGCAATATTTGAAGTTTGTTATATTTTTCCAGCGTATGACATTTTATCTGATGAAGAAAAGAGAAAGAATTACGATTTATATGGGGATGAGAAGGGCACCCCTGGATTTGATGGTGGGAATGGTGGCCCCCACTACAGCCACTTCGCTGGTGGTGGACCTGGGGGATTTTCGTTCAGACCTGATGAATGGCAAAATATGGGTGGGCAAGGAGGCCAAAAATCATTTTCTTTTTCCTTTGGTGGGCCAAGCGGCCAGAAATCATCTGGCTTTGGCATGGATGATATATTCTCCAATTTGTTTGGAGGTGGTGATATGGGCGGTGGAAATCCATTTGGTGGTTTTGGTGGTTTTGGTGGATCTTCCAGGCCTCAATCCAGTTCTAGAAACTCCCCCAAGAGTATTACCTCAGTAAATTCTCAAGTTTATAAGAAAGAAATAGCTGGTAAAGGGATTACCTGGCTTTTGTTATCTTATGCACCCTCGACACAAGGAACTCAACATTATGAATCCATTATAGAGGAAGTTGGGGGCTCGTTACAAGGAGCGCTAAAGGTATTGCTGTGTGTCCTCATATTTTGTTGTCTTAAAATTAATACTCCCTTTGTCTCAGAAGGATAGTCCCATTTGACTTTGATGGTTAACACAAGTGAACTTTGACCATATATAAATGTCAATCCAATAATCCCAATGAATATCTAAAAATTGTTATGTAATATTAATGAATCACTTGTGTTGAACATAAAAAGTCTAATGGGACTATCTTTTTTGGGACGGAAGGAGTAGCAACTAGCATGTATTAATAATCACTCTCTTTTCTGGCAGGTTGGCAGCATAAATTGTGGAGGCTGAATCATCGCTCTGCAAGGAGCTCAATGTTCATCCTAGGAGAACACCTAGGCTGTTTGTTTATTCGTACAAAGCAAGTGAAACAGGTTCTTGGGTAGAGTACACTGGTGATCAGGCCATAAAAAGCTTAAAAAGTTTTTGTCAAGATCATCTGCCTAGGTTTTCAAAACGTGTCAATTTGGCTCAATTTGAACCCTCTGCTGGAACTGCAGAATTACCTAAAGTTATACTTCTCTCGATGAAGAAAGATACTCCTGTTATATGGCGTGCTCTTAGTGGCTTGTATCGTAACAGAATCCTGTTCTATGATGCAGAGGTAAGAGACAGTTGCTCATATTGTATTTGGTTTCCTGATTCTTCTATGTATCCACACACTAAATGCTCCCTCCGTCCCATAACAATGTACACAAAATTGGGGGTGCGCGGAAAGTAAAAAGGAGTATATATAATCAAAAGTATTGTGGGTGGAAAAGTGTGATAGGATTTGCTAGTGGGACCCGCAACTAGATTTGTAGCTATTACTAGTGGGGTAGGGTAAACGTAATAATAATAGAAATTGTCCATTTTAGGAAAGTGGGGCATATCAATGGGACACCCAAAATGGAAGTTTGTGTACATTGTTATGGGATGGAAGGAGTGCTCCGTATGATGCTCTAAATTTCCTCGAATGAGTGTCCTTTTCCGATTTTTTTCAGTCCCTAAATGAGTGGCCATTTCCATTGAAGTTACTAAATTCACCTTGTAAACTGCAGTTGAAAAACTAAATATGACACTCGTTGAGGGACACAGAGAGCATGGGTTATATCTTTTCCGAGTTTTATATATTTTTCTGAGTATTTTTTTAATATTTTAACTGGTATTTCCAAATGTATGTAGGTTCATGATACTTCTGAGCCGCTGGTGAAAAAATTAGGCGTTGATGTACTTCCAGCCGTAGTTGGTTGGCTATCAAATGGCGAGAAGCATATACTGAAAACAGGGATTTCCGTGAAAGATATGAAGTCCACAATAAATGAACTAAGTGCTTTACTCGATGGTCTTGAGAAAAAGAACAGGAAAGTAGCTTCACAAAGTAAGAAATCGGAGACTGATACTGGGGACAGTAAACATGTACCTCTGCTTACAGGGTCAAATTTTGACACAATCTGTGGGGATAAAATTCCTGTTTGCATAATCGGTGCCTTCAGGTCATCCAAGAGCAGGGAAAAGCTCGAAACTGTGCTTTCGTTGGTGAGTCTCATCCGTCTTTTGTTGCAAGTTTTACCCTTTTTCCTTCTTATCTTTGTTATTATCACATTGTATCCTGACTTCTTGTACTGTCTCCTTAGGTATCGCAGAAGTCACTAGTAAGGCGAAGAAATGTAGCGTCTGGATCGGACTCCGTTTCTTACGCTCTTTTGGATGGTTCGAAGCAGTCGTCTTTCTTAAACGCGTTTGACAAATCGGGATTCAAATCATCTGATAAACTCTTGTTAGCTTACAAACCAAAGAAAGGAAGGTTTGCAGCATATGTTGGTGAAATCACTATAGAGGAAGTAGAGAAGTTTATAGGGTCAGTTCTTAATGGGGATGTACAGTTTACTAATGTTAGACAAAAACCCACTGTCAAGTGATCAAAGGTTTACTGTAATTTCAAGAGCTGGAAATTTTGGTTTGTGAAGATCATGTAAATAATATAAATGAGTTTTTATTTTATTATTTTTTTTTTTTGAGATGATAGGAGGGAATATTTGTGGCTTCAGGCCCATAAGAAATAGTATAATCTTATTCTGCTGTCCTGTGTATGGAAAACCATAGGCCGTACAAAAAATTCGTGAAATCGGATTAGACCAGTAGAATCGGATCAGATCAGTAAAAATTAGATCGAAAAAATAGTATTGGTCTGGTCTTAATAGTATTGGTCTGGTTTTGATTCCAAATTTTTATGGAACCGATTATTTGGTTTGATCCTGATTTTGAAAAAAATATACGCGGTCCTGATGTATATAGGTTTGCTGACTTGTGTTGGGAAAACAATAGCCCTTATGTTTCTTTTAGCTAATTAAGTTTTTTAGTTGCGATCAAGGGGTTGAACATGAAACTCTTCTTTCCTATCTGTTGATTTTGTTATTGTAATTTTGTTTTCAAGCATTGCTCGTAGACAACCATATACACCCTCCGTCTCGAAATATTGTTCAACAATTTGGTTTCTAAATATGCTTGCTTTTGCTTCTTAAATATGCTTGCTTGTAGATTTTGTTATTGTACAAAATTAATATTATTTTGTAATTTGTAGAACCGGACCTATAATGTTATGGTTTGGTCCTGGTCCTAAATTTTTACAGAATCAAAGTATTTAATTATGTCCTGATTTTCTAAAATTTTGACAAAAATCAGATCAATCAGAACCATAGGCTAAAATTTTAGAAAATATAATTTAATATATTTTATATGTATTGATTGTCTTTTTTTAATATTTTAATAAACGTGATAACCGCTGTTAATTTGGTTCAAGGCATTTTTTTTACTTTAATTATTTAGGTTTGAGCCGTGCGAGAATCCCAGGCTCGGCCCGGCCCGGCCCAATCCAGCCTAGTCCATAGCCTGCATGTTAACGGACTGTGTGCTGGACCCGCCGATAGGCCTTCAAGCGAGGGTGGGAAATTTTTCAAGGGTCAAACTGCAATATATGAAATCTTAGAAGTTTAAGGGTATTATCTAAAAATTTAATGACCTTATTTGTAAATAAAAAATCACCATGGCCTAAAATTTTAGAAAAGATAATTTAATACTCCCGTCCCGGCAGAACCTTCCCATTTCTTAGTTTTGGGTGTAATTAAAAGGCACTTCTTTTTTTTGGCAAAAAATTTTTACTATTTCCTCCACTCATTCTCTCTCCTACATTATTTTAATACTCACAACACCATTATAATTTACTGTTTTCCTCACTCATTATCTCTTTAATTTTCAAATTATACTCACAACATTTTTTTTCCACCCATTTTCTTAATTTATTTGCGTGCAAATCCAAAAAGGAAAAGCTTATATTTATGTTGGGATGGAGGAAGTACTCCCTCCGTCCCATTAGTAAAAGGAAATTTACTGTTTGCGCGGAGATTAAGGAAAAAAATAATGATATAAATGTTGTGAGTGTAAAAGTAAAATAGGAGAGAGAATGAGTGGAGGGAATAGTAAATTATAATGGTGTTGTGAGTATTAAAATAATGATAGGAGAGAGAATGAGTGGAGGAAATAGTGAATTTGTGGTTTGTAATGGGACGGAAAAAAAGGAATATTTGTGGTTTGTAATGGGACGGAGGGAGTATATTTTTTATGTATTGATTATCGTTTTTTAATATTTTAATAAACGTGAAAAATCTAAAACGACAAATATTGCTCAATATTGTCGGTTTAATCATGTGCGGTTGGTTGGAAAACAGGTGTTCTGGTTTTGACCAGTTTGTCCTAATTGCTGACGCCATCATACAACTTGCTCAACTTTTACAATACCATCAATGGATTTCAATTTTTAAATGGAGAAATTGCATTGGACTCCACTCCATAGTTTAATGAGTACTCCCTCCGTCCCAGAACAATGTTCACATACTTGCATATGTTTTAAGGAGGGAGTATTATATTGAAAGTGTTGTGAGTGTGAAAATAAAATAGGAGAGAGAATGAGTGGAGAGAATAGTAAATTATAATGGTGTTGTGAGTATTAAAATAATGTAAGAGAGAGAATGAGTGGAGGAAATAGTAAATATTTCTTTCCATTTTAGGTAAGTTTTATAAATGTGTGAAGTAAGTTTTGGGACGCCCAAAAGAAAAAGTGTGAAGATTGTTCCGGGACGGAGGGAGTATTCAAAGATCACAATCTTGGCCCTATCTTTTTACTATTATTAATTTAGGTTTCAAAATTATCATTTTTTTTATCATGTTAGGGTTTTATCAAGTTTTGTTGAAAAAAGGTTAAATAATTACGTGCCAGTCACGTATCATTCAACGAAGAATATTTTTGAACAAGAATTATTTCATTGTTATTTTAATATAAATTGAATGAAAATAGCCGAAATATGTAATTGGGTTAAAAGGGGGGGGGGGGAGGAAAAACATATATGAGAAATTGGAGGGCAGGGCGAGCTTGGGAGGGAAGAGGATGGCCGAAATTGGAGGGAAGAGGATGGCCGGAAGGTGGTTAGGGGATGGGTCGCCGAAGGATAGGAAAGTGAGGGATGATCGGAGATGAGGATGATAGAGATAAAGAAAGTGTGTATGTGTGTATTATGCGAATAATATGGAAGGCGGAATAATTAGGGGTGGGGAGGGGAGGGGAGGCACAGGGGTTGAGAGAAGAGAGAGGGGGAGATAGTGTGTGTGTGTTTGACTCGTGTGGGAGAGAAGAAGGAGGGATATTAATTTTTTTTTTTTTTTCTATTTTGGCTATTCATTTGCATTCAATTTGTATTAAAACAACAATAAAATTGTTCTTGTTCAAAAAAATCATCCATTGAATGACATGTGATCATTTAACGAGTTTTTCTAATAAAACTCGTTAAAATCTTAATATAACAAAAAATGACAACTTTGAAATTTAAATTGATAATAGTAAAAGAATATGCCTAACATTATTGTGAATATTTCCTAAACTTTGACTTTGAGGCTCAAAATGCAATTCACCCTTTTTAAATTGGGACTTCATCTTTGATTAATTAAGAGCTTAAATCACGCATCTAAATGGGACAAATATGGTCTGTATACTTCTCATAATTAAATCTATCGAGTATACAGTAAGTTTTTTTTTTTTTTATTTATAAATAGATTTATTTTTTAAATCAGAAATTGATATATAAGTAAATAAGTTTAAGCCACCAAAATTCACTTCCGTCGCCAATAGTTTATGTTGTGCAACGCAGCGGAAGCAATTGGCAATAACCAAACACAAAAGCAATTGGGAATCGAAAGAGAAAGAGATCGAGTTGGGGTTATGAATCGCGGCTGCCACTTTTATTATTCTGTGCAATAATCCTCTTAAATTTACATAGGGTTAAAATCATATATATAGGAAACAAACCCTAGCCCAACTAATAAAGAAAAACGAATAAAAAAGCCCGCAAACGTCTTCAGCCCCGACAGCTCAGGCGCCCGCCTGGCTTCCTTCCAGGCGCCAGCCTCGCGTCGCTTCAGAAACAGAATAAGCCTCTGGACCGCCTGGGCTCCTTCCAGGCGCCCGCCTGGGTCTTGATCGAGCACAAGCCAAGCTACTGCCTTTGAGGCGCACGCTCATGCCTTACCAGGCGGCCGCCTCACTGCTTCTGAAGCTCCCACGTTTGCTGATGTTCCCTCGCACCCTCCTTTTGAGGCCCGTTACCAGTCTACACGCGGAGGGCGCCGATTCCTTTGCCAGGACATCGAGCCATCACATCCAACAGTTTAATTTGTAACAATATGAATAATTATGATTTATAATTGAATCCGTTAACCCTACTTGAAATACAAAGTACAAAAGATTTATCTGTTTCTTTAACGTAGATGATTGAAATCGAGATTGGTTTGCTTGAGATAATGATTAACGAAACACACAAAACTGTCAAACTAATTTCTTAATCCAAAGTGTCAGGATCGTTTCTAATCTTTTGTATATTCGTTGCGAAATCAAATGAATAATGTTTTATAAATCTACAGAGAGAACGAACGTAGCCAATTATTGACCATTTATTTGAGAACAAAAATTGTTGAAATTGAGCAAATCTAAATCCAAATAGTAACAAGAAGGATGCAATTTTGATTTGAAGACTTTAATTCCAATTCAAGATGCCTCCATTATTGGAAAATCAATGTTACAAGTATTCATTTTGAACTTTTTTCCTCAAAAGTCAAAATATGAAAAAGGGCAAAAAGAAGTCCTAAAGTCAAAAAGTCAAACAAGAATACAACCTTTCCCGTTAATGTTCTGTTTGCAGAAGAATTAAGAAAAAATTGTAGTATAGTAGATGTTGTGAATATAAAAAATATGGTAGGAGAGACAAAGTGAGATAGAAAATATAACTAATTATATCGGCAAAATATATTTTAAATGTGGGCCATGTTATCGTAATGTAATACTCCTCTATTTCAATATAATGTTCAAAAATATTTTAAATTTTTTCTTCATAAAAATATACTCCTTCTGTCCCGTTCGAAAGGGCACTTTTGATCAACAACAGTTAACTTTGACCCAAACATTAATGCAAATCTAATCATTATATTGAATTTTTAAAAATTGTTATTGATAAATCATTAAATGGTTTATGAATAACAATTTTTAGAATTTCAATAAGATGATTAGATTTGCATTAGGGGTGTCAGTGGTTCGGTTCAAACCGCGGTTTGAGACCGAACCATGCGGTTTAGCTCGGTTCGGTTTGATTTTTAACGATTAACGGTTCAGCTCGGGTTCCAAAAATTTATAAACCATGTGGTTCGGTTTGGTTTGCGGTCTGACTCCTTCAAACCGAACCAAACCAAACCGAACCAAACCATTTCGAGCTGAACCGCCAAACCGAACCACCGAGCTGAACCGCCAAACCGAACCATCAAGCTGAACCACCAAACCATTGATTCTTAACCAGTGATTATTTTGATTTTATTTCAACCCTTGGATCTTTCAAACCCTAAACTAAATTACCTAACCCTCCCTTTCCCTTTTCAATTTTCATTTCTCCAGTCCATCCAACGCCTCCTTTCTCAGTCTTCGTCTCCTAACCCTCCCGTTCCTCAACGGCGCCTTCTTTCCTTAACGACGGCGCCTTCGTTCCTCCGCCTCACTCCCCCAATGCCTCCTTTCTCACTCTTCATCTCATTCGCCTCCCTTTCCTCCGCCTCACTCCCTGAGGAAATATGAACATCTAAAAGGATTGAGAGAAAGTTTGAGCTTGAACCAAATGTAACAACAACTGATGCATAACAAGAACATAATATATCTACGATATTATTACCGAAACATGTAACAGTTAAGTAGTAATCTATATGTATAAAAGTGGTTTGTAATTTTAATGTCTTTTACATAAATAGGTAACGTTTGGAGTTGGACAGGTTTGTGATTCGGACCGCGGTCTAGACCGCAGTTTGGACCGCGGTTTGAACCGCTTAATGGAACCGCGGTTTGAGACCGAACCAAACCAAACCGAGGTGGTTCGGTTCGGTTTGAAATTTTTCATGGTTCGGTTTGGTTTGGGATTTCTCCAAACCGAGTACTAGCGGTTTGGTCTCTAAATTTGTCCAAACCGAACCAAACCGAACCATTTACACCCCTAATTTGCATTAATGTTTGGGTTAAAGTTAACTGTTGTTGATCAAAAGTGCCCTTTCGGACGGGACGGAGGGAGTATATATTTTTTAAAAGGAAAAAATGTTACTCCCTCCGTCCCACTTCAAGGGTCCTAGGGTAGTATTTCATGCTTCTTAATTTTTTTTTTAAAAAAATGAATAAAAAATTGCAAGTGAGTAGAAGATTAAAGAAGAGAGAATGTAAAAGTTAAAACATTTATGATAAAACCTCTTTTTGATTGGTTTTTTTTTTGTAAATATGATAACATTATAAGGGTATAGTGAATGTTTTTTTTGTAAATATATTTACATTATAATGGTATAAATATCCGAAACACTGTTCAAAATTTGTCATTTATAAAATGAGACTCTTAGTCTGAGACGGAACAAAAGAAAAAGTAGGACCCTTTGATGTGGGACGGAGGGAGTATATATTTTTAAAATATTTATTTTAAACAGAAAAAATGTAATTATGGTACTGCGAAATCATATCATTATTTCTTTGATATTATTTTGGGACCCACAATTATGTTAATTGCTCTTCCTTAGTTATTGGAATTTTTCTAGTATACGTGTTTTAGCCTTGGACCATAAACTTAAAGAAAGTTAGCCATTCAAATCCAGTTTGCACTCGAACATCTACGTACCCGATTGTCGCTACCTTAATCTTTCTTCCAGATGATAATAGAATTTGGTTCAGTGTGTGAAATAATGTCTCTAATACACAGTGACGCCATGTGACATATGTACGTGTAGTTCGAATGCATAATAGCTCAAATTAAATATAATTTTTTTATAATAAATATAAATCATGTTACAGTAAAAGTAGTGATGTTGCCAGGATCTTCCTCAACAGCAACTTCACCGTTGTAGTCTATCCTCGATATCTCCGGCTCCTTCTTCTCCGACTGATCTGCACACACTCAAACGTTAACTAAGCCGGGGGCGGCTCCGGCGTAAGCCCCTCCGGCGTGAGGATAAGTGTTTGCTTGAAAGGAAGGTAAACTAACAATATTGAAGGAGGCTGTGTGTGTATCAATGGACGTACCTTGGAATGAAGCTTTCCCATCTTATTTATACCCCTTACCCTCGTGCCTTGCATGTGACATCCTCACATTTCATGCCTCATGTCAAGTGTCACCACTTCATTGGTCCTTTATAAAGTAAACCCTCAACACGTGATCATCAATCCCAATGCATAACCGTCTAATGGGGCCCACTTGGTAGATATTTATATGTCGCCTCTGGTGCACATCAACTGAGATCCCTCTCTCGCCGGGTAAAGTCACTTACTATTATATGTCGCCTCGCCCTCATGTATTGCCTTACCATCATGTATCGCCTCAAGTCTTTATCGCCGGCTTTCCCCATAATACGTCGCTATTTACTATCTTAGTTTTCCCCCTTCTTAATGAAATTAGCGGGATACTTCCTGTCTCGCATTCCTATGATCCTCTTTGGGTCGTCGGTAACCTCATCTCCTTCTTGGGTCGTATCCCACTTTTGGGCCCATCGGTTACTCTCTCGCTAATAGATTTGGGCCAGGCCCAATTGTTATTACTGGACAGCATCAGAAGCCCCTAAGTTTATGGCGAGATTCATTTATGGTCTCGCCAAAAACTTTATGTTTAACGCCTCCTTATTCTGCGACACATAAATCCTTCTTCAAGAAGCTACCATTGAAATCTCCATCCATACACGTGTCCCTTTCAAGGTATCCTTTTAGATTTTAACGGGCCGTCATTTGGGAAATGTGCCAAATTGTGAGGGAAAATTTTAAAATTTTTCCCAAACGTCACATCAATCATTTCCTTGAAACCCTCTCTCATATAAATACCAAATTACTTTCGCCATTCCCCTTTTTACTCTTCTTCATCCTCACTTGAACTCTTACAAACTCCGACGAAACCCCAACCTTGATTCCGACTGTTCTTCTTCATTTTCACCGTTCATTCAACGATTTTCTCCCCAAAATTGTTTCTTGACCTTTCTTCTGTTCATTTCTAACCATCTGGGCAGTGATTTGATGCATTATTTCTCGATCCTCAGGACTCTACCTTCTTTTTCGCTTTGTTCATCTTTTCGGTGACTCTTCATCTTTCCAGGCCAGTTTTACTCATCATCAGGTAATTTTTTCAAAACCCTTCATATTCTTTAAACCCTTAGTTTTGATTTCCATATTTTTGTCCCAATTATTTGAATCTTGTTATTCCTTCACCCCATAAAATTTTTCCCAAACTACCCTTCATGGCTAGATATAAAACTTGTGCTAGGCGGGTTAGATACGGTATATGCCAGGTTTCAGGCGGTCTATATAGACGCCTGCGAACCACTTGGGCGAGATTGCCCAAGGCCGACATAATTAGGCTACTTGTTGAGAATTGGATGGATCCTTTGATAATCGACTCTCTCGAAATCCAAGGCCGCTTCTTTCTTTCACCTTCAGCCCCTATGTCCCGTATTTTTACTTCACACACAGAATTAGTTCGATTTATCAAGGACAAATATGAACCCAATTTAAGCGACTCATCTGAATCCCATTGTGTCGCTGATCCTTTTTCCAAGCGTAGGATGCATTATAAATCAGTCCTTTCTTCTTCTTCTTCCAGTGAATCCTGCGAGATGACTGATCAAACGGCTTCTTCTCCCGCGGCGGCTTCCAGCAATCCCTCTTCTTCAAGAGTTCAAAATCTCCGCTTGCCTGAAGGTACCCTCTTTACCAATCCCGCCCATGCCGAGGCGGGATCATCACTCGCACCAGATAACAGTTCCCTCATTCCCAATCCCATTACAGATTGGCACAGATCATACCACATAGATAGTTCCATTTACCAAATTTCTGACTATCAAGGCGACCTATCTCTCGCTCATTTAAGAGAAATGCGTGATGGTATAGTAGTTTTCCCTTCCCAGCTCAAAGCAGGACTTAGAATTCCTCTTGATCCTTTCCTTTGCGAAATCTTATTCAAAGCCCAAGCCCTGATCACTGAAATTCATCCCAATGCCCTTAGAATCATTACTGCCTTTATTGTCATTTGTCGCTCCCTTCGCAAAGAACCCTCTATTACTGCCTTACTTACTATATTCAAAGGCTATAAACAAACCAGCCAACTTGAAGATGATGTAGTTGAAACCCGTCTTTCTCTACAATACCAAAGAGGTCCCAAGGTCCTTACTCCCCTTCCTACAAAAGTTCATGACTGGATGGACGATCCTCTTTTCATTGTTTCTCGTGTGGGGTGGTCTCACCCCGCCAACCTTTACCCTATAAATCCTCAGATTGAGTCAAAATCTACGCCCGTGGCTGGAGACAATGCCCTTATTGCCGCCATTCGCGCCTTAGCCACTCGTCCCGAAAATTCTCCTGTTAGTACTCCCCAACCTCTCATTTCTTGGAGAGGCATTTTACGAGATAGAGGATTGCTCAACCAAGTGGGCATTGCTGACAACTTGCCCCGCGTTCAACCGCGAGTTCCCATAAGCCATGTTCACTTTGATGGGTGGGAGCTGTAAGTACCCAAATCTGGCTCATGCCTTCCGGTTAAATTTCCCGGCAATTTCGATAAATTTCCCGGTAATTCCCCGGACCTTCCTAGTGTTCCGGAAATGTCCTGGAGCAGTCCCAAATTAAAATTAGGGCTGAAGGAAGCCTTCCTAATTAAGAAAACACGTTTTTCTTAATTAGGGAGAAGGTTCTAGAATAATGCCACCTTGCATGGTTCTAGAATGCTGAGTCACAATGGATAAGCCGCGCGGTTTGCATTAGCTCGGCGCCTGCCGCACGGCTTCATTAGCCTTATCCAGACTGCCTATAAATAGAGCCCTCCTCTACCCATTTAAACACAAAAATCATCCACCATCACACATAATACGTAAAATACACTCCCAAGAGCTGCTGGAAGTCCAAAAAGGTGAAGAAGAAGGCCAAGAAGCCACCTCCCTCCTCCTTGAAGATCCCAAGATCAACTCCTCCTCCTAGCTCCATCCAAAGAAGAAGAGGAAGCCATTGGTAACCTCGCACACCCTAACCTTGCATCCCAATTGCTCTATGTGATTCTAATTACTCATTGCATTTCATATATTGCATATTATCTTGCTTGGGACTTGGTAGATTAAAGATCATATCTTTATACCCCCTTCCCCTTTGCATGCATTAGACATCCTTTGTCATTAAAAATGTAGTCTTTATCCATAAAGGTGCATCCTTTGCACCTAAAACCCCCATTTTCCAATAAAAATGTCATCTTTATGCATCCTTTGTATATAAAATACAATCTTTTTCAATAAAAATGCATCCTTTGCATAAAAATCATGTCTTTACATTCAAAATGCATCCTTTGCAATAAAGATCACTTCTTTAAATCAAAAAGCATCCTTTGCAACCCAAAAATGTCATCTTTTCACTAAAGTGTCATTTTTATCATACATTCCCCCATGTCCCCATTAATAACCTTGGAGCGGACCGGTGTAAAAGATCCTATCTTTACATCGTTCCTTCCATTAAAGGTTCATGATCTCTTTAGAAAGGGATAACCTTGAACCCGATATCTCCGATTATCACTTAAGACGAGCATGAAGCATCTATATGAGCTCAATCGTCTTAAGGTGTAGGATTGATGGGTTAAGGACATTTCCTTCCTAAAGAACCTCATTTTGAACTATAAAAGGGAGTCATTCTCTCGATCACGCAAGTCCCGAGGTTAAAAAAAAAGCGATGATCACAAGTCCAAGATGAGGACGAGATCATAATCCCGAATACATAAAATTCCAAGAAATCCCGAGCGACAACCAATAAATGGTTTGTACGTCCGGAAGACGACTTGGGACATTCCCTCCTTATTTTCAAACACATGAACACAAGAAAGCACGCAAGCAAGCACGATTAATGAAATCATGGGAGACTTGCTCCGGCAAGGCACCTTGGGTGAACGCCAAACGTTCTTCCCAAGGGGTAACTTAACCTCCGAACCCATAAAACCTTTTTTTCAAAGTTTTGAGGTAATCAAAATGGCGTGGCGACTCCATTTTTCAAATTAAACCGGATGTCTTCAAACTCGCGTGAATCCAACAAAAACAAAATTTGGGCACACATTCACAGTTGGGCGACTCTGCTGGGGATATCCCAAAGGAGAAAAGCTTTTATTTTCAAAACAAAAGAATCGATACTCGGTATATAGGTGGAAACCACTTACCCTTCCTGTACACTCCCTGACGTGGGAGTTGGGATAACCGGTGGTTTAACAATCCACGTACCAGTATCCCTTTTCGAAAAACAATTTTGAAAAATAAAAGAAAGCTTTTCCCTTTGAAGCGGGTTAGACTCCCATCGCCGATTTCATTAATCGCGCTTGCTTTCTTTACCATGCATTGCATCATTTGCATCTTGGAATCTGTGCATACTTTGAAACGGGAAATAACCCGAAAAATAGCAAAAGGAGTGGAACCTGGAAAATTGATCCATGCAGTCGTACGGCTCAATCCTCATTGGATTCGGCCGGGCGACCTCGGTGGCAATTCCACCGGGAAAAATCATGGTTAATCTGGCGAGTCCTAGCGGCTTGGGGCTATTCGGCTCCATGGCGGACCAGGGCTCCCGAGAAAATTTACGTGCTTATGTGTTGCATTCTCCCCGTCCCGAAAATCATTCCTTTAAAACACATTATGAAAATCTCTGTTTTAACTCAAAAGGAACATTTTTAGGAGACCGCACACTACGCGCACTTTGATATATCCTGTACACTTTTGCACGCACGTCCTTCAAACCCGAGGGTGGTTCAGTGCAATCACGGGCGGCCTTACGATGCTCCGGGCGCGCACGGAATCATCCCAACCTCCCCATGGCAGCCAGTGTCGACCAATGCACAGTTCGTGTCACACGTTTCAAAAAACCGTGACTTTTGGTTGGTTTTTGGTCTAGTCCGTGTCATATAGCCCAGTTGCATACTCACGTAAAGGTCAAGCCTTAGCTCATAACGGAAGCCAAGATTGTCGCTCAAGCGAAATTCTGCCGAAATTTCGACAAGGAAAAATCGGTGGGATCTTGACTCCGACATTGACTATTGACCTTGACCCGCACGGAATGCGTAAGAGTCAGGACCGAGTCTTTGCCAAAAATCAAAAGATCTTTCGCTCAAGCGAAGCTCTGCCAGAATTGGCAAGATCTTGACCGGCATTGACTTCGATTCTAACTCACGCACTGCGTATGCAACGAAGTTCAATGTGACACTGTGTCATCCGGCTTTTTACCGCCCGACCCATGCCTATTATTCTCTCGGACATTACCGAAAGTCAGAAACCGTCATTCGCTCAAGCGAAACTCTGTCAAAGATCCGTCAAGGCAGAGAGACGAGATTTTCCCGGTACTGCCTTGACTATAATCCGCATTGCTCGTGCGTTGAAAAGTCCTATGACCCGCTAGGCCCGATAGGAGCGTTCTTTACTCTCGGTTGGTGGGATCCGCGTGCCCTATAGGACCCTCGCCGGTGTCCACCTGGGAGGTCGAAATACGGGTGGAATACGAGGGGCTTATAGACGTAGTGACGGAACCCACGATCCGGGATCTAGAGTAGTTGAAAAAAAGAAGGGCGAGAATCCCTTTTCCAACCAAATAGATATTAATAAAAGACAACATTTTAAGTAAACTTGAAGATTCTAATTTGCATATTACACGAGCCTTCAAATTTAAACACCTACCCCGAGTCTAAACCTTTCCTATCCCTTTCCGCGGCGAGAAAGAAGTGGGTGAGAACACCGGGTCGGCGACTTGTTAGCGCAGAATCCTCGGACGGTTCGCGAGAATCCTCGGTTTCGAGAGTCGAATGGCCGATTTGACAGAGAACAGTGCTGGTTTGGGTAACCAGATGACTAGGGAAGAAGAGCTAACCTTAGCCCTGGAAAACAGTCGTAAGGCCCATGAGGAACAGCAAGCCACGCTCATTGAAGCGCTTCGTCGTCATGGAGTTCAAATAGTGGTCGAGCCCAACGGTTCCTTGGTAATGGTAGAAGATGAGCCTCCAGAAGCAGCCATCTCAGCTCCATCAACCTATAACCAATGCCCTCCTCCATCCTCATACGATCCCTTATCTAGGATTACCCCTCTTCAGTCCTTTCCAACACCCCAAGCTGTTAGGGTCCCGACACCCTCGCTTCCTCTGCATCCCCCCACGGGACCTTTTTCCTCCTTTCAGCCTGAGCCTACTTTGGAATCCCAGTGCCAATTTGACCTTTCCAATTTTGTCAACGCACGTGAATTTGCCTACCTCTCGGACGGCTACGGTGAAGAGTCGGTTGGAAACGAGAATAGGAATGGATGGATTTACTGGCGATGATGACAGTTCAGTAAAAGGAATGGACTTGGAGTCAACGGAAGTGAAACCCGAGGGGCAAGATGAGGTAGAAAGCCACGGACTGGAATAGGGGATGAAATCACTTCAAAGTGTGTGCGGCCTATGCAAAGGCTCGGAGAAGGATGATGTAGTGTATGAGTCCTATATCCTAGAGTTCAATACTCCGTACAAGGACTTGGTAGGCGAATGGAGGAACTTGATCGAAGCTTTAGCCAAAGAGGGAAGTGGGCTCCGCCCACCGATCTGGAACATGTAAGCGTCGCCGAAGCCAAACTCTCATCGGGAAGGGTAGACTCTATCACGGTGTTAGTAGTCACTCCTGAAACTTGGTACGAAGAAGAATGTATGGATGCCTTGGAAAGAGTCTCGAGTTTAGGCGACCCCGAGTCCCTTTATGTCCTACGATGATAATGATGTTTTCTGGTAATCCCTAAGCCCGAGGAAGAGTCCGAGATACCCCTCATATGGCGTCAAGTATCTCGACCTGCTTTTGCTCTCATTGGTCATCGAGTCAAGGCGAAAGTTCCCACGAGAGCTACCGTAGTGACACCGATGAAGACACGGTCGAAGTGCCGAAAGGAACAATAGAGGAGTGGTTAGCCCGAAGCCAAAAAGCCCGGAAAATCTCTCGACAATAAGGAAAAGGAACCCGCCATGAGGTTTGACCCCGCAGAAATCCTTATTGATGATGGAATTTCCCACTTCGAGAAAATGTTTGGCCAACGTCAAAGATGCCGTCGGAAGGTTGACCCCCGGGGAAAGAAAAGACATGCTTGACGGTGATGAGGAATGTGATCCTACTCTGTTAAAAAGTTGCTAGGTTCGGATGAGAAAGCCATTTGCCAAGCTCCAAACTCCGGAAGTGATAATTCTTGTTGCATGCCGACTTTGAAAAGTTTGAATGAGACTGTGAAAGCTTTAAACGGAGAATGTGAAGTTGAAATCAGCCGGTCAAACTCGAGAAAAGGTCAAAAAGCCGGTAACCCGGGACCAGATTCGGGAAGCCGCCTATGCTTCCGGCGGACCGTCAATCGGATCAATCGCGAGAATTAGCCATACGCCGGTAAGAATCCGCCTCGACTTTAAAAGAATTGTGAGAATCCTCCAGTAGGAATAGTGACCAAGGAAAATCCAATGTCTATGTGATGACTCGGTGCAGGCGGATGAATGTTGAGCGGCTAAGGGTGACAAAAGAAGCACCGTCTCCGAGCCAAAAACGAGATAAAAGACCTTATAAGCCGAAGCGTAAAAGCGACTCGATAAGGAGGATCCGTCCTAACTCGGTTGAAGTGTACCCAAGCCAATATCTCCTTATGGTCCTGTTGACCTCCTCATACCCTCATAAGTTGAAGCTAGAAGAAAGTTTGGCCAAGACCATGGGTGCCCATAGATGTCACCCCGGATGAGGTCGTCCAAATGATTGGAAATATCCATTACGGAAACATCATTACCTTCACCGAATTAGACACCGCCAAAGTATGGGGCTAGTCATAACGAACCTCTTTACATCACGGTCCGAGTTAGAAGAACGTCGATTGCCACGAGTATTAGTCGACGGAGAGTGCAATGAATGTCTTGCCGGCTAAAATGATGGATTTATTGGATACGAAGCCAACGGACTTAAAGCCTTCTAGTCGGACTATTAAGGCCTATGACTCCCTTTGCACGATCGGTTTTGGGGATCGCCACTCTCAAGATGTGGTTCGGAAAAAAGGTCGTGGACGTTGATTTTCAAGTTATTGACATTCCGATTTCATTTCTTGCCTTCTTTGGGACGGCCTTGGATCCACCGGATAAACGGGGTAGCCTCTACTTTGCATCGGTGCGTCAAATTTCGGTCGAGTGATGGAACTATCACCACCATTTATGGGGACGGTGTCACGGTAGAAGGAACCGGCCTGGGATATCCCGATATTGGAGATCGAAGCACGATGATGAAGGTTTAGCATTGACCGGATTCTCCGTAGCTTCTTCCAAGGCACAAGTGTGTTGACCGACCTCACCACTACTTCCGATAAAATCCCTCCACTTGCCGCATGAGAATGATGCGAAAAATGAGTTATCTTAGGGACTTGGATTGGGTAGAAGACTTCAAGGTCGTAACACCATCATTGATGTGGAGGAACAGACTACCGAGATATGGCTTGGGGTACAAACCGAACTCTCGGGATGCCGAGAAAAGCTAAAGGCACGAAAAGTGAAGGGTCCGGCTCCATCCTTACGGTCTGTCTCGACCCATTACTTTACAAAAGGAGGGACACAATATGATGAAAGTGATCGCGGATCTCCTTGCAGAAAACCCTTCTAGAGAACCTTGAGAAAGTTAGGGGAAAGCCGGCCAATCCCGTTCGAAGAATGTTCCTTGATTTGCCGGATATCCACAGGGCTACCACTACCATTCGAGAATGAGTACGTCTTCAAAGGAAATCCGGCCGGTGTCAAAGAGTCGGCATCGGGACAATGGACTTCTCCGCCTTTGAGTTAGCTCTTCCAAAGATCAGCCCAGATAGAAGGCGCGGCGGTGAAGACGGTCGGTGGGGTTTGCAAGAGTTGTTTGACGAAGAAGCACAAATCCCGCACTTGATCGACTTCGGTTCGTATGATGAGATAGTTGCCGTTATTGGAGACGATGGTGAAAGTCATTTTGATCCTCGCACTTTGGTGACTAAGACAAACGCCATTGAAGAATTGGGAGACATTCTCGGGGCCGATAGCCGGTCGACGGCAAATGATCACGGAGCTTGGATTGGTACCCCGTCCTTCTCAACCCGGGCCGTGTCAAACACCCCGTTGTCTATTCGCCGAGTCAGGAATCTTTGAATTCCGGTCCTCGAGTCATCCGAAGGCCTCACGCCCGAGGATTATGAAAATGTAATCGATGTCATCTTTCCCCTTATTTTGAATGAAATGACAAATCCTTCGATTATCCTCTTATTGCCAACTTAACAAATGATAAATTAACTCAAAACTTAACAACGAGTTAATAATGAATCATTTGAACAAGATGCAAACACACTAAACGAACAATACATTAAAGAAATCTTTAAGGGGTTTCGTAAAAGAGGAAAACCGGGCCCAAGCCGCGAGGAGGTTTTGATAAGTGTGAACACAGGTACTATTGAGGAACCTAAAGAGACACATTGGAAGCTTCTTCCAGGGGGTTGAAAGGGACAGATTGATCGAGCTGCTCAGAGAATACGTCGACGTGTTTGCATGGTCATACAAGGATATGCCGGGGCTAGACGGTTCGATAGTAGAGCCTGAGAATCCCTCTAGCACCGAGATGCTAAGCGATGCAGCGTAAACCGAGAAAGATTAAGCCGAAATGGTCTCTACAGGTCAAAGAAGAAATTGAGAAGCTACTGCGGGTAGGGTTCTGTTGGGTTTTACGGGTCCATGCGCAGCGGAATTAAGCATTAAAAACATAAAACCCAAGAAGCCCTAGGATCCGTTCTATACAATTAATTTGAATATCAATGAAATAGAATTAAACCAACCTTGAAACGCTTTCCGGTCTTGAGCTATCGAACGATTTGATTATATGATATTGAATCACAAACTTCGTTCTTCAACTTGCTTGAACTCTAGGTCTTGATCGATGAACGAGCGAAGACCCTCTTTTGGTATCCACACCTTCGAATGAATCCAAGAATAATTTCTTGTCGATTGCTAGATCTAAACCTTGAAGAATATTGAGAGAATTTGATTGTGAATTTTGCTTTAAAATTTCGGCTAGACTTTTAGGTCTGACAGAACCCCTGTATTTATACTACAAATAGTGTAAATACCTCTTCTAATCAAATTAGGAGAGACGAGTGTCAAAACGCGTATTGGCCTATTATGTCGCGCGGTATATCAAGCCATTGGCTGGATATGTCGCGTGACATAAGTAGCCGGTTCTGTGTCTCTCAATCATTCTTCCTCCGGTTTAACCAATTCATTCTAGTTGTGTGTGACCCAATAGGATTACATCATGTTGGCAATGAGATCGATCATATCGAACCTCATAAGACATCAGCGGAATCTAGCAAGCCATTATGTCTACCCAAATGATGCAACGTAAGAGTTCACGTTTCCAACGGTGTACTTCCATTTATCCCTTTTGTCTCACGATGTTATATTGAACACAAGTCATGGTCCTTGTCGACTTGTTATTGTTCAATGCTTTCTCGATTCTTGAGTATAATGATAATTCCAATCATATTGGGGTACGGCCATACACTTTCATCATTATCATTCATCGAGGGGCCCAAGCATAACATCTCTCTTCCAAGGGACACACTCCTTCTTGACTAATCATCCTTCCCATCATGAATCCGATCATGCCAATGATAGTCTTTATAGATATCGTGTTAAGATATCGTTTGACTAAAATCAAACATGGCTTTCATCATATGTAAGATTATGATAGTCTCAGGTCTAGGAAATAAATGAAGTAACCGTATGAGATTTAAGTATGACATTTGACCATTACATAAATCTCATGCGGGTCATGTCGATCACTTGTTCTCTAACAAGTACCCATAATTTCAATGTGCATCTCTTATGCATATAATCATCACATGATTATCCATTGACAATTATACTAATTTATTCTCTTAATAATTAGGACGGTGATTATTATAAACAAATATACAAAACATATAATAATCAAATAATAAACATCTCATATAATAATAAATAATGTCAACACATAAGTCTATCAATCATAGGCCTAGGGCATAACACCAACAGTCTCCCACTTGCACTAGGCCCAATCTACCATGTATCGAATACCCATGGACCTAACATGACCATCATGTTTAGCTTGTGAGAGAGCCTTAGTTAGTGGGTCCGCCACGTTGTCATCAGTGTCTACTCTGCATATCTTAACGTCTTCCCTTTCACATATCTCACGGATAATGTGGAAACGTCGAAGTATGTGTTTGGATCTCTAGGTGTGATCTTGGTTCCTTTGCTTGTGCAATGGCACCATTGTTATCACGGTAAAGTTCAATAGGATCTCTGATGCTTGGAACGACTTCCAAATCACTAATGAACTTCTTGATCCAAAGCTGCTTCCTTAGGCTGCGTCGGATGCCGCTATGTACTCGGCTTCGGTTGTAGAATCAGGCGACGGTACTTTGCTTGGAACTTTTCCAACTCACAGTGCCTCCATTAAGCATAAACAAAAATCCAAGGCTGCGATCTAAAATCATCTTTGTCAGTTTGGAAGCTAGCATCTGTGTAGCCTTTGACTACAAGATCTTCTTCCATTCCTCCAAAGACCAAGAATGCATCCTTAGTTCTTCGTAAGTACTTAAGGATATTCTTGACTGCTATCCAATGTGGTTCGCGGGATCCGATTGGTACCTACTCGTCATGCTTAGAGCACACGAGACATCGGGTCTAGTACATAACATAGCATACATGATAGACCCAATTGCCGAAGCATATGGAATACCATTCATTCTCTTTCGCTCATCATTAGTCTTTGGACATTGATTCTTGCTAAGAGATATACCATGCAACATTGGCAAATTCCCTCTTTTAGAATTTTCCATTTGGAATCTTCTAAGGACTTTGTCAATGTAAGTACTTTGACTTAAACCAATCATCCTCTTGGATCTATCTCTATAGATCTTGATACCAAGGATATATGCGGCTTCGCCCATATCTTTCATTGAAAAGCACTTTCCCAACCAAGACTTGACAGTCTCTAGTGCAGGAATGTCATTTCCAATGAGTAAGATATCGTCGACATACAACACTAAAAATAGTGCTACGCTCCCACTAATTTTCTTGTATACACAAGGTTCATCTTCGTTCTTGATAAAGCCAAATTCCTTGATTGCTTCATCAAAACGTAGATTCCAACTCCTTGAAGCTTGCTTCAATCCATAAATGGATTTCTGCAACTTACACACCTTGTTAGAATTTTCTAGACTGACAAAACCTTCAGGTTGTATCATGTATACATCCTCAAGTAACTTCCCATTAAGGAAAGCTGTTTTGACATCCATTTGCCATATCTCATAGTCATAATATGCGGCTATGGCAAGTAAAATTCTAATAGACTTAAGCATAGCTACAGGCGAAAAGGTTTCATCATAGTCTATGCCATGAATGCCTATATACCTTAGCTACTAGCCTAGCCTTATAGGTGTGCACCTTCCCATCCATGTCGGTCTTCTTCTTGAAAACCCATTTGCACCCTATGGTTTTTACACCTTCGGGTGGATCAATCAAGTTCCAAACTTGATTATCAGCCATGGATTGTAATTCGAACTTCATGGCTTCTTGCCATTTTTCCGAAGTCCGGAGCGGACATCGCTTCTTGATAGCAAGTGGGTTCATCATTTTCGATTAACTCCACTTCATCACTTTCCGTAACGAGAAATCCATATCTCTCGGGTTCGGATCGTGATCTACCACTTCGGCGAGGAACTTGTGCATCTTGAACCGGTTCCACAACGGTTTGTGAACTTGGTTCAGTTTCTACCATTGGTTCAATGTTGTTTTCGGGTTCTCGAACTTCTTCGAGATCTATTTTACTCCGCTTTGGTTCCTTTGCGAAGAAACTCCTTTTCTAAGAAAGTACCATTTCGAGCAACAAACACTTTGTTCTCGTTTCGGTTGTAGAAATAGTATCCTTTGGTTTCCTTAGGATATCCCACAAAAACACATTTATCAGATTTAGGTGCTAGCTTGTCAAGAAGTTAACTTCTTGACATATGCATCACAACCCCAAATCTTCATGAAAGACACACTAGGTTTTCTTCCATGCCACATCTCATATGGGGTCTTTTGAACCGATTTGGTAGGAACTCTGTTTATAGTGAAAGCGGCAGTTTCTAGTGCATGTCCCCAAAAGGATAAAGGAAGCTCAACTTGACTCATCATAGAGACGAACCATGTCTAACAAAGTTCTATTCCTCCTTTCAGACACACCATTCCATTGTGGTGTTCCGGGTGGAGAGAGTTCGAAACGATTCCACAACTCTTAAGATGATGTCAAATTCTTGGCTCAAATATTCACCACCTCGATCGGATCGAAGTACCTTAATAGTTTTGCCAAGTTGATTTTGCACCTCATTTTGAAATATTCGAAATATCTCAAACGATTCACTCTTATGTTTCATTAGATAAACATATCCAAATCTACTATAATCATCAATGAATGTTATGAAGTACCGAAATCCTCCCTAGCATCGCTACTCATAGGCCCACATACATCGGTATGTATGAGTCCTAATAAGTCGCCCGCCCTTTCACCGGTTTTGGTAAATGGGTCCTTGGTCATCTTGCCAAGTAAACAAGATTCGCATGTCTCATATGATTCATAATCATGTGAGTCCAAAAATCCATCTTTGTGGAGTTTAGAAATGCGTTTCTCGTTTATATGGCCAAGACGACAATGCCATAAGTAAGTGTGGTTTACATCATTGGGTTTAGATTTCTTGTTAATGTTATAGACATCATTATCGCGATTTTCAACATCAAGAATATAAAGGCCATTGAATGAAACGGCGATACAATAATGCATATCACTCTTGTAAATAGAAAATTTCTTATCACATATAAGAAAATTAAAACCTTCATTATCCAAACATGAAATCGAAATAATATTCCTACTTAAAGCTGGAACGTAATAACAATTGTTCAAAACAAGTATTAGTCCACTAGGTAAAGTAACTTCATAAGTTCCTACGGCTAATGCGGCAACTCTTGCTCCATTCCCCACACGTAGGTCCACTTCACCTTCCTTAAGCATCCTTCTGTTCTTTAGACCCTGCACATTTAAACAAATGTGAGTTCCACATCCGGTATCCAATACCCAAGAACTAGAAGTAGATAGGAATATATCTATAACAAAGATACCTGAAGTTGAAGCAACTCCTTTGCTCTTCTTCAGTGCTTCCTTGTATTTTGCGCAATTTCTCCTCCAATGTCCAATCTCATTGCAATGGAAGCGGATTGCGTCCTCTTGGGACTTAGGCTTAGCCTCTTTAGGCTTGGAGGCCTCTTTGGGCTTGGCAACCTTTGCCTTAGGATTAGCAACCTTTGCTTTTCCTTTACCCTTGAACCCTTTCCCTTGTTAACCATTAGCACTTGATCGGTCTTCTTCTCGACAATGCTGGTTTCCGCAGTAGTCAACATTTGAACTAACTCGGAAAGGTTTCTATTCATTCCACCCATGTTATAGTGCATTATGAAATGACTAAAACTTTTAGGTAATGAATTCGGTATTATGTCGGTAGCCAACTCTTGGCTAATTGGAAAACCGAGCCTTTCAAGATGCTCGATGTGGCCCTTTAGCTTGAGAGCATGGGGACCGGCTTGTCCTTCACTCATCTTGCATGAGGTCAAGGATGCAAGCTGTGTTGTACCTTTCTTGCCTAGCTTGAATTTGGAACATTTCCATCGGCCGATTGTTTAAGTCATTGTCCCCAAGTGCTCAAGATTCTTCTGAAGACTCTTGCACATGGCGGAGAGCATAAGGCAACTAACATCTGTAGAGTCACGCTTGTGCTTCGATATTGTTCCCTTATTGCCCTAGCAGCATTGGCAGCGGGTTCGGGTGGAATAGGTTCGGTGAGAACGTACAGTTTCTCCTCTTGTTTGAGAACAATTCTCAAACTACGGATCCAATCCATATAGTTTGTACCATTCTCTTCCAACTTTTCCTTCTCGAGGACAGATCGCGGTGAAAAGTGATTATTGTTTGATGCCATTTATTCTACAAAAAGATATACATAAAATATGAACACATATAAGTAAACATATCATATGAGAAGTATAGTGCATTTAAATAAATGCTCCCACTAAATTATACACCTTCAAATGCAAATAAGCATAATATACATTTAATGGGCTAAGATCCAACTTTAATTCAATTTCAAGTTTGCTATGGCAAACCGCTCAAAATTAAATTAATTAGGTAGAAAACATCAATCATATCACATATATGACTCTTAGATCTTTTATGAGATCAATTCAAGACATCATATGTCTAGGCATATTTTAATCTCATCTTATGCCTTGGGTCCAAAACCATTTTGATAACCCAATTAAGTTCATTCACTTTAAAACGTATAGGAACCACCATTTCCTCATCTTGCTCGCATTCGAATAGAATCAAAGCACCTTGCTATGGCAAGCCCACCAAAACTATCCGAATGGTCTCAAGTGTTTTTAATCATGAATTGGCATAAAGAACTTAAAAGTTAAATGAAGGTTCTTTAAAGGTAGATCATAAGCATATCAGAAAGATAGTCAAAATCATGCACCAGGTAAGTTCCCAGGAAGATAGGTGAGCCGCAAGGACTTCTTAAGTACCAACTCTTCCTTAGACAGAACTCTCCTAGACATGCATAATTAGAAATCAACTCTGATTAGGCAACATAATCCTTACCTTTTTATAAACAATCAGTTTCCTTTTAAATTTCGCGTATTTATGACTTGTTTCCATAAACAATCATAAGATCCAAAATTTACAATGTCTAAATCTAAACATATTAGGAAACTAAATATCATGTTTCAACTAAACATCTAATTTAATAATTCTTAACAATTAAGAACAAATAATTCATGCATCGCAACAATTAATAAAACACATTTAAATTAATTAAGCATGCATAAACAATGAATCAATCTAGCATGGACTTATAAACTCAATTTTATAACATCCAGTTTTCATACACATTGCAATAATTATTAAAATCATATTTTAATCAATTAATCATGTATATCAATGAATCAATCTATCGCGGACTTATAAACTCAATTTTATAACATCCAGATTTTTCATATTAACATATCAGATTGTAAACACAATCATAGAATAGGCAAAAAATTTGAACAGACAAATTATGCCCAGTTTTGGCTTGTTATGTCGCGTGACAACATCGGCCATAGGCTTAATATGTCGCGCGACCTAGACATGCCAGTAACCTGAATTCCACATGGCTCGATATGTCGCACAACATAGGCAGCCAGGTTAGATTTCCAAGATTCGAACCAATGCCAGATTCCACGGCCAATTAAATCACATAAAACAGCCTTTTGCAGATTTAATTCAGCATAAATTGAAAACGATTTTCACATTGTTTCACATAAACAATTAAAATTCTATCACATACAAAACATGCAATAAGCATATAAACAATTTATATCTTAAACCTAGCATGTTAATTCAAACTTAATCATCCGAGCGGACTGTGATACGCTGTTGGGTTTTACGGGTCCATACGCAGCGGAATTAAGCATTAAAAACATAAAACCCAAGAAGCCCTAGGATCCGTTCTATACAATTAATTTGAATATCAATGAAATAGAATTAAACCAACCTTGAAACGCTTTCCGGTCTTGAGCTATCGAACGATTTGATTATGTGATATTGAATCACAAACTTCGTTCTTCAACTTGCTTGAACTCTAGGTCTTGATCGATGAACGAGCGAAGACCCTCTTTTGGTATCCACACCTTCGAATGAATCCAAGAACAATTTCTTGTTGATTGCTAGATCTAAACCTTGAAGAATATTGAGAGAATTTGATTGTGAATTTTGCTTTAAAATTTCGGCTAGGCTTTTAGGTCTGGAAGGAGACCCCTGTATTTATACTACAAATAGTGTAAATACCTCTTCTAATCAAATTCAGGAGAGGCAGGCTGTCAAGCGCGTATTGGCCTATTATGTCGCGCGGTATATCAAGCCATTGGCTTGATATGTCGCGTGACATAAGTAGCCAGTTTCTGTGTCTCTCAATCATTCTTCCTCCGGTTTAACCAATTCATTCTAGTTGTGTGTGACCCAATAGGATTACATCATGTTGGCAATGAGATCGATCATATCGAACCTCATAAGACATAAGCGGACTCTAGCAAGCCATTATGTCTACCCAAATGATGCAACGTAAGAGTTCACGTTTCCAACGGTGTACTTCCATTTATCCCTTTTGTCTCACGATGTTATATTGAACACAAGTCATGGTCCTTGTCGACTTGTTATTGTTCAATGCTTTCTCGATTCTTGAGTATAATGATAATTCCAATCATATTGGGGTACGGCCATACACTTTCATCATTATCACTCATCGAGGGGCCCAAGCATAACATCTCTCTTCCGAGGGACAAACTCCTTCTTGACTAATCATCCTTCCCATCATGAATCCGATCATGCCAATGATAGTCTTTATAGATATCGTGTTAAGATATCGTTTGACTAAAATCAAACATGGCTTTCATCATATGTAAGATTATGATAGTCTCAGGTCTAGGAAATAAATGAAGTAACCGTATGAGATTTAAGTATGACATTTGACCATTACATAAATCTCATGCGGGTCATGTCCAGTCACTTGTTCTCTAACAAGTACCCATAATTTCAATGTGCATCTCTTATGCATATAATCATCACATGATTATCCATTGACAATTATACTAATTTATTCTCTTAATAATTAGGGACAGTGATTATTATAAACAAATATACAAAACATATAATAATCAAATAATAAACATCTCATATAATAATAAATAATGTCAACACATAAGTCTATCAATCATAGGCCTAGGGCATAACACCAACAGGGTTCATCAGAGTCATTGAATACCCGACATGGTTGTCCAACATCGTGACCGTAACCAAGGCCAATGGGAAGGTGCGCTGCTGTGTGGATTTCCGAGATCTGAACAAGGCCAACCCCAAAGACGACTACCCTCTGCGCAAACATGACATCCCGGGGTGGACTCCACTGCCAACTACGAAGTCAAATCCTTCGTTGATGGTTTTGCGAGCTACAACCAGATCAAGATGGCGAGGAAGACTGTGAAAAGAACGGCCTTCACCACACCATGGGGAACCTCTTGTTATACGGTAATGCCATTCGAGCTCAAGAATGCCGGGGCTACTTACCAAAGGGCAGCGACCGCGCTTTTTCATGACATGATCCACATGGAGATTGAGGTCTACGTAGATGATATGATAATCCACTCCAAAGGAGAGGGTGGGCGGCACTTTGTTGACCTACGAAAATTCTTTGAGAGGTTGAGACGGCATTCCATGAGACTAAACCCTGCAAATGCACCTTCGGAGTGACAAGGGGAAAAGTGCTTGGGTATATGGTCACGGAGCGAGGTATAGAAGTTGACCCCGAAAGATCAAATCCATCATGGATATGAGGCCACCTCAAACCAGGGCGTAAGTCAAGAGCTTCATGGGTAAATTGCGATCATCGGCCGTTTCGTCAATCGGTTGACCACTATGTGCGAGCCCATCTTCAAGCTCATGAAGAAGAATGTGGACACAGAATGGACCGAAGAATGCCAAGATGCCTTTGACCAGATCAAGGCATACTTAGTACATCCCCGGTACTATGCCCCCACATAGGCAAGCCTCTTCTGCTCTATCTCATCTCGCAGACACGGCGGTTGGGGCTATGCTTGCTCAGGAAAAGAAAGACTCTCGGGTAGAAAACGCCATTTACTTTGTCAGGCCGGAAGCTACAGGGGAGTGAGCTCAATTACTCGGCATGTGAAAAGACGTGTGCGGGAGCCCAGTGCAGGGTAGTCGGCAAATTGAAGCATTATATGCGAAGCCCACCTGTGAATTTGGTCTCGAAAATGGACCCCATCAAGTACATCTTTGACAAGCCTTCCCTCTCGATGCGTTTAGCGAAGTGGTCCTTCTTCTTGGCGGAATACGACATCAACTATGTGACCAGAAAGGCCATCAAGGGTCAAGCATTGTCGGATCACTGGCGAACTTCCCATAATGAAGACAGAGGGCCTGAACCCCAATTCCCGAGATGAAGGGATCTTTGCGGTTGAGCCTGAGAATAGATGGCAATTGTTCTTTGACGGAGCCGCTAACAAAAGAGGAAATGGTGTAGGAATGCTATTGGTCGATCCGAAAGATGAGCATACCCCATAGCCCTCAAGTTGAACTTTCCTGCCACGAAGCAATGTCGCGAGTATGAAGCCTGCATTGCTTTGGTTTGGAGGCTGCCTTAGAAAAGAAATGTCAAGGAGCTCGAAGTTTACGGAGACTCGGCCTGATCATCAACCAAGTCTCCAACAAGTGGAAGACCTGGACCCTAATCTGCAACGGTATCATGCCCATATGGAGGAGTTGACTGGACGGTTCAGAGAAGTGACTTTCCACGACTTGCCGAGGGAAAAGAACAGATTCGCAGATGCCCTAGCTACTCTAGCCTCATTGGTAGAGATCCCAGGGAAAAGCCATAAAGCCCTTCAGAGTGGGTAGAAGAGAAGCCCCGGCCTTCTGTTATGAAGTGGACACAGGACCCGAGCCACATAAAGGAACCTTGGTACAATCAGATTTACCAATTCCTCAAAGACGGAGAGTCGGCTTTCGAGAGACGAAGAAGGTAGACCAAAAGAAGGTGTCAAGAGCCAAAAGCTTGCGAGCCCTGAAAAGGTTGGCCTCCCATTATGTCATTCTAGGAGGCAACCTGTACAAGAAACGCTATCAAGGACCACTCCTCTTATGTGTCACTCAAGAAAGAGCCAGAGAGTTGATGACCGAAGTCCACAATGGTCCTTGCGGTCCTCACATGAATGCCCCGAGCCCTGATGCAAGTGATCCTCGAGAATGGGTTACTCTTTGGATCTCCATGGAGGCAGACTGCGTTCACGCGTCCGAACTGCGACAAGTGCCAGGCGGTTTGCCAACCTCAACCATCTCCCACCTCATGACCTGTGTGCATGGCGACTCCTTGGCCGTTTGCAACTTGGGGCATTGACGTGATAGGGAAAATAACCCCGACAGGAAGCAATGGGCACGAGTTCGTGTTGGTAGCCATCGACTACTTCACCAAGTGGGTAGAGGCCAAGTCCTACAAGGTCCTCACTTCCAGAAAAGTGGCCCAGTTCATCAAAGAAAATATAATGTGCGAGATATGGGGTGCCCAACGAGATCATTTCGATAATGGGTCACACTTGAAGGAGGCTGCGATAGGCTGTCGAAATTGAGTTACTCGCCACAAGTCGTCCCGTGCAGACCTCGGACCAATGGAGCCGTGGAAGCCCTAATAAGACGCTCGAACGGATCATCAGAAAATGGCCACCCGTGGTCGTGATTGGCCCGAAAAGCTGCACCTAGCACTCTGGGGCTCTGAGCGTCTGTCAGAACAGCTACAGGAGAAACTCCTTTTGCCTTAACTTACGGGATGGAAGCAGTGTTACCAGTGGAGTTGGAAATCCCGTCATTAAGGGTCCTCCTGGAAAACAGTGTCAATGAAGTAGAATGGTTGCGCAGCCGGCATGATGAGTTAGCCCTGCTTGACGAGAGAAGGCTAAAAGCCATGGAACACACCCGAGCCTACCAGAGGCGAATGGCCAGAGCATTTGATAAAAAGGTCAAGGCCAGAGACATCAAAGAGGGTGACTTAGTGCTGAAAGTAAAGCCCCCTACCAGAGACAACCCCCTGGGAAAATGGGAACCCGTTTGGATCGGCCCTTATGTGGTGCAGAAGATACTATCGGGAGGAGCCATGAAGCTTGCAGACTTGGATGGCAATCCCTTTGTCCACCCAGTCAACGGTGATAAACTCCGAAGATACTATGTCTAATAAAAAAAAAAAGAAAAAATAATAAAAAAAGAAAAAAAATAATAATAATAAAAAAAAAAGTGCAAAAAGAGTAATACTCGGCTTTAAGTGAAAACCTCAAAAGGGCGGTCTAGGCAGAGGCAGTGTTGTACATATAAAAAAAAAAGAAAAAAATCTTAGGGCAAAAAGAGTAATGCCCGACTAGTGAAAACCTCAAAAAAGGGCGGTCTAGGCAAAAGCGGGCTGCACATAAAAAATTAGTTCACCAGAATGAACTACGTAGACCTGAGCCCCGTAGCCTATCTTGTAAAAGGGGAACGTAGGCAGCCATATATGGTTCGGTCTAAAAAATAAAAAGGACGATTAAGTTTCCATGAAATATGTCCTGATCAATAAAAAAAGACATTTGAATTTTCAAGAAATGTGTCTTGACTAATTTCTAAAATAATATTTCTTGTTCATTACAAGTTAAAAACTTCTTGATGAGTTCAAGCACGGTCTACCTCTTGACTCTGCTAACTCCGCTTTAAAAAGATCTAAAATACAATAAAATGCCTAAATAAACTAATGGGTTTGCAAAATGGCAATAAGGGAATCCTAAGAAAAGATGCGTCGGTCGTCATTCATTTGAGTCTTCTTTGGTCTTCTTCCCTTTTCCTCGGCCCCGTCGAGTCTTCTTCCTTTTCTTCTCAATAATGTCGGTATCCCTCATCCCGACCTCTGGTATCCTCACTGGAGCCTCCACCAAACCCGTGTCAATAAGTGCTCTCTCTATCCGAGCACGAGTCCGCACTTCCTCCCTCTGAGTCTCAGTCAAAGGAGCGACCTCGGACAATCTCTTGTATCGAGCCTCCATATCTCTGACCAAGTCACCTGACTGGTTATGGCAACTCGCCTTAGCCTCAGTCTCCCTCAGAGTCCTACTCGAGTCGTGGTCAGCCCCCAATAAAGCTCGACGTCTCTCCTCCAAGATAACCTGAGTCGCTCCCATCTCCCTCTCGTACCAGTCCAAGTAGACAGTGGTCAAGATGGTGCTCTTCCTGCTCCTGAAGATAGCCCTGGGTGGGAAAGCAGCATGTGTCCAAGCCCTTGAGAAGAAAGAGAAGCTGGCTGGATCCCTCATGTCTAGAGATACCACCTCCATGGTCCGGATGTCCTCCCAGTCACTCAATGGCTCCTGTAAAGCCCCAAACTGCCTGGATACCAAGCAGGGTATATAGAAGGATGACCAGCAGAATCCTGGAACCCTCACAACATAAGACTCCTGAAATATCCTCCCAGTCTCGCAACCTCCAATGTGGTATCCACCAACGGATGTCCAAAGTGGATAGCCTAGCCATCATCAGCTCCCGGCTACCCTGCTCCTGCCGCGAGGCGCACCTCTCCGAGAAATCACCCAAGGGCACTGAGTCGGCAAAGCCCCAGGCAAAGCCCCGAGCCTCTCCTGCAGCCACAAAGTCAACATAGCCGGACTCCCGGACCTCATGAAATGGTCTCCCCGAGCCATCCTGTCGATCCCATGAAATGTCTCTCCCAAAACCAGCGGGACAATATCCTTCCAGCCACTCAGTCTCGACCATGTCCAGGAGACCACTATGGCAGCATCCCCGCGGACTCGGCGGTGAAAGAGAACGAGAGAATACGCAGAGAATGAAAGCATCCGTAGCCACCGTGGTCGCAGCCATATCTGGAGGCCCAAACTCCGCCGGGACATCAGAAAGGTCAATCCTATCAGGGATACCATCATCCTCTCGGCCTCTCCCAAAGGAATCTGCAGAAAAGATGCAAGCTTTACCGTCACGGCACGTCTCCGATCACCGGAATAGATATAGCCTCAGTCTCGGGACCCCCAATCAAGGCCCTGAAGTCTTCGTGCGTTGGGAAAATTTCGTTGTAAGAGAAGCGGTAAACATGTCTCCGGACGTCCAGAACTTTCTTGCGGCTCTCGCAGGTCCCAATCGGGCGGGAGATCCCTCAAATGCCATAAAGACTTGATCTTGAAGGAAGAATCAAGCAGTCCCTTGTGATTTTGGAAGTTATGTCTCGCCCAAGATTGAAGACCGGATAGAAAATGGTCTCGCTTCCCCCTTTGCAATCTGACGGGCTTCTCCATCGCAAAGTGATCAAAGATGGTGCTTTTAGGTCCAAAATATGCTCTGGGAACAATTGGGACAAGTCTAGAGTGAAAATGAAATGAAATGGCCAAGCCTTGCTTTTATTCAGAAAATAACCAGCTCAGACAGAACTGTAAGCCGCACGGCTTCATTTTCCCTCAAGGCCATGCCGCACGGCTACATTAGCCCTCTGCAGAAAAAAATTCTGCAGCAACCAAAGTTGCTGCCCAAGGGAGTTTTCACCCCACTTTTCCAACCAAAACCTGTACAAAAACATATCCAGAAGCCATTCAAGCATTTATATACCATTATAAATCATTTTGGCCCAGTTTCAGCCCCGATTCCAAGCAAAAAATCGCCCCAAGGCTCAGATAATATGCAAATTGAGAAAGCATAAATTAGAAAAGTAAATAAAATGTAAATACAATGTTTTCGCCCCATCGGCGCCCAAATAAAGCAAAAAATAAACAAGTTAGGCATAAAAATTGTTCATTGTTTGTTTTCGTTCCAAATCTATTCTAGAGACCTCCTAGGCCTCCGATTCTTCTTCCTCCTCATCGCTACTCAGCTCATAAATGCTAGCCTCCCTCATCAAGTCCTCCTGGTCGCTCACGTCAGACAAATGGACATTATCGTGCCCGTACTCAGCCAGCTGCTCCAGAATGTCAGCGTTGGGTCCCCGCCCCCGAGGCATGGCACTGGAAGAGTACTCCGAGGCCGATGAGGTAGACGCTGTGCCCCCGACGTGCCGTCTCTTGCGCCCAGTGCTCCTGTGCATCAGCTGCCGCCTTCGAAGCGCGAGCCGGCTTCCTCGAGAAGAGACCGGCACATGTCCTTCCAGCCCCTGTCTGCCTGACCAGCCTATCGTAAGTGCGAGCTGGAACCTGAGAAAAGAAGAGAAAATCTCAGAAAAATCTCAGAAAATTGCAAAAAGCAGAAAATCTGAAAGCTAAAAAGGGAATAAGACCCTAAAAGTATACTTACAGTGCTATCAGGCGGCAAGGTGTACTGGGGCTCCCTAGCATCGGGGACAGGTATCCTCATCCTCCTCGGTACTCCATGGACCACATAGGACAGATGCGCAGGAGGGATCGGCGGGTCAGTAGGCTCATCCTCCCCATATCACGATTGACGGCCGGCTTCACTAGCTTCGTGGCGTCCTCGGCGCTGCTCCACAAACACAGCGTAGGGGTGTCCATGTCAAAGTACTCTCTGCAGCCGCGCCTGCACAGTACCTCGCTATCTCATCCTCGGCCAATCCCAGGGCTGTAGCATCCGTCTTGGAGGATCCCGAGGAGTAATGGCGTCCAATGGAGGGACATGGCCATGCCGCCTCGAGAAACGGTCCCCCAAGTAAATGACATCACATGTCAGCCCAGTGAGCCACCTCCTCTGCCTCGTCACATCAATGGCATCTCCCAGCAAGATCTCCGGATACCTGCCCCAAGGGTAGAAGTCCACTCCGTCATGCCCATCTCTGTTGATGACTGGCCTCACCATTTTGTAGTCGAAGGTAATCCGGGTCTTCCCCGTGAATTTATCTCTCGCATCTCCCCTCCAGCGAACCATAGCAGGGAAGATGGTGACATCACTCTGTTGGTTCCAAGGGAAGAACCCGATCACCTCACAAAACCAGGCCTGCATGTTCAAAACATCAAAAGGTCATTCTCTCTCTCATAAAAGTCTCAAGACAGGAAAAGAGAAAAGAGAAAAGAAAGGAGACTACCTCAAGGGCAAATGAGAAGCAGTCCATGGAAGCAGCTTTGTTCCGACTGTACATGTCCAGAGAGAAGTACAACTCCGCCAATCCGGCCTCGCCCCAAGAGACCGTCCCTATCCCATCCACATCCTCCAAAGAGTCGAGGAGGCAAGTCATGGCCAGCGTTCCGGAACTAGCAAAAATAGTGGCTGATAGCATCAACCATATGAATGCTCTAGCCAGGCTGGGCAGTCACATCATTGGCAGCAAAGTTCTGCATGCAAGTCCGACTTGCTACCTCGACGTTCCGCGTCTCCATACCCAATCCCTTGGGAATCGGCTCAAACCCTACCAAAGCCTGGAACTCCTCACTGTAATATGGTCTCTCCAGTCACGGGCCTCCCAGGTGAGCTGTAGGCCAGTAATAGCTGTGAAATCGGCGAGTGAGCTGTCAGCTCTCCCCAGCTCAGGTGGAAGCTATGGGTGCTATCCCACCAGAACTCAGAAAGGGCCTGGACCAAGCCCTTGCTCTTAGAGGTGATGTGAACACCCCTGCCGATGGCCTCTACAAACGCATCCAGGCCGGTAGCCCTCACCAAATTCTTGGGGTTCACCCCATTCTTCTCAAAATCCGGCATCCTCTGCCAAAGCTTAACTGCTATCTCCGATGGTCCTCTAGACTTGTTCTCCTGTAGACAATCACAAAAAAGAAGTGTCAGTCCTTCATCATTTTCAAAAGCATGCATATATTCACAAAAGTGCACATATTTTCAAAAGAAAATCATTCACAAAAGTTTTTCTAGCATTATTTGCATCAAAAAAGCGTCTTTCATCACTTGAAACGCGTCATGTCAAGTCCCATTGCTTTCCTAAGGCACAAAATCACAATTTTCACAATTCTTTGCACGTAAGCATTATTCAAAAAAAAAATGGCATGCATGAATCATTTTCATCTTCCAAAATCATGTTTTCTCAAAATTTTGACCTAGTTCTAGCACAAGGCAAGAACTCCGTCTCATATTTAGACAATTTTTCATTCTTACTTTATTTGCGAGAAAAAAGTGAGTCATTCTCATAATTTTCATCAAATAATGCATATTCTTAGCCTCATAGGTTGTTCATGCATCTCAAAATCATTCAAAAAATCATTCAAAATTCCTAGAATTCGGGTCAAGCCCTAAATCATTCAAAATTCAAGCAAAATCATCGGATTTGAGCAAAATGAGAATGCTTACCCCAACCGATCGCGGGTTCGTTGATTTATGCTCCCTTCTCCCCGGGTAAAGCTCCGACGGAGGCGTAAGGAAGTCATACTTCCTCTCCGTCCGAACGAGCTCCTTTCTCCTCCTTCTCGCAGCCGCGGAGATGTTCCTTCTTGCTTGCCTCGGTATGGGATTGCCCTCCGGATCCATTCCAATCGATAGAAGCAAAGGGAATTGAAGAATTTTGAAGAAATTCTCTCCTTTCTATCTCTCTTCCTCGGTAGTTCTTGGGCGGCAATAATGCCCAATGCCCGTTCAAACCTGTTTTAAATAATCTGGAAAAAACAGGTCTCTAGCCGTACGGCTCCTTTTTCTCCATCTCATGCCGGGCGGCTTCATTCGCTACGAGCGAAATTACAATCCCGCCCTGGACCTTCCACTTGGGCATGCAATTTCCGTTATCTTTTAACCAAGATAACATCTTTTTCAGAAAATATCCCTTATCTCTTTAGCAATCAAGCTTTATTCCCAGTCGCCTCCGTTAATTCCGTTATAACGGAATAACGCTAGGTGACAACCTCCGAATTGTCAAAACTCTAAACTAAGCTACCTCTATCCAGAATAGTGACGTATGCTAAGTTTCTATCAACTTAAGCTACCTCTATCCTGAATAGTGACGTACGCTAAGTTTCTATCAACTTAAGCTACCTCTATCCCGAATAGTGACGTATGCTAAGTTTCTATCAACTTAAGCTACCTCTATCCCGAATAGTGACGTATGCTAAGTTTCTATCAACTTAAGCTACCTCTATCCCGAATAGTGACGTATGCTAAGTTTCTATCAACTTAAGCTACCTCTATCCCGAATAGTGACGTATGCTAAGTTTCTATCAACTTAAGCTACCTCTATCCCGAATAGTGACGTATGCTAAGTTTCTCTCAAACTTTAGCTACCTCTATCTTCTCGATAGTGACGTAAGCTCTAGTTTCAATCAGGTGACAGTCTCCATTAATTGTCAAAATCTCAAGGATCCTAGACATCGTTCCTAAACTATCTAGTGATGCTTGAACTACGATCAAGGCTTGATTCCTCCGGGATACGTAGGTAGCCTTTTATAAAAGGTCCAGCCATTCGACCACTTTGGTCACCCTGTTTCTTTGTCACTCCTTAGTGATAAAGCAGCCCCTCATAGAAGTTCAGATATCCGACCACCTTGGTCACTCCTAGCATATCCCCAGTAGGATCAATTGTTTGACCTCCTAGGTCATTTTCTCTTCTTTTTCCCCGAGAGACCGGTTTCTCTTCTTCCTCCCCAGGCGGATCCTAATTCCGAACTACGGTGGCTTGATTCCTCAGGGATACGTAGGTAGCCTTCCAAAAGGTTCGGCCACTCGGCCAGTCTCGGCCATCCAATCCGATCTCGGCATTCGCCGAGATCGGATCCTTTTCTATCGACAACCCCACTCGCCTTGCAAGTGACGTTGCCGAGGGCTTCTGTAAGTACCCAAATCGCTCATGCCTTCCGGTTAAATTTCCCGGCAATTTCGGTAAATTTCCCGGTAATTCCCCGGACCTTCCTAGTGTTCCGAAAATGTCCTGGAGCAGTCCCAAATTAAAATTAGGGCTGAAGGAAGCCTTCCTAATTAAGAAAATACGTTTTTCTTAATTAGGGAGAAGGTTCTAGAATAATGCCACCTTGCATGGTTCTAGAATGCTGAGTCACAATGGATAAGCCCGCACGGCTGCATTAGCTCGCTACCTCTGGCCGCACGGCTTCATTAGCCTTATCCAGACTGCCTATAAATAGAGCCCTACTCTACCCATTTAAACACAAAAATCATCCACCATCACACATAATACGTAAAATACACTCCCAAGAGCTGCTGGAAGTCCAAGAAGGTGAAGAAGAAGGCCAAGAAGCCACCTCCCTCCTCCTTGAAGATCCCAAGATCAACTCCTCCTCCTAGCTCCATCCAAAGAAGAAGAGGAAGCCATTGGTAACCTCGCACACCCTAACCTTGCATCCTAATTGCTCTATGTGATTCTAATTACTCATTGCATTTCATATATTGCATATTATCTTGCTTGGGACTTGGTAGATTAAAGATCATATCTTTATACCCCCCTTCCCCTTTGCATGCATTAGACATCCTTTGTCATTAAAAATGTAGTCTTTATCCATAAAGGTGCATCCTTTGCACCTAAAACCCCCATTTTCCAATAAAAATGTCATCTTTATGCATCCTTTGTATATAAAATACAATCTTTTTCAATAAAAATGCATCCTTTGCATAAAAATCATGTCTTTACATTCAAAATGCATCCTTTGCAATAAAGATCACTTCTTTAAATCAAAAAGCATCCTTTGCAACCCAAAAATGTCATCTTTTCACTAAAGTGTCATTTTTATCATACATTCCCCCATGTCCCCATTAATAACCTTGGAGCGGACCGATGTAAAAGATCCTATCTTTACATCGTTCCTTCCATTAAAGGTTCATGATCTCTTTAGAAAGGGATAACCTTGAACCCGATATCTCCGATTATCACTTAAGACGAGCATGAAGCATCTATATGAGCTCAATCGTCTTAAGGTGTAGGATTGATGGGTTAAGGACATTTCCTTCCTAAAGAACCTCATTTTGAACTATAAAAGGGAGTCATTCTCTCGATCACGCAAGTCCCGAGGTTAAAAAAAAAAAAGCGATGATCACAAGTCCAAGATGAGGATGAGATCATAATCCCGAATACATAAAATTCCAAGAAATCCCGAGCGACAACCAATAAATGGTTTGTACGTCCGGAAGACGACTTGGGACATTCCCTCCTTATTTTCAAACACATGCACACAAGAAAGCACGCAAGGAAGCACGATTAATGAAATCATGGGAGACTTGCTCCGGCAAGGCACCTTGGGTGAACGCCAAACGTTCTTCCCAAGGGGTAACTTAACCTCCGAACCCATAAAACCTTTTTTTCAAAGTTTTGAGGTAATCAAAATGGCGTGGCGACTCCGTTTTTCAAATTAAACCGGATGTCTTCAAACTCGCGTGAATCCAACAAAAACAAAATTTGGGCACACATTCACAGGAGCGACATACAGGAAATAAGTATGCTTATGAGTGCCAGTCATTCAAGGGTACTCGTCACTGTTCCGCCATGAATACTGTTCTTTGTATGTTCCTTCTTGAACTTGGCTCTTTCTCACATTTAATTCATATTGTCGTTTTTCTAACTCTTATCCTCCCTTTTCTTTTTTCTAGATCACAGAGCGAAATCAATGGAAAGTCGTCAAGCTGCCAACCTTGAAACCGACAATAGACGGAAAGGTCTTGCAAGTGCTCGCGACGCTGCTCTTGCCGCCCTTCCTTCAAATCTTCCTTTGCCCATATCTCGCGATGGCAAAGACACAGAAGAAATAGCATTAGAAAAGTCCCAGAACACAGCCCAGCGAGCTAGGCCTACTAATGCTGCTGCTCGAGCCAAGCGACAAAAGAGAATTGCTTCCGTATCAACAAGCGTCGCCCCACCTCCACAAGAAGTCATCCCGCCTAATCCTACCATTGTTTCAACTTCTCCATCTACTGAAGCTATTATCCCGCCAATCTCTACCTCAATGACTTCTAATATCAATATCGCTCCCAATGTCATTCCGCTCACTAATACCGCCCCTTTGCCAGAAAATGTCGAGATTTCCCCATCTGAATCTGTCCCAATTAATTCTCCTTCTTTGGAAGTCCAATACGACGAGCCTAATCAAACTGTGATTCCTCCTTCCCGCGAGACGGAAGTTTGCGACCTTACCAACATTTCCAGCTCTCCTCCCACTCCTCGCGACCCAAACACTTCGTCCACACTTCCTCAACCCAGCTGGCTTCAAGAAAACTTTTCAAAACCTACTGATTTCGCCGGGCTTTTTGAGCTAAGTAAGGAGATTGCTAAAGTCCCCCATATAAAGGGACTGATTGAAGAAACTCGCAGCGCGGAGGATTGCATGTTAGGTAGCTCTGCTTTGATCCGAGCTAGCGACCAACTTCAAGTTCAACGTGTCGCCCACATGGATCCCGATCACGCCGCTTGTCGAAATTTGGACTCTATTTTTCATTGGTACGTTGCTCTTTTTTCCCTTTATTAACATTTCCTTTATTTTCAGTTACTTTTTAACTTTCCTTTGTTACCTTTTTCAGCTTGGATCTTCTATCATGGGTATGAGCGAGCAAAATACTCGTCTCGATAATGAATCTACGAGCTTAAAGGCTACAAACCAAATCTTGAAGCGCGACAAAGATATTCTCAAGGGCAGGGTCACTCGGCGAGAAACCACCATCAAAAACTTGGAGGAAGAGCGCGACAAATTAAAGTCCGACCTGGCTACTTCCCAAGATCAACTTGACCATACAGTGATCTTAATACCACCAAATCTGATCTCACCACCGCCACCAATGAACTCAACTACGCTAAGGAGCATACCGCCAAATTGAGGAGCGAGAATGAAGCTTTAAAGGAAAATCATGCGGCCGACACTCGATCTTTACATGACGAGATTGCCGGGCTTAAAGAAGAGCTGACGGGAAAGCCGCGAAATTACCGCTCTTAATGCCGACTGGCTCAACTAGCAGATGACATTTCGATATTGGAAACCAGACTTCCCTTCAAGTCATGCGGGCCGCGGCGGTGATGTTGATGAAATTCCGGCCATTACTATTGAAAAGCTTGCCCGTTGGGGTTCGTGAGCCCATTTTCGGCGAGGTATGTCGCCGTGGTCACTCCTTGGTTCCTTTCACTCTGAAGAGCTTAAAGATCTTCTTTGATGAAGATGCTTTATTGGGTAAATCGCCTTAATTTGCTCATACGTTAAGAACCCAAATGCCACTTGCTTTGTGGGGCGACTTACTCGATCATAAACACAAGCTTTTAGATGACGCTAAAGCTCTTTGCCCTCGCGACTTCAAGTTCAACTCAAGCCGCACCAACCGATGATCCCGATGCCTCGGCTTAACTTCTCTTTAACATTTAGCTTTCTTCAAACAACTTTTGTAACTTGCCGTGGTGTCTAAACAATTTACTTTCTTTTCTTTTGGGGCTGCGAGCCTATAAACAATGTATATTCGCGGCCTTTGTGCTTGCCCTTTATTTTCATGTTTCACTTATTTCGTCATTCATTGTTTTGATAGTTTATCAAAAATCTCTTTTGTTTTGATAGTTTATCAAAAAATCTCTTTTGCATGACGGGTACCTACACATATACTCCCATCGAAAAAGTGAGGTCGTCTTTAGGCGACTTTACTTATAATGCATATTGTGCGACTCATCTTGTCGTGGCTCCAACTTCCTTTCTTAATCTTCTTTTGCTTCATACTTAAAATAATTTCCTTCTTTTTGCCTTATCTTTCCTTTGTTATTCCAGCGAGAGAATGATATCTTTCATAGCGACTTATGTTCATGCCCTTAATGCGAGATAAACCTTTTCCTCATTCATAGTTCAGAGACTTTCCTTTTTATAGTCCCTAGACTCTTACATTTTTCATCATCCATAAATTGACTCGCATCATTTATCACGACTTACATTGACTCGCAACATTTATAGTCCGTCGACTTTCAACATTTATAGTCCGTCGACTTTCAACATTTATAGTCCGTCGACTTTCAACATTTATAGTCCGTCGACTTTCAACATTTATAGTCCGTCGACTTTCAACATTTATAGTCCGTCGACTTTCAACATTTATACATTTGTTTCAATAATTCATCAAATATTGTTTTGATAATTCATCAAAAACTCTTTGCCTTCTTACCTTTAGCGAGATATCACCATACACATATACTCCCATCGAAAAAGTGAAGTTGTCTTTAGGCAACTTTACTCTTAAGCGATTTATTTACCATGTTATTGACGACTAATCATACATAACTATAAAATTTGATCCATGTAATACACATTCGAGGAATAAAATTTCATGCTTTCATTGTATTAAAACAAATTCAACGTATATGTCTTCTATTAGAATCATAAAACATATGGCTTTCCCTCATGATTAAAAAGTTCATAGATTCATCAAAATGAATATGAAAAAACTTTCATAAGAATAAAATAAGTAAATTACCCTCATCACTTCAATGGTAATATTTCTTTAAATGATCAACACTCCATGCATTCGGGATATCTTTGCCGCCTTCTTCTTTCAAGTGATAAGTCCCTTCTCGCACAATCTTGGCGATCTGGAAGGGACCTTCCCATTTTGGATCTAGCTTGGCAAATCCTGTTGCCGCGCCTTTAACTTCACGGCTTCTCAACACCCAATCTCCTACATTGAATGACCTCTTCTTTGCACAAGCTTGGCCGTGTTGTGCCTTCATCCTCTGCTTGTAATTAATCATCCTCATTCTCGCTCTAAGCCTCTTCTCATCACTCAGGTCTAGCTCGAAGCACCTTCTGTCGCCATTCATTATCTCGTCATAATAAGTTACTCTATGGGTAGGCAAACCCATCTCAGCAGGAGCCATTGCTTCTGAGCCGTAAGTTAAAGCGAAGGCAGTCTCGCCAGTTGATCCTTTTACTGTCGTTCTAACATACCATAAAGCTGTGGACAACTCTTCCAACCAAGCTCCTCCTCTCTTCTCTAAGTTCTTACACAAAATCTCCAGAACTTGCTTGTTAGCGGCCTCTACTTGTCCGTTGCATTGCGGCCTATACACTGCGCGTGATTTGCCAGATGTTTGATATTCAAATTCTCGCAAAACCGTGAAATTTTTTTTTCTAAATTGCGGCCCGTGATCGAAATGATTGCCCGCGGCATTCCATGGCGACATAGGATTTCCTCAGTTACAAATACGATAATCGGTCTTGAGTGGTAGAAGTTAATGCTCTTGCCTCTGTCCATTTAGTGAAATAATCAACGACTACCACCACCATCTGCGCTCCTCCTTTGGCCTTGGGGAAAGGTCCTATAAGGTCTATCCCCCACATATCAAAGGGCCAAGCTGCTATAATTGGGGTCTGCTCAGTCGCTGGCTGCCTAGGAATGTTAGCATGTCGCTGGCACTGATCACATCTCCTCACATATTCCTCCGCATCTTTCTTCAATGTCGGCCAGTAATACCCAAGGAACATGATTTTACTAGCCAAAGTTCTTGCCCCTGGATGGCCTCCGCAAACGCCCTCATGTACTTCGAACAAAACATTATCCACCTTTCCTGGCTCTACGCATCTCATCAACGGTCGCGAAAAAGACTTGCGGTATAAGATCCCATCCTGTACAGTAAACCTTGGCGACATTTTTCTATCAATCTTCGCCTATCTTCTTCTTGAGGCGGCTCTTCCTTTTCCAAATAGTCTTTCATTTCGCATACCCAATCTTTTCGCCCGCTTCAATCTCCATTATCGGCGGCCTTTCAAATGCCGCTCTTCAATAAATTCCACTACCACCTTGGGCAACTCCTCTATTTTGTCACAAGCGGCCTTTCTCAACATGTCGGCTCGCTCATTTTTCTCTCTATCAATCTGCACTCAGCCTCCCAATAATCAAAGCTGCAGAACGTCTGCCTTACCATTTCACAATATTTTGCCAAAATTGTACTCACTACTCCGTAACTACCCTTTACTTGGTTGACAATCAGCGAGAATCGAATGGGCAACTATTTGCTTTACTCCAATATCTCGGCATAGCTCCAATCCCGCCACCAACGCCTCATATTGCCACGGTTGTTTGTCATATTAAACTTAAACCTCAGGGCCTTCTCGTACATGCAATCCTTTTCTGGCGAACTTAATGAAATCCCAGCCCCTCCTTTATCTTTAGCTGAGGATCCATCAACAAACAGTTCCCAACATCCTTCTGGTCTTTCTCGCTCTTCTTCCATCTCAGGGTCCTGCGACTTAGCCTTCCTTTTCTTGGCCCCCTGAGTCTCTATCTCCTCCCTTTCATACGTAAATGAAGTTTCGAGAATAAAGTCCGCCAAAGCCTGCGCCTTAATCGCCTTTCTTGCCTCAAACTGAATATCAAACTCCGTTAATTCAATCGACCATTTTAAAAGCCTTCCCGCTGAATCAGGCTGTTGTAAAATCTTCCTCAAGGGCGCATTGGTCAACACAGTAACAGGATGAGATAAGAAATAAGCCCTTAACTTCCGCATCGCAATCACCAAAGCATAAGCCAACTTTTCATCATTAAAGTATCTCGCCTCTACTTCACTTAATGCCTTGGAAACATAATACACCGGCTTTTGCATGCCACCATCCTCCTTTATCAACACCGCTGCCACTGCTAAATCAGAAGCCGCCAAATAGACATATAAATGATCTCCTTCTTCTGGGCTACATAGGATGGGCGGCTTTCCCAAATACTCCTTTACCTTTTGAAACGCTTCTTCACACTTTGCATCCCAAGAAAACTTTTGATCTCCTTTCAATACTTTGAAGAACGGCAAACATTTCTCAGCCGACCGCGACACAAATCGTCCTGCAGCTATCACCCTACCATTTAACCTCTCGAATTTCTTGAATGGTCTTGGGCGACTTCATATCAATTAACGCTGGATCTTCTCCGGATTTGCCTCTATCCCGCGGCGATTTACTAGAAATCCCAAAAACTTTCCCGCCGTTACTCCAAAGGTGCACTTACTTGGATTAAGCTTCATGGAATTCCTTCTCAAATTCTCAAAAGTCTCAGTCAGATCCGCCAAATGATCCTCCCCCTTGGTTTTGATTACCATATCGTCAATATAAGCTTCGACATTCCTTCCGATCTGCGATTTAAAAATCTTGTTGACCATCCTTTGGTATGTCGCCCCCGCATTCTTCAAGCCAAAAGGCATCATTTTATAGCAAAAATTTCCAAGGGGAGTTCTGAAAGCTGTTTTAGCCTTGTCTTCTTCAAGCATCTTGATCTGATGATACCCTGAGTAAGCATCAATAAAACTAAACACCTTGTGTCCCGCAATATAGTCCACCAATCTATCAATCTTTGGCAAAGGATAACAATCCTTGGGACATGCCGAATTCAGATCTGTGAAGTCTATGCACATCCTCCACTTCTTGTTTGCCTTCAACACCATGACTGGGCAAGCTAGCCAGACTGGATAAGTGATTTCTTCAATGATTCCCGCCTTTAATAACTTCTCCACTTCTCCAATCACCGCTTTCTCCTTTTCCGCCGACAGGTATCTCACCTTCTGCTTAAAAGGCTCTACATTTGGATCAGCATTTAAACAGTGTAAGGCGACTTTCTCATCAACTCCGCACATATCCTCAGGTTTCCAAGCAAATACATCAATGTTATCTCGCAAAAAATCAATCAGCATGTCTCGCTCATCTTTTTTCAATTGTTTCCCAATTTTAACTTTCTGCTCTGGGTATTCGTCATTCACAATCACTTCTTCCAATTCTTCTGCCGCCTGAATATCAGGCTCATCCCGTATTTGCAATGTATCTATTTCCATTTCAGCCGCCTTCCTCCGATCGACACATTTCTTTATCCTCTTACCGCTACTTTCCCCCTTTTCTCTCCCGGCAAGCGACATGCTCTCAGGGGTGTCCATCATGATCTCTTCATCACATTCTTCACTATCCGAATCCACTATCTCTTCGATACGGGGCTCTCTCATTTTGACAAATTCTGTGGATCTAGACCAGGCCATCTCTCGCCAGATCACCATTAAAGCCATCAAATTCTTTTCTCGACTTTTCTTGCATCATTTGTCTCTACATCTCGCTCATCACTTCTTTCCCGCATAACTTCATCCCTGCTCTTTCCTCAATAATTATGATTACCGACTTATTTTTCATACTTTCTGTCTCCTCCCACCTCTCACATCCCCCTAAGTCGGTGATCATATTTATTCTCGCATCCCGCATGGTCAAGGCGGTAGAAAGTGAACTTGTACTTGCTCACAGCCATTTGTTTGCATTTCAATCTTCTTCTGAATAACTTCCTTTACCTCACTTTTCAAACATGCTATCCCCTTTGCCGTAGGAAACTTGACCCGCTGATGCGGGATAGATACCACCATCTCAAAGCTTTGCATAAAGGGAATACCCACGATAGCATTATAAGGTGACACCAAGTCAATAACCATAAACTCCACGGTGCGAGTTCTCACCTTCTCATCTTCTCCCATCTCTACCGCCAAAGAAATCGTCCCTTTAACCCGCACAGTGTGGTTTGTAAATCCTTCCAAAAAACCTTTATACGGCACCAAATTGGCCTCTGTATATCGCATCTTTTTAAAAGCATCATAATAGAGAATATTTCGGCTTGCTCCAGAATCTACTAAAACCCGATGCAAAATACTGTTCCCTGGGGCGATTGAGATTACAATCGGTTGGCATCCATGACTCGGCGTTAAAGCCAACTCTCGCCTTGAAAACCGATCATCCTTTCTTCACTGGGTGGATAGGCGGGAATGTGACAAGTATGGGATAGCGACATAATCTGATTACTTAAGCAAGTAATGCTTGTGGGCTCGTGAATCACCAAAATTTCATTCCTGTTACCGTTCCCTCCTTGAGCCGCCCCATTTGGCTCTTGCCATACATACTCTTGCAGCTCACCCCTTTCAACCTTCTTTTGAATTACTCTTTTCAAATTATAACAATTGTCAGTCTCATGACCCCTGTCCCGATGATAATTACAATATTGATTCATGTTAATCCTCCCGAGATCATTCATTTCAAAAGGTGGTGGCAAATCAACCGCAATTTCACTTGCGTAGCAGCTTAACCTTGTAAACCTTACAATCCTCCTAACTCCACGACCTCCATTTTGCCCTCCATTGCGACCTCCAATGCGACCTCCGCCTCTACCGCCAGCGGGATTCCCTCGACCTCCTTGTTGAGCGGCATTCCCTTTCTTTACATACTCAATCCTATCCTTAACACTTTTCTTCCCAGTGTTAGAAACTCCTTCATCAATATCCTCGCCACCACAATACGCTTTGACCCTCTCATGTAACTCGCTCAAAGTCGCAGGTAATCTCATCCTTAACTCCCTCCTGAATGACTCGGATAGCAGACCCGACATATACATCATTATAACATATTTGGGATCAATCTCAGCAATTTGATTGGCAATTAACAAAAATCTGTTGGTGTAAGTAACAAGGCCTTCTCCCGTCTTCTGTTTAATCCCAATTAACTCCTGCAGCACTACTGGTTGAGCTCCCACTGATCCAAATCTCGCCAAAAATTTTCTCTTGAAGTCTTGGTACCCCAATATGGAATTAACAGGCTGCTGCACAAACCAATCCAAAGCCTGAAGTTCCAAGGTGCTAGCAAAAGTCTTACATAATAAAGCATCATCCTTTGTCAAAATCGCCATTGTGACCTCAAATCCCGCTACATGAGTTCTGGCGGTGGTGACTCCTGCATACTTGGATAGAGCGGGCAAACGAAAATCTGGAGCTGGCTCAGCTTCCTGGATATATCTAGCAAACGGAGCGACAAAGGAGTCCTTCTCATTATCAACTACACCACCCCTTTCCAGCTCTGCCAATCTCCTTGCCATCTCTGCCATCTGCTTCCTGAAACCGTCTTCTTCTCCAAAACGGCTAACTCCTATACCCTTCCCTTTTTCTACCGCCTTGGGTTTCTCGAAATCTTTGAGACTTCTCACTTCTTTCTCGCCATCTTCTGTATCATTTGATGCAGTATCACCATCTTCTTCTTCACAATAAAGGGACGACATTTGGGAAGTGTGTGGCCAATGATAAACTTTAATCTTTCTTCCATTTTCCATGTACTCTCCCGCTTTTCTTTTTTGTGACCCTTCTATTCGCTTTTGCGACCCTTCTATTCTCGCTTCTACTTCTTTTGGCTTCTCAGGCTCTACTTCCTTTTCTTGCTCATCATTCACTACAATTACCTCCTTATTTGCTCCCTTATCTCCCGCTATTGTTGCCGTTAAGAATCCCTGCGGGATTGGATTAGGTTTCTTCTTCATTGCCCTTAGTCGCTTGTTGTTTTCAATCAATTGCAAGATCAAAGTGTTATGGATCCTCAAACTTTCTTCCTCGTTCTCTACTTCCTCCTCTTGTGGTGGCGGCATCACATTCCTCTCTCTCTCGTCGCCAGTATCTCGCTCCATCTCTTCCGGGATTACTTGTTGCGAGGAAGAAGTATCTCTTGCTCCACCCATACCAATATTCCCAAACCCAGAAATTGGAGTGACAATATTCCTTCCCGCTACAGTCTTCTGGCCCACCACCATATTCTTCTCTGGTGTTGACATTCTTTCCACTTACGTAATCACACTTATGAACTTCAACCACGAAAACCTGCAAATCTTATGAAGATTTGAAGATCTTGCTCAGAAACCCAGAAACAAACAATAATAAACCCAGTAATAAAACCTTTCTTCAACACCAAAACTTTCCAAAAATCTTCAACAAAGACTTCAAGTACACCTTTCCACCAAAAACACCCAAATCAAAGCTTATTCGAAACAAAACAACTTCACAAATTCCAACTTCAAACTTTCACAACCAAACCCAGATTTGAACAAATCTTAACAAACAATTTTGAATTCAACACAACTCCTACAAATACTCTAGAAAACAGGAATCTACACCAACTCAATTAGACAAAATTACCCTTTCCAACTATTCAAACCAAAAACACCAATTGACTTTAACAACAAAACAAACGCCACTCGCTTCCACCAACAATAAGAACAACAAAATTCCTCTTACAAATTGCCAATAACGTCAACTCAACCGGTAAATTCAATACTCCGCTTGAATCGTCCACACACGACCCTCCTTCACAATCTCAGAACAGAGCTCCCTCGATCTCAAGCCACTACCGACGAAGCTTCAATCCTTGAAGAGAAAACAGGTCCCGGCAACGGAACCAATTGATGTTGCTAGGATCTTCCTCAACAAAGAACTTCACTGCCAGTCTATCCTCGATATCTCCGGCTCCTTCTTCTCCGACTGATCTGCACACACTCAAACGTTAACTAAGCCGGGGGCGGCTCCGGCGTAAGCCCCTCCGGCGTGAGGATAAGTGTTTGCTTGAAAGGAAGGTAAACTAACAATATTGAAGGTGGCTGTGTGTGTATCAATGGACGTACCTTGGAATGAAGCTTTCCCATCTTATTTATACCCCTTACCCTCGTGCCTTGCATGTGACATCCTCACATTTCATGCCTCCTGCCACGTGTCACCACTTCATTGGTCCTTTATAAAGTAAACCCTCAACACGTGATCATCAATCCCAATGCATAACCGTCTAATGGGTCCCACTTGATAGATATTTATATGTCGCCTCTGGTGCACATCAACTGAGATCCCTCTCTCGCCGGGTAAAGTCACTTACTATTATATGTCGCCTCGCCCTCATGTCTTGCCTTACCATCATGTATCGCCTCAAGTCTTTATCGCCGGCTTTCCCCATAATACGTCGCTATTTACTATCTTGGTTTTCCCCCTTCTTAATGAAATTAGCGGGATACTTCCTGTCTCGCATTCCTATGATCCTCTTTGGGTCGCCGGTAACCTCATCTCCTTCTTGGGTCGTATCCCACTTTTGGGCCCATCGGTTACTCTCTCGCTAATAGATTTGGGCCAGGCCCAATTGTTATTACTGGACAGCATCAAGTAGCTCATATAAGAAAAATATAATAATTTTTAGAATATTATTTTATTGTTTGCGATTAAAGTTTTTTTGAGAAATTAAAAAGCTATGAAAAGTCCTAGTTAAGAAGCCATTTGTCGGTGATTAAGCGTCATAGGCGTGACCTAGGCGCGCCCAACAACAAGAAAACTGGTATTCACTAAGGAGACAAAGACCCCAAAATTTATACGTATATCAAGAAAACTGGTGTTCACTAAGGAGTCAAAGGCCCCAAAATTTATACTACTCCATTTTCTAGCATTTCAATTTCTAAACGATATAAAATTAATATCTCAATTGATTTTTTAAATGCTAAGTAATCTCAATAAATACTACTCTATTTTCTAGCATTTTAATTCTTAAAAATTAAATTGTATAGCGAATAAACATTAAAAATAAATAAAAAAACAACGTTCCATATACCAAGTAACGTACCCACAGGTTGGGAAACTAAAGAAATGTCCACATGGCGAGGATGCCACGTGGGTCCAAATACCGCCTCCCCTCCCTTCCTCATCAGTCATCACTAAAACCAAACCTCTCCATTATAAATTGTGATCAAAACAACGCCTCATAAAATATCTTTCATCAAAACCCCACCTTTTTCTCTCTCTCTACAAACTTCTCATTCTCTCTCTAAAACCCGTGATCACCGAACAATTACAGTAATGGATATCACCTCACCAGACGTTTCTCCGACCACCACCAACGGCGTCGGTAGCCTCCCTCACAACGGCGCCGTCTCCACCGTACATCCCTCCCCTGTCCCACTCAACTCATCCGAAGCCACGTTAGGCCGCCACCTGGCTCGCCGCCTTGTCCAGATCGGCGTCTCTGACGTCTTCTCAGTTCCCGGCGACTTCAACCTCACGCTACTTGATCATCTCGTAGATGAGCCTGGGCTCAATTTAGTCGGATGTTGTAACGAGCTTAATGCTGGATACGCTGCCGACGGCTATGCTAGGTCTCGTGGTGTCGGTGCTTGCGTTGTTACGTTTACCGTCGGTGGACTCAGTGTTATCAACGCCATCGCCGGCGCGTACAGTGAGAATTTGCCGGTCATTTGTATTGTCGGCGGACCGAATTCCAACGATTATGGCTCTAACAGAATTCTTCATCACACGATTGGATTGCCGGACTTCACTCAAGAGATCCGTTGCTTTCAAACCGTCACTTGCTATCAGGTACTGTTCTATCTCTCACACTCAAACACATACCCTCTGTGTGTGATGTACAACATATTCTTATGGACGTACAAGTCACCTGCACATCTAGTGATAACTTGGGTTATTTGTGCTTTAGGCTGTGGTGAATAATTTGGAAGATGCACACGAATTGATTGATACAGCTATATCTACAGCATTGAAAGAGAGCAAGCCAGTATATATCAGTATTAGCTGTAATTTACCGGCGATTCCCTACCCTTCTTTTAACCATGAGCCAGTTCCATATTGTCTCTCCTCCAAGTAAGCTTTCAACTTCTGCCAAACTGTATCTAATTATTACTCATTTATTTAACTGCGAGTTTGAAATATACTGATAAAATGATTTTTTTGGTGCAGACTGAGTAACCAAATGGGACTAGAAGCAGCAGTTGAGGCAGCTGCACAATTCTTGAACAAGGCAGTCAAGCCAGTTTTAGTTGGTGGGCCAAAACTGCGTGTTGCTAAGGCAAGCAATGCATTTGTTGAGTTGGCTGATTCCTGTGGCTACCCACTTGCTGTAATGCCTTCAGCAAAAGGCATGGTGCCAGAGCACCACCCACATTTCATCGGGACATACTGGGGAGCAGTCAGCACTGCCTTTTGTGCAGAGATTGTTGAATCAGCAGATGCGTACTTGTTTGCTGGACCAATATTCAATGATTACAGCTCTGTTGGTTACTCGCTCCTTGTCAAGAAGGAAAAGGCAATAATCGTGCAGCCTGATCGGGTGGTGGTCGGAAATGGCCCTTCATTCGGTTGTGTCTTAATGAAGGATTTCTTGGAAGCTCTTGCAAAACGGCTTAAGCATAACAAGACAGCATATGAGAACTATCACAGGATTTTTGTCCCTGAAGGACATCCTCTTAAGTCTCAGCCTAAGGAGCCTCTAAGAGTCAATGTTCTGTTTCAGCATATACAGAAAATGTTGTCAGGTGATACAGCCGTGATTGCTGAGACAGGGGATTCCTGGTTCAATTGTCAGAAGCTGAAACTGCCAGAGGGATGTGGGTAAGCATTGTAAGGAGTATATAGATTAGAGAAACCAATAATCTAGTTTGACTTCCACTTGGTTTTTACAACTGTTATATTGGTTTTTAGGTATGAATTCCAGATGCAGTATGGATCAATTGGTTGGTCGGTTGGTGCCACTCTTGGGTATGCACAGGCTTCAACTAACAAGCGAGTGATTGCTTGCATTGGAGATGGCAGCTTCCAGGTTTGTGTTTTTTATGCACTTGCTTTAACAGTTTTAAACTGAAGTCCGAGTTCTACTCCCTCCGTCCCATATTCCGTACCATAATAAATCCACTTTCCTGTTTGGTATGTCCCAAAATAAATGTCACATTTCAAAATAAGGAAAAAAGTTTTGGTGCAGTTTTATCATTCTACAAGTTATACACAAACAACTAAAACACATTTCTTACAAAAACGTTGACAAGTCAAATGCGACACTCATTGTGAGACATAGGGAGTATTAAGATTGTAAAGGGCATAGTTGGAATGTGAAAATTGTTGAAACTCCTGGTACTCTTATTGTTAAAACCTTACCCACTTTGCCATTTAGGGCGTTCCACTTAAAAGTCACATTTTTCTAAAAATGAAACTTTTTAATACTTCTTTATTCATGAGACCCACTTGTTATACGCACAATAACTATCCCCTTACTATTCTCTACCCCACTTTCTCTCTCATACCCACTCACAACTTCTGCTTTAATACATTATTCCTTATTTTCCGAGGGAAACAGTAAATGAGTAACCTTTTATGGGACGGAGGGAGTATCTAATATGCTCATCCATACTGGCAATTTCATGCAGGTTACGGTTCAAGATATCTCAACAATGATAAGGCAAAATCAAAAAACCATAATCTTCCTTATAAACAACGGTGGTTACACGATCGAAGTAGAGATTCATGACGGACCTTACAATGTGATTAAGAACTGGAACTACACTGCATTAGTTGATGCAATTCATAACGGGGAAGGCAAATGCTGGACTGCTAAGGTGAAATTTTAACCCTAAAAACTTTACCCAAAACCTAAAATTGCATTATGATTCAAATTGTTTGAACCCATTTGTGGAATTATTTGTATGATAGGTATTTTGTGAAGAGGAGCTTACTGAAGCTATTGCTACAGCAACTGGAGTCAAGAAGGATTCACTGTGTTTCATTGAAGTGGTTGTTCATAAGGATGATACAAGCAAAGAATTGCTAGAGTGGGGCTCCAGAGTTTCTGCCGCCAACAGCCGCCCTCCAAACCCTCAGTAGTTTCCGACCTGCCGAGACTGAAGTATGTATAAAGATTTTGTGATTGAGATAATTGTGTAATTTTCGTTCTTCTTTCGCGTAATTTCCCTAGAAAAAAAGAAGTTATTGATGGTTGTATGTTGCTTGTGTTGAGAGAAAACGGGTGAATTTTGAACTGATTAAATGTATTTAGGCTCCAGTTCCACCAAGAACTTAGAACCGTTGCAGCGGCTTATCACAGCGCTGCGGCTAAGGATCAAGATTTTAGCGCATACCTCGTTAGGGGCTGCACCTCCCCTTCTGCCTATGGTTAAAATTATGCTACGTAATCCCTCCTTTTGAATTGAGTAAATGGTTATATTAATTTGACTTGAGGTGAGTTTCACATAAATTAAATTAATTCTAGCCGCTCTCCACCGGCGGGACTGGAGGATACCAATTCTAAAGTTGTAGGAGGAAGGAGGAGCAAACTCGGGAAACAATGGTTCCAAAACACAACTAATACCATTACGAGTGATTTGCTGTTTTCTTTAGTGAAGTGATTAGTTACCTTTTGTGGTAATGGTGAATGAAAATGATATTAATGATGGCAAAAATGTTCGTATCAGTTCAGCTCGTCCATTTCTGTTTGGATTTGCTCGTCCCGATTCACATTCGTAACTCGATTTATACCGTTCACGTATAAAAAAGGTACATACAATTGCATTAGCCGGCAATCATCATGTCATGTGGCTCTTTGATGCAAACTTTCTCCTAAAGTCTACAAAGGAGGTGCGTTTCATTGTCGTCCCGTCTGTCATTAAAGTGACGTTTAGTACCCAAAACTCGCCCCTACACAACGTGAGAATTGACATGAATCAATTTTGATTCATGCACAACATTTGCTCAAATGTTGAGTGAAATTTTGGATCACTACTACCGAATGCGCTTAGGCTCGTACTCACGGTTAATGAGATACAAAGAGAGAAGGGGTACGGAAGGCCATTTCTCAGTTTCATGAGCCAAGAGTGTGTGTAAACACCTTGTGGGGTCCACAGTTTCTGCCGCCAAACCGTGTAGCCTACCCGAGCAACTATTTCACATGAAATGAAAGTGTAGTAGCTATACATTCAAATATTCAATCCTGAAAATTATACGTGATTTCAATAAAGACGAGACTTTGAAGTGGGAGAGGAGAGAACTGATATTTTCACTTCAGGTAGGTGTACGACATATGGTAGCATCTTGGTTCCAAACTGGTTTGAACGAAACAGAAGCCAAAAAGAACGAAACAGAAGCCAGGATGACACAAAGGCAGGCATTTACAATCCAAGAAAGGCATCAGGTTACGGTATGCTACCAGTAAGACATACTCCCTTAGTCCCAAAATGAATGACCAAAAAGTTTATAATTTTGCTCTTAATCAAGAGCAAATTTAGAAATTTTTTGGTCAATCATTTTTTGGGACAGAGGTAGTAAGAAAATGTAAAGTTCAGCTGTACACTAACACGCACCTTTACCTGGTGCAGAAACTAGCCTGCCATTTTGGAGTAAAGAAGCAGGAAAAGGAGCTCGACAATTGCTAATATGTGATTTGAGCCGAGGTATGTTTGGATGTGCACTTCTACATCTGTGACACCGTAACTCCATTGACAGTAATTTGTCATCATCTTTTAATGTAGCTTTCCCGTGTTCACTGACTTCTTCAATTACAACTACTGAATCAAGGAAGAAAGGAGTGTTGAAGGAGTTCCAGTGTTTCTTGTTCTTGAGATAGTTGGAATCAAAATCCTGGCTGATAACATGAAGATGCAGCTGCCTCATTGATGGTGCCTGCAAGAGAGTGATATTTTGGTTATTAACAAAGGTATCTCACATTTTAGCATATCTTTCAAATAGAAAACCCGTAAAAAACTTCTTTCGGTCTTCTTCTAAAGTTTCAACCCAACACTACCAAAGCCAAAGAACTTTACCTCAAGTGCTATACCGGTCTATACATAAGACATAAGTCAGGGGTTCGATCTCCATCAATGGTAGATTTCACTCTTCAAGTGTCATTATTGTAATAAATATAAACTTATCAATTTGACAAAAAAATTAATTAAAAAAATACACGCAACCAAAAGTAATATCCTCCTACACCCGTGAGTTCCTGCCAGGCCATCTGATACTCCCTCTATTTCAAACTGAGTGTCATCTTTTGTTTTGTTCATGGTTATGACTATATAAGGCCACCTATTTTGAGATGGACGGAGTTTAGTTTTGGACATCAGTTTGAGTAGTATCCCCTAAAATCTATTCGGAAAAGCTCTTTCTGGGTTCATTCCTTTTTTTTCTTCTGTCCCATTAATCATCACAACAACTTCAGGCCCTCATCTTGGCATGAAAAGCTCATTGATTAGCAAACAATTTGTGCTCTAGTACCTCTCTCCTAACTGCAGCTTCCACAAGAATTCTGTCTCGGTGGAAAGTTGCCTTTGAGCATTTGCTCTTAAGAATATAGAGAAGGCAAAAGAAAATTGAGAAAAATACAGTAAGAAACAGAAACATGTTACGAGCACTACCTACCGAATGGTATCCAAGGCGAAAGATCAATGACTCATTCTCTGCTATAAACTTCTCAGCCCATTTCAAACCCACTGCATGCATTGTCCTTAATAACTGAAGGTGCTCTCCACGTATGTCTGCAAGACAATCAAGACCCTCAGCTCGAGCCAGCACCAAGAGGTGCCTCTTTCCCTGCAAACACAACGGAATGATTAGTTGAGCGAGAGAGATACTCCCTCCGTCCCACGTTAGTTGAGACTTCTTTCCCTTTTGGGCCGTCCCACGTTAGTTGAGACTGCCCAAAATGGCAAAGGAATCTTCACTATTTACCCCACTCATTCTCTTTCCTATTTCACTTTTACACTCACAACATTCTCTCTCCTAACTATTCCTCCCACTCATTCTCTCTCCTATTTAATTCTTCATACTCACAATATTTTCTTTCACTTTTTCTCTCACTTACTTTTCCTTAATTGGTGTGCCCAAAAAGTTAGTCTCAACTAACGTGGGACGGAGGGAGTATATGGTTTGCTTCTAGATTATAGTAACACTACATGACAGAATATAAAAAATGTAGTTACATCATGCTATAGTATTGTATGTTAGTTGTAGATCACATTAAAGTATAATATGAATGAATATATTGATATACTTTGGGGAAGAGAGAGATGGTTTGCTTCTGACTAAAGTAGTACTGCATCATACTCCTTCCTTCCCATTTGAAAGTTCCCATTTCTTTTTTAGAACGGGAATTGAGGAAAAAGGTTATAATATTGGTACTATAGTAGGTGTTGTGAGTATGAAAAGTGAGGTAGGACTGTAGGAGAGAGAAAGTGGGGTAGGGAATATTAAGTGGATAGTTGTTGTGAGTATGGCAATTGAGTCTCATTAATAAAGAAGTATATATATATATATATATATATATATATATATATATATATATATATATATATATATATATATATATATATATATATATAGGAAAATGGGACACCCAAAATGGCAAAATGGGAACTTTCAAATGGGACGGAGGGAGAATATAAATAAAAGGATGAATGATAAAATATACAAAATGCAGTTCCATCATTCTATGGTATTGTATGTTAGTTGTACAGCACTTTAAACTACTCCGTCTGCTCCATGTTAAGAGTCCACATTTAAAAGTCATTTTTTTCATTTTGTTGTTTTATGACTTTATATTTCTTATGATTTATGTTAAAGCTATACTTCTTTTATATGATGTGCAAGAAAACTATCATTATTTGAGCATGAAAGAAAATTTAAGAAAAAATCACATACTTACAGCTTAATTATTGAAAGTAAACTTTTTTTAAATAGAACACCCCAAAATGAAATAGTGGACTCTTAACGTGTAACAGATGGAACATAATATAAATGAATCGGTTGATATATTGGTTTTGCTTTCTTTCAATTAATGCTGGGTATATTAGGAAAGTGTTTCGAAGGTTCAATATGCCGATAAATACATATGATCAGAGACTCTTGGCAATAGGGGTTCAAACTGCTGAAAATACGATGAGAGAGAGAGAGAGATAAGGGGAGAGAGAGAGAGAGAGAACCTTAGGGTAACCATCATTCAGCACCACAATATCATCTGATATCTCTAAGACTCCATTCTTATCCTTCTCAGGTTGCATGACAATTCTGTATAACGCTTGAGCCCATGTGCCCCAGCCCTTGCTCATGGTTTGACTACTCCCTTCAGTGGCTTGGTTGTCCCTGACTCTCACAAAATCCTTACCATGACGTCCAAGTTCATTCATAGATCCCTTGGTTTTCTTGTTCCTCTCAGATTCATAGTCACCATATCTCTTTACCTTCTGATCACAATTTGGAAATTCATTCACATGATGCTGCTTACCATGATCATGCAACTCTAACCCCATTGACTTCGCCTTTGCAGATAAATTATCTTGGGTCTTAACTATAGACGCAAAGCTTTCAAAAAGAGATGAATACGCATCACTAAGAATTTTGCAACCCTTGATATAGTCATTGTTGAGGCAATTTGGTCTCTGGGGATTCATATTAGGTCCGAGAACATGTATGATATGGGTTACACCTTCACGGTTAAACAAGGGAGAACTTTTAGGAAGAGGAACAACTACAGCTTTTCCAGGAGTAAGAGAACCAGCTCGTTCCTTGGTTGCAGTATCTAGGTCAGGACCTGCAGCACTGAAAATAGCTGCATTCACACCTCCACCCCCAGGTTTCAATCTCCTGCACGAAGTCAGTTAAGTTGCATAGTCATACAGATTGCAGTATACAAGCAGAATTTTGCTGCAAATCAGAAATCCTGGACGGGATGGATGTTTGATTATGCATTACGGTGGACATGAGTATACATGGGAAACATAAGAGATTTGACTCCATGGTAGATGTAGAGCATACATTAATTTGGGAAAATTGTTCCTACTTTACTAGAAGGAAAGTCGATATAGACACAATCAGCAAAAGTGCTTATTCAAATTGAAATATGTCTTCAACAAATAACTACCCATATATGAAAATAAAATGCACTAGTAAAATGTTACTCTTAAGATTGGTGAGATGTGTTGGGGCATATACATTCAGCTTCTATCGGACAAAATTATATATTATGATGACATATATTTATGTTTTGCCCTATAACCATGACTGACATTCCAGTAAACACATTAGGGCGAACACTTTTTCTGTTAGTTGCACTCTGGCCACCTACTATGGACATGTTTACAATCTCACCGAAAGAGCAACGAGAATTATTTTTGAAAATTAAACCCTTTATGTAAAAGAAGGATAAAGAACTGAAAAAGACGATGCATTTGAATAAATAAATGATATTGTGCAAATTTACCAGTTGGCAGCATTGGCAAGTACATTGCAGTGCAGACCTCCATCAGAGTGAAGATGTGTAATATCCCCAGCAAACGTTAGGAACTTGTTTGGATCAATGTTCTTCACTGAAGCTTTCGACCGAACCAAGGATAATATTTTCGATTTACTAGATAAGTCAACCATAACAAGCCTAGCATTTCCAATGATATTCACAAATTCCTCAACTTTCTCAACGATAATTTCAGATGCTTTTTCAAGATTGAATTGGAAATCGGCAGTAGATATAGATGGAAATGCCAAAGTGGGGACATTGTCCCAATGGAAGGGACCACATTCAGAACCCATCTCCTGTGCATCATCCTTCATCTTAATATCACAATGACCTATTAAAGCAGATTTCTCTTCTGTTCCTTTGACAAGAGATACTTTTTCTGAGGTAACTTGATTAGCAATAGATGTCTGGGAAACATTTGCATCGGGTATTGCCTTAGTGGGGGCATCTACTTTCTTTAGGAACTTCATTATACCCTGTTGGACTTTAGCATCAGGATTCTTTTGGCCAAAATAGCCAGAAGGTAGAATATCAGAGGGTCCAAGTTTACCGTAAGTACTCATGGCAGATTCAACATCACTTTCATTCTGGCAGATGGTTATGCGACTAAATCCTTCATTCAACTTGGGCAATTCCTTCTTTTGCAGCATTCGATTCACTAGAGCAGCTGCTTTTCCACCTTGTAAGTTTCCCTCGTGTGCAGACCGTTTTACAGACCGAGAAATACAAAGTTTGGCAGGAAGATCAAGCACCAGTGCATGCACATCTACTTGGTGGGAGCCTCCAAGCTTCAAAAATTCTGCTCGCTGCTCTCTGTCTAAATTGCATCTGTCTATAAATACGTTTTTTCCATCCTTCAAGGCAGTGCCAGCACTACTGAGACATTGAATTTTCGTTCCGGCCTTACCATTCCCAATTGTGTCCTGTATGAGAGAATAATTGGAATCCAACTCAAAACATACTCTATACCAACTAAAATATGACAACAAGCATCCAAAGAGAATCAAGAGACTATAGTAACAAGAAAGATAAAGAGGCATTTAAAACCATCTTCGCACTGTGGGTAAGATAAGATTGGTACTGTCAAACTCACGCTAACTGTTATTATAGTTCTATACAGAGCTCACAAGGAGCACGAAGAAGAACAAGTTCAAAAGCTACCCAAGTTTGAAAAATGCACAAGAGCTACATTATTGGTACCAACAATTTTAATTTAGCTCAAAAAGCTTTCAAACATGATAAAGAAGTACTTAGGAAATAAGAAGAATGTATTAGTTAATATGTTAATGAACATGGAGCTCAGTCAAACATAACATGAAGCTCAGTTAGTCATCTCATCAAACAGTTTGGCAATAACCCAATAACATAAACATAAAGCTCAGTCAGACAGTTCATCAAACAGTTGGAGATAACATAGTACATTATCATGGAATTCGGTCAGACATTTCATCAAACATTTGCACCCATTGACATAACGATCGAGCTCAGTCAGACATATGATCAACAGTTGGAAATCATCCTACAACAAGAGAGAGAGAGAGAGAGAGAGAGAGAGAGAGAGAGAGAGAGAGAGAGTACCTGGCAAATACGGACCCACGGGCGGGCAGAGAGACGGATGATATGGTCGCAGAATGTCGACTTGCCACTACCTGGAGCTCCCACCATTAACACCATTATACCCTTCATCTTCTTCTTCTCTCCTTCACCTGAATTTCAAATTGGATAAATTGGGTTCAAGAAATTTTGTTAGCGGAAGAAATTGTTCAAAATTTTGTTCAATACCCAGAGAGGGTACCTGTTGATTTCGGTTCTCCATCAATCTCCATCGCTTCATACGCCTTGTTCTTTGAAATGAATCGATTAACTTAGGGTTTTGACCTTTCTAATCGAAGATTTATTTCTTTTGTGTTTAATTTTTTTTTTTTCTTCAATACTCCTCCGACCCAAAATAACGTACCCGTTTACTGTTTACTGTTTGATGCGAAAATTAAGAAAAGTGGGTAATGTAGGAAATCTTATGAGTATAAAAGTAAAATAGGAGAGAGAATGAGTGGAAAGAATAGTAAAGTTGATTGATGTTGTGAGTATAAAAATAAAATAGGAGAAAGAATGAGTGAAGGGAATAATAAAAATTCTTTATCATTTTAAAAAAGGGATATGTTATTATGAGACGTATAAAATGGCAAAATAAATACTCCCTCCGTCCTGCACTGGGCCAAGCTCATCTTTCCCTTTCGGCACGCCTGCATCAAGAGTTCATTTCCAAAAAAGGCAAGTTTTTGAATATATTAATACCCTTATCATCTTCATATATTTACAAAAAAACCATTCATTATATCCTTATACATTCTCTCTCCTATTTCCTACCACACATTTAACTACTATTCCTCCAACTCATTCTCTCTCCTATTAAGGGCCCGTTTGATATGACTTAATTCAAGGTGCTTATGACTTATGACTTTTCATAAGTCATTTTTTGATCGTTTGATTTCATTTTTGTCAAAATAAGTCATAAGTCATGTACAAGCCAATTAAAGCACAATTCCCTTATAAGTCATAAGCATTTGGTCAAGTGTTTAAGCCAAGTGCTTAAGCCAAAAACACGTATGAACAGTAAAAATAATAATAATAATAATAATAATAATAAATAATAATAATAATAATAAAATAATAATAATAAAATAATAATAATAATAATAATAAAATAATAATAATAATAATAATAATTAAAATTAAAAAAATTTAAATAATAATAATAATAAAATAATAATAATAATAATAAATAATAATAATAATAGTAATAATAATAATAATAGTAATAATAATAATAATAATAATAATAATAATAAAATAATAATAATAATAATAATAATAATATAATAATAAAAAATAAAATAATAATAATGATAAAATAATAATAAAAATAAATAAAAATAAAATAAATAAAAATAAAAAAATATTATTATTATTATTATTATTATTATTATTATTATTATTATTATTTTAGTCTTTATAATTTCATTCAGCACTTTTTCAGCTTATTAATCAAACAATCATACTTATTTATGATGTACCATCAAAGACTTCAAAAACTAAATCAAACAAAGATCATTCATCACCATCACTATAAGTCATCAGTCATAAGTTAACAGCCATAAGTAATAAGTCATCAGCACATATCAATAAGCTAAATCAAACGGGCCCTAAATATTTTTAACTTTTACATTCTCTCTCCTATTTCCTACCACACATTTAACTTTTACATTATCTCTCATATTTCCTACCACACATTTAATTACTATTCCCTATCTCACATTTAACTTTTATTCATTTTTTAAAAAATTTCTTAAGAAGCGTGAAATTTCCCCCATATACCCTTGGTCTGGTGGGACGGAGGGAGTATGTTATTATGGCCAGAGGGAGTATTTTTTAAGCATTACGATTAATTATTCTTAAATATCACCATTAACACCATTAGTACTTCTCCAAGTCCCATATCCTTATTAATTTTTTCGTTGTACCAATATAAATATAAATGTCACTAGGTAGGTAACTTGTGCTCGCACGGAAAGCTAATTTGCTAATATCATGATTTATTTTTTATAATATAAGTATATTATAAATGAATCAAAACATTAACATTTATAAAGTTAGAAAAATTGTGTTCAATTTTAATAACTTTGTTGCACATAAGTTTAATAGAAATTGCATTATGACTAACAATGTAGCAATTTTTGCTATTTTATTTTTGATGTTCAAACTTTATGTCATTTATTTTTGATGTCATAATTTATGTCAGTATGCAACATTTTTTATGGACGTTAACAAAGTGAATGAAAAAACTAACGACCTATTTCTTTTCAAATTACAACATTTTAAATACAATGTAGGAGGTTTCAACCCTTAACCTTCCCGATAAAAGTATGTCTTTAAGCTAAATGCTCATTGGCATTATTAACGACCTACTTTGATATATATATATATAGTAAATATTATGATTAACTAATATTATTAATAGTAATAGTTAACATATATTGTAACTATAATACTATTACTTAACATATATAATAAATTAATACTTCCTCCGTTTCAAAATGTTTGTCCCATTTGACTTTTTTGTTGAACTTTGATCACAAATTTATGAGAGATTAATCATGTTCATGAAATTCTAAAAGTTGTTGTTGATAATATTATTAATGGTGAATCAATAGAAATTTTTAGAATTTCATGAACATAATTAAATTGTCATATATTTGTGGTCAAAGTTCAACAAAAAAGTCAAATGGGACAAACATTTTGGGACGGAGGGAGTACTATTTATAATAATAGTTAGCATATATAGTAACTATTATAGTTAACTAATACTATTAATAGTAATAGTTAACTTATATAGTACTCCCTCCGTCCCTAAATGTTTGTCTCATTTGACTTTTCAAACATTTTAATTTAGTGATTTTGAAGCTTTAATTTTGGTTATTTTTATGAACGCTTTGAAAATTATTGATAATATACACCGCCGTTATGTAATACTCCGTCCCTAAATGTTACAAGTTTTGAAAATTTAGTGATTTTGAAGTTTTAATTTTGAAAATGAGACTAACTTTTTGGGACAAAGAAAAAGGGGAAATGGGACAAACATTTAGGGACGGAGGGAGTAACTATTATAGTTAACTAATACAATTAATAGTAATGGTTAACATATATAGTAACTATTATAGTTAACTAATACAATTAAGAGTAATAGTTAACTTATAAAGTAACTATTATAGTTAACTAATACTATTAATAGTAATAGTTAACATATATAATAACTATTATTATTAACTAATAGTATTAGCTAATAAGGAGAATATCAAAAGTCATATAGATTTTGGGATAGTGATGACGTGGCTTCTCCAAAATCAAGAGTTTGCCTAAACTTGTCCACGTGGCGAAGTCATAACCCTCCTCACCAACTTTAATATATATATATGGATTTCTAAATAAAAAAATAAAAATGCCAATGTAACGACCCTAACCCTAGGCACTAATTTTAATATCATATTGTGTGCTTTTAATATTATTATTAATATTATGTGTCCATTTTTATATACTTGATTTCTTATGTTAGGATAAAATGAAAGGAAAATAAAATAAATCATCTTGGGAGAAGTATAATAATGGAAATGGATAAAATAAATAAAATGTGGGTAGTTATTCTTATTTGTGTAGGGAAAAGAATGTAAAGAGTTAAATTAACTTCATAAAATAATTATGGGTGGAGTGTAGGTTGGGAAAGACTTTAATTTTTTTTAAGGAAGTATGGGGGGGGGGGCATACTCCCTCCCTATTTTCCTCCCCTTTTAGTCAAAAGGCTACACCTTTTATATACTCCTTCCATACTCCATCCTCCCCATTATTTTCTCCTTCATTTTCTTCTTCTTCTTCCTTCTCTAAAAAAAATCCATGAAAGCCTCAACCTTCTCAAAATCATAATAAATCCAATTTTTCTCCATTTGACGATCCGGGTGTACTTTCGTGTTCGTAGAGTTGAGAGGATCGCATCAAGCCAAGAAAATCTTTATTCCATTTCATAATTTCTAGGTGAGTTATTATGACTTTCCCTTCTTTAAATGTTCATAAATTATAAATGTTTATCTTGTTAAATGATTGTTTGATGTTGGAAATCTCCTTAGAATGGAGGAATTAGTTAAAGTTATGAAAGGATGTGGTTGTTCATAGAAGATGATCAAGAAGGGGATAAAAATGGGTTAAGTTATATGAAGATGATTGAACTAGGATTTTGGTAGGGAAATGTATAGGAAATTAAGATGTATAGTATTGAGGATTATGTGTTTGGGTTTGATTGATTTAGAAGAAAGTAGTAAATATTTGGAAGTCTTTCATGAACATCAAAAATGGAAAGAATTAAAAAGGGGAAAAGAACTAGGTGAAAAAGGGGTTTAGAAATTAAGTTATGCTGGAAAGTGACTTGGGCGGTCGCCCATGGGGGCTTGAGCGGCCGCCCATGTGTTCAGAAAGTGGAGTGCCTTAAAAACCTTCTTGGGCGGCCGCCCAAGTTGCCTTGTGCGGTCGCCCATCCCTGGAGAAGAATGTGTGTGCTTTAGTAATCTCTTGGGCGGTCGCCCAAGTGACATGGGCGGTCGCCCATATCACCAGATTCCCTCAGTTAATTTTCTTATTGATTTTTACCAACATCCTTGTGGTATGATTCCCAACTACCATAAATTAGTAGAACCTAATCCAAGTCGGATAGGAATTAATCCCTTTTAACTTAGATTAAAGTAGTTCAACTTGGGAAATAGATCTTGAACCTTTTATTAAGTTTATTTGAGGTTGTATAATGACGATGTAAGATGGTTTATGAGGTATAGTGACTTTATTTGCCCTATATACTCGGTGATTGGTTGGATAGTGTAGAAGCTATATGTTACACTATGGTGCTAGTTGGAAATGTGTATTTACTACCTTGTTTCATTATTATCCAAGTGTGGATTTATATGCTATATTGTTAGCTTGTTATTCCAAGTGTGGATTTATATGCTATATTGTTAGCTTGTTATTCCAAGTGTGGATTTATATGCTATATTGTTAGCTTGTTATTCCAAGTGTGGATTTATATGCTATATTGTTAGCTTGTTATTCCAAGTGTGGATTTATATGCTATATTGTTAGCTTGTTATTCCAAGTGTGGATATGATTATCATATGGTTGTACTGTTATTCCAATGGTGGATTTATTGATTTTATTGTTACTCTACTTGAACACACATTCATTGTTAGTGCTATGCTTAGTGTATTACATAAATGTTACACTATGATATTGGTTGAACATGGGTATATTTTACCATGTTGCTATGTTGTTTATCTCCTTTGTGGATTATAGTTCAAGTATCTATTATGTGCTTGAACGTGTTTATATTTTATGTGATTGGGGGGTATAATGGAATTCAATCAATTATTGATTTGTTCTTTAAGTGATTGAAGGTCCATCATACCTGTGACCTCTCCCCCTCTGCGCCACGGTAGGGTATAGCATCTGTATTGAGCCAAAAGCCTTACAGAGTTGCTACTATCTTATTTGGTTCCCTGAAAAACGGGTCTTATAAGATGTGAATATGCCTAAGCAGTTCACAGAGATGAGTTATAATCATAACTGTCTCAGTTACATGATATTGGTTCTGGTGGATATGCATTCACGAGATATAGTGGAGTATTGATACCCACAGCTTATACGACTTATTGTTCGGACGGGAAAGGTAAATAAAGGTAACGGAATGTGTTTCTTGTTTTACCAATATGTGAGATGTACCTTGTTATGTGTTGCATCTTACCTGGCATATTGCTGCATTCATAATAGCTTGCTGAGATTTATTCTCACCCCTCTCCCTTTAATGTTTTTAGATCCTGAGACAGGCGGACCGGCCAAGTGAGGACGGAAAGGAGTTGGTACGTGGTATTTTGGGATTTGTCGGGGTACGTATAGGTTGGTATAAGGAATGTATTTTGGTATAATTCCTTTATGAAGTTTATGAGTATAAAACTTAGTTTATACGTTATAATTAAAGTCTTTGTAATTAAAACAGGTTGTTACTTTTAAAAGTGGTTTAACTCTTCCTCCCACGTAGAGAGGAATGAAGTTATTTTGAAATGGTTATGTTTAATATGTATAAGTTGCAAGGTACATCAAAGTTTAAAAAGTTTAGGTGGTTTGAGTTCTTTTGGGGACGCTCTAGCTCGGGACACGGATTAGGTCTCGGGTTGGGGTCCTCACAGTTGGTATCAGAGCTCGGTTAGAGTTCTCGGGTAGAGTCTAGCTGAGTGAGAGTGTGTGATAATTTACGCCGAGTGTTTGATGCAGGAGTTTATTCAATGGCTGGAAATGAGAATGATCAGCAGCAGGTTTCGGGCAATGTTGGTAATACCGGGGGTAATGGAAATCCGAATGATGAGACGATGAACATGTTCCGAGTATTTTTGCAAAATACGGCTATACAAGGGCAAGTTCAACAGCATCAAGAAGGCAGACATGGGCATAGTTTGGAAAAGTTCGTTAAGATGACACCTCCAAGTTTTAGTGGAGACCCAGATCCGGCGAAGGCGGAGAGATGGCTTGAAGCTATGAATAAGATTTTCGCAGCAATGGAGAGCACGGATGCAGAAAAGGTGAGATGCGCAGTCTTCAAGTTAGAAGGACCTGCAGAGCATTGGTGGCAAGTAGTGAAGGACGGCTGGGATCGAAACCTTACACCGCAGACCTGGGAGAACTTTACACGTAAATTTCGAGATCATTTCATTCCAATAGTTACCAGAGATAAGAAGGAAGTTGAGTTTTTGAGATTAGAGCAAGGAGCAATGACCGTGATGCAGTATTCAGCAAGGTTTACGGAGCTAGCTCGCTATTGTCCACATTTGGTGCCGGAAGAAGAGAGACGGGTATATCGGTTTGTAAAGGGATTAAGACTAGAGTTCAGGAAACAGTTATTGACTCACGACTTCACAGATTTTCAGACAGCGGTGAATAAAGCCTATCGGATAGAGAATGACATTGACGAGCACCGGGGTAGATCTGAGGGTGGAAGTGGAAGTAAACAGAGATTTCAAGGCCAAGGTTCTGGATATAGTAGAAGGCAACAGGGAGGATCAGCATCGGAATTAGCAAGAGGAGAAGAAGCGGCGACTACGACAACTCATCCGACTTCAATTCAGGTAAGGATTATATGTGATTATTGCAAGAAGATGGGTCATTCTGAAGACAAGTGTTGGAGTAAGCAAGGGAAATGCATGAATTGTGGAGAATTGGGGCACTACAAGAAAAATTGTCCTAAGTTTCATCATAGGTTAGCTTTGGGCATCGGTAAAAGGGGGCAAAGAGGTGGTACCAAGAGAAGCAATGAAAGGAATCCAAAGAGGAACGTCTAAAGTTGAATCCTTGTTTTGAGTCTTGGAGGGATAGATTCCCTAGCAGTCTTTAGAGGTAAAATACCTGTCTCAGGAGTAGGGGTCATACTTTTATAGATCCCGGTTCATTTCATGCATATTTGACATTTCATTTTGTTTCATGTGGCATATATTGCTTAAGATGTGTTTTATGTGCTAGAGGTTTCTACTCTTATGAGAGAGTACCTCGAATATTATTTGGTTTACCACTAGTGTGATGTGGTTATAACTGAGCATGTATTGCCAGTTGATTTGGTATGATTACCAATGTGTGATTTTGATGTATACTTGGCCTAGAATCGTAAGTAGTGGGTCTATGCAAATGATGTATCGTCGTATGAAGCGAGTCTTCTTTTCCTTGCCTAATTGGTCTATATGATATTAGATTCGGATAAGCTTTTATGTGGTATCTTTGCTATATATGCATTAAAGATTGAAAAATTTTGGTTTAAAAGCGTGAAGATAAATTGGTATGTGGTAGACTTGGATAAGAAGTCTTCGAAAGATGATATGTGCTAAGTAGGAGAATTTTAAGATGTGTTTTATTAGAATATTCCATGGTCGAGTGGAAGGAATGAAATTTTGTATTGAAATAATGTTAAAGTCTAATACCTATATTAAAAGCCTCTTATAGAAGGGGACTAGCTATGTTGTAGATTTGATGGATAGAGTTATAAACCTTATCTAGATGGCTTTGTTGGATAGCATCCTTGCTTAATTGAAGTTGAGAACATCAGGAAATCAATTGGGAAGTGTGTTGTCTATCCTTTAGGAGAATGATTGTTTGTGAAATTTAACAATTGTGAGTTGGCTTGGGAATATTCCAATTTTGAGTCCGTAGTTTCGGGGTTGAAGGGGGTACTACCATGGGAGTATCAATGGATTCTTGAGAATTGTGTTATTATTGATTTAGTTAACCTGGAAAGTGATAACTTATGTTTAGAGGAAGTGAATCAGGCGGAGCAGAATCTTCTTATTTTCAACTTGGAAGTAACTGAGAGTATATTGCGTTTTACTAGTGGAAAATTTTAACTATGTGCAACTAAATCTGAGATATGTTAACGATCATAAAAGTTTAAAGTATTTGTTGGTTTAGAAGGAATCTAACGACAAGCAGAGTCGAGAGTTGAAGTTATTTAAAAGACTTACATTGTGTTATATCTTGCTACCCGTGAAAGTTATTGTGATTTCAAATGCGATTAGCCGAAAGGCTTATGTGTCAACAAGTGGATTCTTAGAGCTGCAAGGTTAGATAATTTTGCGAATATTCAAGTCACCCTATAGTATGGAGACCCTAGAGGAAGTTCAACCATGATTCAGAATTTAAGAGGATTATCGGTTAGTCCATGTGGGAAGACCAAGGATGTGGTATTGAGTTAAGATGAAAAAATTTAACCTCAACTAGAAGGTGTGTATCATTTCTGCAAGAGATTAGAGGATCAGTTTTTGAGAAAGACCATAGATCTAGAATTGCGATTCATCAGGGAAGTTCGAGGAGGTATCGAGATTTGAAGAAGATTTAGAAGATTCGAATGGGAAAGCATTGCGATAGAATTTTATAACTGGGCTACCTTCAACGTCGATGAAGATGGGTGTGTTGGAGTAATAGTGGATGGATAGATCAAGTCGGCTTACTTTCTACCTATATCAACGAAGTATTCGAGGGAGAAATTAAAACATTGTACATGCGGGAGATTGATTTATTTCATGGAGTAACCATCAACATTTTACCAAATCGGGATCGAGGATTCATTGTGTTTTTGGACAGCTGGGTGCAAGGTTTTGAGTTCCAAGTCGAGTTCAGTGATGTGTTTCATCCTCAGGCAGATGGGCAGACAGAGAAGACTATCCAGATTCTTGAGAATAAGTTGTGTGTTGTATGATGGATTTCCTTTCAACTTGAGAAGATTACTTAACCTTAGTGAGTTTGCGTATCTTGATAGATTTCAGTTCAGTATTGAATCGGTAACGTATAGGGCATTGTATGGGAGAAATTATTCTTACGATTCCTCAGGTATATGGAGTTCTTCAAATAATGATGACTTAACGGGTTTGACTTATATGGGGGAAACGTTAAAAGTTATTAGAACCACAAGTCCGAAATTAAACTTTTAGAGTATTCGGGTTGTGAAAAATGGAGTATAATAATAATACTATTGAGGAAACTATTTGAAAAGTGTAATTTGATTCCTGGAAGGTTACCTTCTTTAATTGATCGATAAAGTAAGCAAGTTTAAAATTCGGGACGAATTTTCTTTAAGGGGGAGTGAGTGTAACGACCCTAACCCTAGGCACTAATTTTAATATCATATTGTGTGCTTTTAATATTATTATTAATATTATGTGTCCATTTTTATATACTTGATTTCTTATGTTAGGATAAAATGAAAGGAAAATAAAATAAATCATCTTGGGAGAAGTATAATAATGGAAATGGATAAAATAAATAAAATGTGGGTAGTTATTCTTATTTGTGTAGGGAAAAGAATGTAAAGAGTTAAATTAACTTCATAAAATAATTATGGGTGGAGTGTAGGTTGGGAAAGACTTTAATTTTTTTTAAGGAAGTATGGGGGGGGCATACTCCCTCCCTATTTTCCTCCCCTTTTAGTCAAAAGGCTACACCTTTTATATACTCCTTCCATACTCCATCCTCCCCATTATTTTCTCCTTCATTTTCTTCTTCTTCTTCCTTCTCTAAAAAAAATCCATGAAAGCCTCAACCTTCTCAAAATCATAATAAATCCAATTCTTCTCCATTTGACGATCCGGGTGTACTTTCGTGCTCGTAGAGTTGAGAGGATCGCATCAAGCCAAGAAAATCTTTATTCCATTTCATAATTTCTAGGTGAGTTATTATGACTTTCCCTTCTTTAAATGTTCATAAATTATAAATGTTTATCTTGTTAAATGATTGTTTGATGTTGGAAATCTCCTTAGAATGGAGGAATTAGTTAAAGTTATGAAAGGATGTGGTTGTTCATAGAAGATGATCAAGAAGGGGATAAAAATGGGTTAAGTTATATGAAGATGATTGAACTAGGATTTTGGTAGGGAAATGTATAGGAAATTAAGATGTATAGTATTGAGGATTATGTGTTTGGGTTTGATTGATTTAGAAGAAAGTAGTAAATATTTGGAAGTCTTTCATGAACATCAAAAATGGAAAGAATTAAAAAGGGGAAAAGAACTAGGTGAAAAAGGGGTTTAGAAATTAAGTTATGCTGGAAAGTGACTTGGGCGGTCGCCCATGGGGGCTTGAGCGGCCGCCCATGTGTTCAGAAAGTGGAGTGCCTTAAAAACCTTCTTGGGCGGCCGCCCAAGTTGCCTTGTGCGGTCGCCCATCCCTGCAGAAGAATGTGTGTGCTTTAGTAATCTCTTGGGCGGTCGCCCAAGTGACATGGGCGGTCGCCCATGTCACCAGATTCCCTCAGTTAATTTTCTTATTGATTTTTACCAACATCCTTGTGGTATGATTCCCAACTACCATAAATTAGTAGAACCTAATCCAAGTCGGATAGGAATTAATCCCTTTTAACTTAGATTAAAGTAGTTCAACTTGGGAAATAGATCTTGAACCTTTTATTAAGTTTATTTGAGGTTGTATAATGACGATGTAAGATGGTTTATGAGGTATAGTGACTTTATTTGCCCTATATACTCGGTGATTGGTTGGATAGTGTAGAAGCTATATGTTACACTATGGTGCTAGTTGGAAATGTGTATTTACTACCTTGTTTCATTATTATCCAAGTGTGGATTTATATGCTATATTGTTAGCTTGTTATTCCAAGTGTGGATTTATATGCTATATTGTTAGCTTGTTATTCCAAGTGTGGATTTATATGCTATATTGTTAGCTTGTTATTCCAAGTGTGGATATGATTATCATATGGTTGTACTGTTATTCCAATGGTGGATTTATTGATTTTATTGTTACTCTACTTGAACACACATTCATTGTTAGTGCTATGCTTAGTGTATTACATAAATGTTACACTATGATATTGGTTGAACATGAGTATATTTTACCATGTTGCTATGTTGTTTATCTCCTTTGTGGATTATAGTTCAAGTATCTATTATGTGCTTGAACGTGTTTATATTTTATGTGATTGGGGGGTATAATGGAATTCAATCAATTATTGATTTGTTCTTTAAGTGATTGAAGGTCCATCATACCTGTGACCTCTCCCCCTCTGCGGCCACAGACTGGGGTATAGCATCTGTATTGAGCCAAAAGCCTTACAGAGTTGCTACTATCTTATTTGGTTCCCTGAAAAACGGGTCTTATAAGATGTGAATATGCCTAAGCAGTTCACAGAGATGAGTTATAATCATAACTGTCTCAGTTACATGATATTGGTTCTGGTGGATATGCATTCACATATATAGTGGAGTATTGATACCCACAGTTATACGACTTATTGTTCAGACGGGAAAGGTAAATAAAGGTAACGGAATGTGTTTACTGTTTTACCAATATGTGAGATGTGCCTTGATTATGTGTTGCATCTTACTTGGCATATTGCTGCATTCATAATAGCTTGCTGAGATTTATTCTCACCCCTCTCCCTTTAAATGTTTTTAGATCCTGAGACAGGCGGACCGGCCAAGTGAGGACGGAAAGGAGTTGGTACGTGGTATTTTGGGATTTGTCGGGGTACGTATAGGTTGGTATAAGGAATGTATTTTGGTATAATTCCTTTATGGAGTTTATGAGTATAAAACTTAGTTTATACGTTATAATTAAAGTCTTTGTAATTAAAACAGGTTGTTACTTTTAAAAGTTGTTCAACTCTTCCTCACATGTAGAGAGGAATGAAGTTATTTTGAAATGGTTATGTTTAATATGTATAAGTTGCAAGGTATATCAAAGTTTAAAAAGTTTAGGTGGTTTGAGTTCTTTTGGGGACGCTCTAGCTCGGGACACGGATTAGGTCTCGGGTTGGGGTCCTCACAGCCAAAGGACTTATCAAGCGGTATCTTTAGCAGGTTTAACTCTTTCCATCGTATCGTAGAGGTTTTTGGTTCAATATCCCATACTTGCTAATAGGGGTGTGCAACAAAATCGAAAAAATCGGACCGAAACAGAGAAAATCGAACCCAAAAAATCGAAATCGACAAAACCGAAATGTTAATGGTTTTAACCATTTAAAAATCGAAACTTTCGGTTTTGGTTTTGGTTTCAAATGAAAAACCGAGCCGATAAAACCGAACCAAACCGATATTATTAAAACGACGTGTCATTTTAATATATACTCTCTCCGTCCCGCCTGAAAGGGCACTTTTGGTCAGTATAAGTTAACTTTGACCCAAACATAAATGCAAATCTAATCATCTTATTAAAATTCTAAAAATTGTTATTCATAAACCATTTAATGATTTATCAATAAAAATTTTTAGAATTTCAATAAGATGATTAGATTTGCATTTATGTTAGGGTCAAAGTTTCCTTATATTAACCAAAAGTGCCCTTTCGGGCGGGACGGAGGGAGTATATAAATTTCATCTTCTCATCTTGCTTTGGAGTTAAAATTATGCTTACGGCAGTTTAACTGTTATTTGTAGTGGCAAGTGGAACACTTAAATTTGTCATGAAAATCTTGAGTACTTTAGTATTGCATCTTCTCATCTTGCTTTGTTAATGAGGAATTAATAAATTTTATCTTGCTGAATGTAACTATCATAATCCAACCATCAATATATGCATGTTCTTCTCATCTTGTTGAAATCGAACAACACCGAACCAAATCGACACCAAACCGAAACCGAATAAAACCGAAACCGAATAAAATCGAAGCTTAATGATTTTAAAATACAAAAACCAATATCTTTCGATTCAGTTTCGATTTTAGCTTAAAATCGAATCAAATCGGACCGAGCACACCCCTACTTGCTAAAATTGATATTAGGTGATTAAAAATTTCAATAAAGAAATAAAAAATTGATTTAGGTACATACACCAATTATTACTCCATTTATTTCAAAATGAATGATTAATTTACATATTTATTTTTTGGGAGGGACTATTGTCACTACAACAATTGCTTATTCACTATAATTTTTATAAATTGACATAAATATCCTTCCATAATTTTAGGAGTTTATTAATGAATTATTTTAGGACTATTTATACTACAAATTTTACTTATCCACTATATCTGCTACATATAAAGTTAATTAATTATTTAATAAGGAATGAATTTTCTAAAGTAAACTATGGTTTTCAATAAAAATAATTATATCTTTTCTTTGTCAAAACTAAAATAATCAAATCATATAAAAATCGTCATCGTTATTTTTTATACGAGAGAAGAAATTCATAAATATTTAATGCATGTTAAAATAACTTATAGTAGTTAGAAATTTGCCAATATTTTATTTTATATTTTAAATCTATTATAAGGAAACTATTTTCTTAATGAATTCACTATTTTGTTCAATAGTAATAAATCCTATTAAATTATTTTATATTTCTAACATATTAATATTTAACGTTACAATAAAATAAAATTTATTCATTAATAAATTCACGAGACAAGTTTTATACCCTAATTGCTAGTAAAGAGTGAGATGTGAGAAATATTAGGGACTCTATGTAAATAAAAAAAATTATTTTCCAATAAATTTTGATTTTTTTTTACAAAAAAAAATAGAAATTTATTTTGGGTAGTGGAACTAATAAATATTATAAAACCAAAACATAATAGTATTTTTATTAATATACGGTAAATCTGTTAATTAATAAATTTACTTCTCAATTTTAATAATTTAATAGCAAAATTCATTGTCTAAAAATCGATAACTATATCACTACTTTGTTAGATTATTCTTTTCTATACGATAAATCTGTAATAATATTTTACCTATTTGTAAAAAAAAAAATCAGTAATAAAAAATCAATAATAAAAAATAAATATAGGGTAGTCCGTCCCTCTTTTCTTCTATATACTTTCATTTGTTTAGTTTTTTTCTATCTTTTTTTATATACCTTTTTGTAAAAAAATCACTAATAAAAAAGTCTAAAATATTATTTTCTAGTCAATAAAAAATTAAAAAATAAATATAGGGTAGTCTGTCCCTCTTTTCTTCTATATACTTTCATTTGTTTAGCTTTTTTTCTATCTTTTTTTATATACATTTTTGTAAAAAAAAATAACTAATAAGAAAAGTTTAAAATATTATTTCATAGTCAATAAAAAATTAAAAATAAAATAAATATAGGGTAGTCCGTCCCTCTTTTCTTCTATATATTTTTATTTGTTTAATTTTTTCTATCTTTTTTTATATAACTTTTTGTAAAAAAAAAACACTAATAAAAAAAGTCTAAAATATTATTTCTTAGTAAATAAAAAATAAATATAGGGTAGTCCGTCCCTCTTTTCTTCTATATACTTTCATTTGTTTAGTTTTATTCTATCTTTTTTTATATACTTTTTTGTAAATAAAATCACTAATAAACAAAGTCTAAAATATTATTTTCTAGTCAATAAAAAATTAATAAAAAATAAAAAAAAATAAAGGAGAGTAACTCTTGTGAAAAACTAGTTTTTTTCAAATATTATAAAAAAACTAGTTTTCATAACTGTTCAACACTTTAATTAGTTAGACTAGTGCTTTAAAACTAGTTTTTTTTCTTATGTTACGAAAAAACTAATTTTTTACAAGATTTTGGCAATAAAGAATAGTCCGTCCCTCTTTTCTTTTATATACTTTAAATTGTTTAGTTTTTTTCTATCTTTTTTTATATACCTTTTTGTAAAAAAATCAATAATAAACAAAATCTAAAATATTATTTCGTAGTCAATAAAAAATTAAAAGAAAATAAAAATAAATATAGGGTAGTACGTCCCTCTTTTCTTTTATATACTTTCATTTGTTTAGTTTTTTTCTATCTTTTTTTATATATAAAACAACTAATTTTCTTATGTCTAAGTGATTTTATATTTTAAAAAATAGCTTATTAAATACTAAATTTCTTTTTAATTTTTTCTGATTTTTTTTAAATAAAAAAAAAATAGGAAAACCTGTTTGGCCCGTGGATCTTCAGATTCGGGCCAAACGGGCGGGCTTGGACATTCAAATTGGACCGGGTCGGTCCGGGTTTAGGCCCGTTTCATTAAACAGACTGACGGGTTTCAACCCGCCCCGCCCACGGGTTGGTCCGTACGGATAGGGTCGGGACGGGCCAACCCGTTTGGCCATCTCCGGATAAGATATACTCCTAATGTGCTAAAAATTATAGTTTTGAAAAGTGAAAACAGTAAAACTATGCAGAATTAGATAAGAAGATTGTCCCTTTTGCTTATAAAGAAATGGATTTCCCATCAGTATATTATTATACAATGTTATTTGTCTCTAAACCAATATAAAATTTTCTAAATTAAGATAATCACATGAATCAAATACAAGATAATGTTGGGTCTTTTAGACTACAAAAGTATAATAAAATAGCAAATTGCAACTTGGTTACCCATGTTTTGCCAGTAGTTGCAATGTGATTTTCAACCATGTAAATTTTGCAACCCTCTAGCTAACATTGCTAATTTGTTACTGAAAATAGCTAGAACGGACGAAATAAAACAAAAGTACCTCGTGTGAGTCCTGGTGTGATAGCACCAGCACTAGTACCAGTACAAAAGGCAGCGAAATAATAATTTAAACAATGTAAAATGCATATTTAAACACTTATCTACAACAACTTGCTGTAGACAATAAAAAGATTTTCTTTATAAAACCAATTGGGTGACGGTTACACGAACAATAATAACAAGAGAAAACAAAATAACCAAACAATCTCCCACACTAAAACACTCTTTGATTCTTTGGAACTTCAGAGATTAAAGCACAAAAATCGTGGACAAGAATGAGCCGAGCGGTCTTGATTTATAGGAGAAGAGATCCTTGTTTGTAGGAGTTGATTTGCTTTAGAAGATCTTCCATATTTAGACTTCTACCTTACTTTGAACTCTTTGTCAATCAATTCAATCATTCCTTATCATGGACTCTTTCATTGTGTGATAGATACCTACAAAATAACCAAATATACACTAAAGATATTCAAGATTTGGTTAGTATGTTAGTTAATAAAATAAACCTAAATAAACTAAAAAAGATATTTGCAAATATATTCTAAAAATAAGAAAGAAACAAATCCTAATAATTAGAAATCGTCATTGGTAAACATGTGTGGAATACTACACTTACGGTTACGATCTGATGTGACCATAAAAAATTCACCGAAAAATACGATATGCCTAAGGGGCAAAACGGACATAACAAATACATAAAAAATGTGTAATACTACGGGGTTAAAATGATCATTATCTGCAACCCAAAATATTGTGATATATATGGCTGCCCAAATGAGACAAAGGGGCCAAGCGGACAAATGGGAGAAGTGGCTAGTGGGCTTTAGGGCAAAAGCACATCCCACTCTAAGTATATAAGGAAGCTTTCATCTCAAAAAGAAAGGAGGACAGATCCCAGGTTGACTCTCTCTTCCTCCCAAAACCCCAAATTCTCTCTTTATAATGTTGAACATTCATACACTCAAAGGCTAGATTAATGATTCTCACACCAGAGGATTTTGGGGGGGGGGGGAAAGACCCCCCACCCCTAACGGTGCATTATTTTGTAGATCGCTACGGAGATTCAATGCCATGGATCACCATTTACTTCATCCAGGTTGGAAATCCACGGTAAGCGGATTTTTTGTAGCATCAGTGTGGTTCCATTGCCGGGAACGAAGAAGAAGGTCCCAGATATCCTGCTAATACCGTTGACATTCAACAAAGAGAAAGGGCAGAAACTTCATCTCTGATTTTTCGAAGAAGAAGGAAAACCTGAAGAAAGAAAGAAAAACCTCCCAATTTTTTCCATTTACTGCTAGCCAATAGCATGGACTTCGGATTGGGAGCAACTAGGAAAGTGGAAGCAGCAGATCAAAGTGTTGCAGTTGAAGACCTCCTTCGATCTAACTCATGGATGCCATTATCCAACTAGTTCGAAGCAGAGTGGGGGCAGATCGGAGGCAGAGAAGGAAAAAGTGAGATTGCAAACAGTAAAAAGCAAAAAGTAGATCGTAAACAGTAAATCGCCAAAAACGAAGTCGCCAAAAAATGAGATCGCAAATTTGGGAAATCGCAATTCATCTCGCCGACAGCTCATCTCGCCAGTTAATTCATATCGCCCGAAATCGAATTAGCAAAAAGGGAAACCGCAAGAAAAGTGAAATCGCCCAAGCAAAGTGATCAAAGTCACATAGAAGAAATAGAAAGGGGAAACCGCCAATCGAAAAAGGAATCAAAGTCACCGGTAATGCAAATCGCAAACAAAAATTGAAATCCCAGTTCATCTCGCCAGAAATTGAAATCGCAAAGAGGCGAAATCACAATTAAAAGAAATCGAAAGAGAAAAATGAAATCGCGAGAGAAAAAGGAAATCGCAAGAAAAGAAAATTGGGAAGAAAGGGAACTTACAGAGGAAATCGCTTAGACGTAGCAAGTGAATCTCGCCTGGAATGATGCAAATCGCCGGAGAGGTCGCCTTAATCCGGTCGAGGTTGAGCGAGATCGAAGTCCCAGATCTATTTCGCCAAAGTGATGGGAGTGGGGTTATCGCCGGGTGTAATGAAGTCGCCAGAAAAGGGAAGGAGCCGCGAGTTTTCGTTGTTCAACTCGGAAGTCACTGGGAATTGAAAGAAGTCGTCGGTGGTTTGGGAAAGAAAATATGAGAAATTGAAAAAATTCCAATGGAAGAGATTGAAAAGAGGAAACAAATTTTGTCAAATGGCCCGGCCCATCCAAATTCCTCCTTATCTACCAAAAATGGGTCCATTTCAATGTTAAAAAGCATCTCATTTCCGTCTCAGATCGACTCACCACAATAACTCAGGTTGTCTCTTTCCATTTTTTAATATCTGTTAAGTCTCCTTTATGAATCCCACTATTTTGCAAATATAAATATACCTAAATGATGTCTAAACATGCAATATATGAGGGAACTACTTAATATGATACATGTAATACGTTGGTTGCGCTCCTTAAAATATTTAAATGTGACACGAAAATAATTATTGATGAAACGGAGCGTCTTATAAGATCATGCTTGATAGATTCATTTACTTAGTACAGTTAAGCGCTCCCCTTATTTCCTTACTCATGTGACTATTTGATAAAGTAAGCAGAAGTTAACTAGAGAGCTTGCTCGCTACTTGGCTTAAATGATAAGTGAAAGGGTGCGTCTTAAAATAATTGAAATGTATCTTGCAAATAAGTATTCAAGGGATATATTGCTATTAAAAAGGAAGTTCTTGAAAATATAAAGTGATTTATGCCTACTAATGTAGCTATATGGTAGCTGAACGTGCTCATTTACATATTCAAAGCGACATGAAAGTACTTGCTGCTAAAAACTCAACAAATCGAATCATGCTTTAATTGTTAAATTACTCCGTATCGATGCTTCGGCTTCAACTGTATCTTGATTTACTTGTTTAATTCGGAAATTGCGGAAGTAGCAAATTGAATGTCGACATCTTAATAGATAAAAAGAAATTATGACAAGAATAAATTGGTGTCCAATGAATGAACTTTGGGAGCTCTATGGTCTCCGTTAGTCGCTTATTGCTCCATGTTATAGAAATATACACAAAGAAAATACATGTTAATATTGCAAGCGGAAAGGAAAAAAGTGTCTCAATCTAGGGGTTATCAATATCAACCCGTCACTTATTTGAGATTTCGAAATATTAAACATCGAAAAATTATGTGTCGTTATCATATGTTTGGAATAAATAATATAGCCTCATTAAATGTCAAATTTGCATGTATCTCATTTATCTTCTCATACGAGTACATGATATGTCAAATAAAATGGAAAGGACTATACTTGATTTGCAAATGACTACCTCTCATATCTTGTAGGTATCATGTTAGATGCAAAGACTTGGTTTAAAGGCACCGAGCACCCAAAGACTTGGTTTAAATGCACCGAGCACCCAAAGACTTGGTTTAAAGGCATCGAGCACTATGCGGTTAGCAATTATGCGGTTAGCAACTATGCGGTTAGCAATTATGCGGTATGCAACTATGGGGTTAGCAATTATGCGGTATGTAATTATGCGATTAGCAACTATGCGGTATGAAAAATGGGGTTTAGCACTATGCGGTTAGCGAAATGCGGTCTAGCACTATGCGGTTAGCGAAATGCGGTTTAGCACTATGCAGTTAGCAAAATGCGGTTTAGCACTATGCGGTTTGCAAAAGGCGGTTTAACACAATGCGGTTTAGCACAATGCGGCTTGGCACCAAATGAAAAATGGTTTGGCGACATGCCATATTTAAACAAAAATGGTTTGGCGAAATGTCATATTTAAACGAAAATGTTAGGCGACATGCCATGTGCTAAATGAAAAGGTTAGGCGAAATGCCATTTCTAAAATGAAAAAATTGGCGACATGTCATATTTTAATGAAAAAGGGTTGACAAAATGCCATGTTTTTAATGAAAAGGTTAGGCGAAATGCCATATCTAAAACGTAAAAATTGGCGACATGCCATATTTCAAATGAAAAAATCGGCAAAATGCCACATTTTAAAAGAGGAAAGCTAGGCGAAATGCCACATTTTCTAAAGAAAAATAAAGCGAGATGCCTCGCAAACAACTCGCACATTGAGTCAAACGAAACAAGAAAAATGGTTAAATACTTGCACATTTTCTAGCAAGGATGTCTAAAGATAAGCCGTACTCCTTCGAAGGGGGAATAAAGGGTACACACCCAACCAAGATAAAACAAGTTTGCTAAAGTTTTTAGCACTCGCTAAAACAAAATTGATATCTTAAAAAACAAGTTGCACAAACCGACATCAAAGAGCAAAAGAAAATTCAAAAAACGAAACAAGTCACATTTATTTCGTCAAAATAAGGCTGATTGTCATATTGTAAAAATTGAAAAATATTCCCTTCAAACTTCATACAAAAAGGTCAAAATAGCAAAATTTTATGAAGATCAGCTAATCTCAAGCTTATAATATTTATCTCAACTAAGCTCCACCAACACTCATGTGAAGTGCGAGGAGCAACCACCCATTTCCCAACTCGGAAGCTTCTCGCCAAAACGTATCTAGAGTTTTCATATCGCCAACATATGGTTGCAGCTCAAAAAGGAAATTATTCACCGCCGTATATGTTATCTAAACCAAACGACACCATCCCTTACATGCGGTACTGGGAGCAATTCGCTTTCTTCCCACTCGGGGGCTTCATCCCGCCAAAGACTAATTATATGAAAATTTCTCAACAAAACCACCCAAACAACTTTAAAGGTTTTCAAGGATTTCAATTTAATTCAACCTCAGAATCTCATACCGCATTTGTCGACCTCGAGACAGAGAGCGTCTTGCAGGAGGGTCTTACAGGAGGGACCTTAACACGGGTACTCAATTTGATAACAAGGAATTCTCACAATATTGCCCTTGGCAGTATACCATCTCATCTGAAAACTTCAGAAAATCGTCTAAAATATCATTACTACTGTCAATTATCTCATTGGTCCAAATACTTAATGGACTCGTACCCTGAACTGCTTAATGGGCTCGCATCCTGAACTGCTCAGCGATCGAAATGAAACACGAAAAATTGGTCTATGAAAGACTTCTATTATTATAAAGAAAGATGATCAACTCAAAATTGTCAAAATCTTATTGTTATCTTATATACTCCTTGACTCGCTCATAAATAACCGAGCTAAGGAGTCGGGGGCTACTGATGTGATCATAAAAAATGCACCGAAAAATACGATATGCCTACGGGGCAAAACGGACATTACAAATACATAAAAAATGTGTAATACTACGGGGTTAAAATGATCGTATCTGCAACCCACTCTAAATATATAAGGAAGCTTTCATCTCAAAAAGAAAGGAGTACAAATCCCAGGTTGACTCTCTCTCTCTCTCTCTCTCTCTCTCTCTCTCTCTCTCTCTCTCTCTCTCTCTCTCTCTCTTTTCCTCCCAAAATTTCAAATTCTCTCTGTAATAATGTTGAACATTCATACACTCAGGGCCTGTTTGGTAAAACTGAAAATTAAGCTCTGAAAATGTAGAGCTGAAAATTAAGAGCTGAAATCATTAAGTTGTTGAATTTTGAAGACTTATGTTTGTTTGATAACGACAAACCACTTACATCCGAATTTTCAGTAATTTCAACTCAACATTTAAAATATTATATGAATAATATTTATGATTTTATAATAAAATAAATTCATTATTGACATATACATTATTATTATTATTATTATTATTATTATTATTATTATTATTATTATTATTATTATTATTATTATTATTATTATTATTATTATTATTATTATTATTATTATTATTATCTTATAATATTTAAATATTTTTATTTGTACTTTCTTTATCCCATAATAATATTTATCTTGATTAGTTTGGTAAATATGATCACAAATGTTGACAAATAATAAAAAAAATTATATAATGATACTTTAATAAAAATATTATTAAATGTTAATATTAAAAAATTATATTTTCATACTTGGTCAAATATAATTTGTATGAAAAGAAAAAATATTTCAACAAAAGGAAGTAACAATAAATAAATAAATAAAATATGTTGATGTGTGAATTTGAACTCATTCCCTTTTTTTCTCATTCTTTCCACCTCTTACCTTGTTAAGCTACTTCTTGCCCACTTAAAATTAATAGCTTTTTTTAAGACAATCTTAATTATTTAAGTGATTCAAATTTACCTTACCAAACAAGCTTAATTTTTTAATCTCTTAAAGTGTTTCAAATTAAGATCTTAATTTGGTTACCAAGCAGGCCCTCAAAGACTAGATTAATGATTTTCATATCGGAGGATTTTTGGGGAAAAGACCCTCCACCCCTAACGGTGCATTATTTTGTAGATCGCTACGGAGATTCAATACCGTGGATCACCATTTACTTCATCCAGCTTGAAAATCCTCGATAAACGGATTTTTTTTTTTTTACTAGAGGATTAACTATTAACTATTACTCATTTCTCATTAATACTATGAAACCACTATGTCTTCGTCAATGAAGACTTGCAAATTTCCACAAACCCAATTGTCTTCGTCAATAAAGACTTGCAATTTCCCACAATACCACTATGTCTTCGTCAATGAAGACTTGCAATTTTCCACAAGTCTGAGAAAATGAAAAGCATGACGAGTCTTCGTCAATAAAGACTTGAATTTTCCACAACTAAGTACCGAGTCTTCTAAGAAAATGAAAAGTATGTAGTGTCTCCGTCAACGAGACTTGCTAATTTTCCACACTTGCGCAAAGACCCAAAATTACTACATTTCCAAATATTATGTAGGGAAGATATAAAATTGGAAAAACTTCGTTTTTGTCCATCGTACTTTGGTGTTTATTTCATTTTTACCATCAACTTTATTTCTTCATTTTTATCATCATATTACAAACAATGGTGTCATTTTATACCAAAATATGTTAATCATACCTAAATCTATTTCATTTTTACAATTATACTACCAACGTTATTGTCATTTTATACCCAAATTTGATATAAAATAACACTGTTGTTATTGTTTGAAGTACGATTGACAAAAATGAAGTTTTTCCTATAAAATTTAATAATCCAATATAAAATTATTCTAGATAAACCCAACAATAAACCAATAAAAATAAATCTGATACCACCGGATGAATTTAAGATAATTCATGTAAACATCCTAAAACAATGTAAAATAAATAATTAGCAACTAGGTTTTTGATGTATCTACACATATAAATAATATATCTCATACTTATAAAATACTTATAAAAGATAGTTAGACATAAATTCAGACTCTTTGGTTTATCTCATCGGACCCTTGTAAACAACATTAAAATATGAATGTCCGACACATGTACAACGGATAAACCAAAGAGTTCGAGCATCAGACTTTATTATATATTCGGAAACGTATTGTCAACAATTCCAAAAGCACATTTCAATCTTGATCAATCCACTTGGCAATGAAAACTCACCTGTTTTCTTGGCTCTTCTTCGCACCATTTTGCTTCAACTTGCTTGGGATCGGCATCTTGTCCATTTCCGGGCAATGCCTCAGCGATCAGCGGTCGATTTTGATCCAGTTGAGCAACACCCTCGAGTTCAATTCTTCGCTGTCGGCCAAGATTGCGACTTGGAATCAAAATACAGATTGCTGCAGCTGGAAAGGAGTGACTTGCAGAGAGGATGGTCATGTTATTGCTCTTGACTTGAGCAATGAATTGATAACCGGTGGCATTGAGAATTCAAGTTCTCTGTTCAGTCTTAAGTCCCTCCAGAGTCTGAATTTGGCTAATAACAACTTCAGTTTACAGCAAATTCCACCAGAGATTGGAAATCTAACGAACTTGGAGTACCTGAACTTGTCAAACACAAGTTTTTCGGGGCAAATTCCGGGAGAATTATCGAAAATGACCAGATTGGTCACTCTTGACCTCTCTGCTGATATTTTTGCTGATTTTTTCCCCTGGCAGAGCTCACATAAACTCGAAAATCCAAATTTGGCAACACTTCTTCAGAACCTTACTGAGCTCACAGAACTCTATTTGGATGGCGTGGACTTATCAGCTCAAGGGTATCACTGGAGCAAAGCTATATCGTCTTCCTTGCCTAGGCTGAAAGTTCTGAGCTTGTCGAATTGTCTCTTATCAGGCCCTATTGATGCTTCCTTTGCAAAGCTTCAATCTCTTTCAGTTCTCCGTTTGGCTGAGAACAATCTGAGCAGCCCTGTTCCGGATTTCTTCGCAAGATTCACGAATTTGACGGTTCTGAGCCTCAGTTCTTGTAATTTGTTAGGGAAATTCCCAGAAAAGATCTTCCAGGTAAAAACTTTACAGACTCTGGACTTGTCATTTAATGGTTTACTCAGTGGCTCTTTGCCAGAATTTCCCCAAAATGGGTCACTTCAGACTTTGGTGCTCAGCGACACAAACTTTTCAGGGCAATTGCCAGATTCCATTGGTAACGTTAAAATGTTATCCAGACTGGAGCTTAATCGTTGCAGTTTCACAGGGACAGTACCACGTTCAATGGCAAACCTTAGACAAATTGTCTACTTGGACCTGTCGTTCAACACATTTGTTGGTCCGATACCTTCCTTTCAGAAGTCAAAGAATCTAACCTATTTAGACCTCTCTTTTAATGGTTTAAACGGTTCCATTCCTTCCTTTCAGAAGTCGAAGAATCTTACCCATTTAGACCTCTCCTGTAATGGTTTAAACGGTTCCATTCCTTCCGGTCACTTTGAAGGCCTTCCGAATCTGCTGTCACTCGATTTAAGCAGCAACATACTCGAAGGACCCATTCCCAAATCTTTCTTTGAGCTAACAAGGCTTCAGATCTTGTCTCTGTCAGACAACAATCTCAACGGCACTGTCAGGTTTGAAGCTTTCGAGGGGTTAGGTAACCTCGATACTCTTGATCTTTCATACAATAACTTGTCAATTGAGACGGGAGGTGAGAATTCTAGCTCGTCTGTTGTCCCTCAATTGAACAGATTGATATTGGTCTCTTGCAAGCTACAAAATTTTCCCAACTTGAAAAATCACTCTAGGTTGACCTATTTGGACCTTTCGAGTAACCTAATTGGTGGAGAAATCCCAAACTGGATTTGGGAAGTTGGCAGTGGAGGTGTCTATTACTTGAATCTTTCTTGTAATCAGTTGGGTAATTTCCAACAACCTTTTGAATTTTCTCCTAATCTCTTTTTTCTTGATTTGCACTCCAATCACCTTCAGGGGTTAACCCTTAAGTTACCACAGAGTGTTGCGTATGTGGATTACTCTGCCAATCGATTCAACTGTTCACTGCCGGTTAATATTGGTTCTAGCCTCACCTTCACTAACTTCTTCTCTGTTTCAAGTAATAGAATCACAGGGACAATCCCTGAATCAATATGCACTGCTGATCTCTTGAAAGTTCTTGATATGTCCGACAATGATTTGAGTGGTACAATTCCGCCGTGTTTGGTTCTATTAACTGCGTCGCTAGGGGTACTGAATCTGGGGAAGAACAGTTTGAGCGGCAATATTCCAGGAATATTTCGGGAAGATTGTAGTCTAGAAACTCTAGATTTGCATGGAAATCATTTAGAAGGGAGCGTGCCAAAGTCACTTGCATGTTGTACGATGCTAGAGGTGTTGAATCTTGGGAATAACAGGATAAAAGGTAATTTCCCATGCTTTTTGAAGAACAATACTAACTTGCGAGTCCTTGTTTTGCGGTCCAACAAGTTGCAGGGAGCCATTGGGTGTGGGGCTATTGGCATTTGGCCGAGGCTTCAAATCATAGATATAGCTTTGAATAACTTTACTGGTCATGTGCCACCAAAACTCTTCCTAACTTGGGAGAGTATGGTGAAAGATGTGGATGATGCAGGGTTAAGGATGAGGCCTCTTGGTTTTGAGCTTGTTGAATTTTACTATCTGGATACCGTGACAGTTACCAACAAGGGGTTCGAAATGGAGCTGGTCAAAATTCTGACGATCTTCACCTCCATTGATATATCTAACAACGGTTTCTCTGGAGAAATACCAGATACTATTGGGAACCTCAAAGAGCTTTATGTTCTCAACATGTCACACAATGCATTTACAGGCTCAATCCCGGCATCCATTGGAAATTTGAGACAGCTAGGCTCATTCGATCTGTCTGTGAACAATCTAGCAGGAGAGATCCCCCCAGAGCTTGTTAACCTTACATTCCTTTCTTTCCTGAACTTGTCATGCAATCGACTGGAAGGAAGAATCCCATCAGCCTCCCAATTTCAAACTTTCACAGAAACTTCTTTTGGAGGAAACAAGGGATTATGCGGGTTTCAATTGAACATAAGCTGCATTTCCAATGAACCACAGCCTCCATCAGAGGAGCAGGAGGAGGATCAAAAAGATGAGAGTATTGTGGACCTGGTGGTAGGTATTGGAGTGGGATTTGTAGTTGGCTTAGCTACTTTTATTGCTTCCTTAGTATTCTGTAAAAGGTGGAGCGTATGGTATTATAAGCACGTTGAACGAAACGTTGTTGCTAAAGTCTATTGGCATTATGAGAGAAGAAACCGAGAAAGAAGAAGCCATATCCGAAGACTATAGTAACCTATGATGCTCGTGTTATTTCGATGAAATGTAAGTTTATAAATAAAGGACCATCATCTATGATTTTGGCCTCTTACTACTTATGAGGATTCATGTTAGCCGACCCCAAATTATTTTGGGATTAAGGCTTTGTTGTTGTTGTTGTTGTTGTTGTATTACTTATGGGTGTCTTTCATGGTGTTCTTGCGTTTGGTCTCTTTGTAGCAAAGTTTATTTCGATGAAATGTAAGTTTATAGTAACCTATGATGCTCGAGTTGTTTCTCTGTGAACAATAATATATTCTCTATTATTGCCCAGCACAAGTAGGGTTTTGTCTTTCATGGTGTTTGAAAGAGTGAGTTTTAGGAAACAAAGTGTTTCCTTATTTTCGAATCCATGTCAATTTTGGTAAGTTGATTTTGGGACTTTTTTCATGAAAAGATTTACTCCCTCTGTCCCAGCCCACTTAGGAAATTTTGAAATGGCACGGAATTAAGGAATATTATTATAGTATTAGGAGAAAGAATGAGTGGAAAAAGTGTTGTGAGTGTGAAAAATTAAATAGGAGAGAGAATGAGTGAAGGGAATAGTAATTATAATGGTGTTGTGAGTATTAAAATAATGTAGGAGAGAAAATGAGTGGAGAGAATAGTGATTTAAGGTTTCCATTTTGGAAATTCTTAAGTGAAGTGGGACGCCCAAAATGGAAAGTTTTCTTAAGTGAGGTGGGACAGACGGAGTATATTGTTCTATTATGAAAAGGACTTTGTTAATATTGTAAATATCCTTTATTTATGTACATAGATTTATATTAGGACTAATCTACCAATAAAATCTCTTTCTTTGTGAGTGTGCTTTATGTTTTCGTGTAGAATTTGAAAACACACATAAGGAAGGTGTTGGATTCGTGAAGATCTTCTCAAGGTGCATATAAATACAAGAGATCAGCACAAGAGAAGACACGACTTAATTTGGAGTGAATTTGAGAGACAATACACACGTTGTTCTTCACGTTTTCATATTGAGAATTTAGGTTGTGAGTGAAGGCTGTGACTTACATCCGAACTCACATCTAGGTTTTTGTCAAGTTCTTTGTTTTACTTCTGATTGGAATAGAGTCTACTTGAAAAAGATAGTCTGTTCTTATCATATGACACCGACACATCCACTCACCATAGGACACCGACACGTCCACTCACCATAGGACACCGACACGTCCGCCCTTCATGGACACCGACACGTCCATTCACCATTTCACTTCAAGGACACCGACGCGTCCACTCACCACGGACACCGACATGTCCATTCACCATTTCACTTCACGGGCACCGACACGTCCACTCACCATTTCACTTCACGAACACCGACACGTCCACTCTCCATTTCATCTTAGGACACCGACACGTCCGCTTACCACATCACCTCCGGGCACCACCACGTCTGCATACACTCACGATTACACGACTTCTGAACTACGATCAGACTTGATTCCCTCTAGGGATACGTAGGAATCCTATCAAAGGGTCCAGCCAACCGACCTAAACGGTCACACAGTTAGGACACCACCACGTCCTCACAGCCGACCTTAGAGGTCACATCCTAATAATTAGAAATCATCATTGGTAAACATGTGTGGAATATTACACTTACAATTACGATTCAATATAAAATCAGTTATGATGACGCCATAAAAATCAGCCCTTCGGGGTGGCAAAGGTTGCGGAAACACGTCGACACCTCGAGAAAGAATCTGCAAAACAACACCGTTAGGGGTGCGGGGGGTTGCCCCGCTATAACCCTCCGGTGTAAGAATCAGAATATGTCTGTGTATAAATTGTATATGAGCTCTAGAGAGAGAGAGAGAGAGAGTGTAGAGAGAGAGTATTGTATGTGTAAATGAGAGAGTAGAGACTTACCTTAGCCTTGGAGGGTTATAGTATATATAGGGGGAGAGAGTGCATATGTGGCATTTTATGAGGGGTCCCAATGTAAATATTTGGTATGTATATATATGAGATATATATATATATATATTTTTGATACCCAGGTTCCCCAACTTCGCTGGGTTAATCCTGGACCACTAGCTCCCGGCCCCTCGGTGTCCTAGCGGAGGTAAATCGCGGATGTGCCCAATGCAGCCAGGGTGGCAGCACCCTTTATACTCCTGGCCCCAAGGGAGCCCTCCTACAACGCGGTAGTTGAACTCCCCACACTGAGGTTGCAAGCCCAGCAATGCCGCTTCCTTAACTGCACGGATGTGCCCGGGGGGCTCCAAAGGTCCCTGAAACCCAAGGTATGAAATTAAACCACAATGATCCCCCGGAGGGAATCGAACCGGCGACCTCCCCGAAGGAAGGCCACCTAAGATACCGCTGGGCCATGGCCCATTTGGTTATATGAGATATATTTGACCGTATGAAACGGTGTATTTGTGTATGTATAAATATATATAAAAAGTCAGGATTCATCAAGTTAAAAACTAACTTTCGTTAACAAAGACGATTTATTCGTTAACAAATACGAGTCATGTGTCTCACCCATGTATTTATTTACAAGAGGATTAACTATTAACGTAAAATCTAGGGAGAAACGCGTTTCTCCATAAGTTATGGAGAAACGGGTTACGGGTATCCAGAACCTTTTGAAAGGATATCCAGAAACTTTTTGTATTGGCCATGACCTTGTCAGCTGATTACGGATATCGGTCTCAAAGGTTACGGATATCGAAACCCTTTGAAAGGATATCCGAAGCTTATGAAAGTGATATCCGAAACCTTCAAAATGATATCCGAGAAACTTTCAAAATGTTTACGGATATTCATTCGATGGTTTACGGATATACATTGAAGGTTTCACGGATATCCGAAAACCTTCAATAAGCAATTTCTGGTCTTGGCCTTGGATTTGGCTTCAAATCTATTTTTTCTGGATATCCGCCCAAAGGCTTCTGGATATCCGTTCCAAAGCTTCTGGATATCCAGAACCCTTTGAGACTGATATCCAGAAATTTTCTTCTGGTTCTGGCTATTAAAGACGCGTTTCTCCATAGTTATGGAGAAACGCGTTTCTCCCTACTCAACTATTAACTATTACTCATTTCTCATTAATACTATGAAACCACTATGTCTTCGTCAATGAAGACTTGAAAATTTCCACAAGCCCAAATGCCAAGTCTGAGAAAATGAAAAGCATGACGAGTCTCCGTCAATAAAGACTTGCAATTTCCCACAACCAAGTACCGAGTCTGAGAAAATGAAAAGTATGTAGCGTCTCCGTCAACGAGACTTGCTAATTTTCCACACTAATTACCGAGTCTGAGAAAATTAAAAGCATATAGTTTATCTTATTTTATTTTTCATACTCACAATTAAGATTTTAAAAAGTGATAGGCGAATGTTAGGTGATAGAGTCGGGTCTAGCGTCTATGGGCCTAAGCAGGGCCTAGGCGGGGCCGTGTAATTAGACAAAATAACAAAAGTCAACAACAATACAACATTTTCATGTGCCAAAAAACATATAACCATTACTTCACACTTTTTAAACAAAGTAATAAAACACCCAATTTTGATGACAAAGAAACAACTCACAAGCCAACTATTGTTTAGGGAGAGAAAGAGAGACGGGAAATAAAGAGATTACAATTTAATGAATTTATAGTCGATGATGCAGATGATGGAGTCGACTCGTGGAGACGAGAAGAGAGAACGATGAAAATGGTGGACTGATGGAGAGAGAACGGCGGAGAGTAGAGAGTAGAGACACGATGTCGTCAAAAAATCGAGAGATAGAATCCTAACGGAGACGTCGGAGAGGGTAAAAATATCTAAAATTAAATTGACTTTATTAAAAAAAAAAAAAAAAAAAAAAAAATTGACCCGTTTTCGCCTATACCTGCCCGACCCGCCCAAACTTGCCTTGCCCACACAGTCCGTCGAGCTCCGCCCATCAGCGCCCAACACCTAATCTTCCCGCCTTGAATCAAATCGCGGCGTTCGGCCATCGCCTAGCGCATAGGCCGCTTTTAAAACAATGTTCACAATACCTAATTCGCTAATTCTCTCTCCACTTAATCTAATAGTATTTTTTTAATCTCCGTGTGCCGAAGAAGAAAATTCTAAGTCAGATGAGAAAGAGAGAGTAAATTTAATTTTCATAATTATAATAACTCCTTCACTCATTCTCTCTCTCCACTTAATCTAATAATATTTTTTATTTTTGTATCATCCTAGAACAAAATCCTAATTCTAATGAGAAAGAGAGAGTATAAATGATTTAATCTTGGTGAAACTTCCTCTTCTTTTGCTTAGTCGACGAAGGCAATATTGGCAGGCTTGATATGATATCCTACGCGCTCCGATCCACCATTTAGAGGTCAAAGTCAAACAACTCATGGTGACGAAAAGTAAATTAGTCTATTTTTTATAATTAAAATCAGACCATCTACAATCCATCTGTAATGGGTTCAATATCCTCACAGCATTCAACATCCACTTTAACACTCTTGTGATGATGTGTCGCCATTTCGCGGGAAAAAATTCGATTTTTCGCGTTTCTTTGAAAAAAACCAAATAAAACCCGGGAAAAAGAACGGAGTCGCCACGCCATTTTTGTTTTAAGGGCCAAAACTTTGAAAAATGCCCGAGATCAGAGATTTGGGTTCGGAGGTCATGTTACACGCCGGGAAGGATGATAGGCTTTATCGCAACACCTACAAATTACTACAAGGACTCTTAATAATGTAGATAGTGAAAGTCCAGGATCGATCTCAGGGAACAGTTATTTGGTTGTGTAATTGTCACTTAACAAGATTGGGGGATTTGTTTTGATTTGTTGTTGTAATTAAACTATAGCAAGAAAATAGATTTGTAGACAATAATTTAAAAGAAGGCTTTGGATCATCGTTCTATCCTCATTCTATTTCTGAATATCATTGATTAAATCCCTTCCCTTATTCCCCTATTCACTCAATCACGAGATATATTTCAATCTCTATTTCTTTCTTTGATAGTAGTTAATAGCGGCGACACGCTCAACTAAGAACCCTAATTGATAATCAAACTAAGCCGACACGGTCAATAATTCAATTAAACAATTGATTTGATTTAAGAAATTAAGATTGAGAATAATCACTAATATACTTTCACTTAGATGATTATCTATTTTTACCCAAATCATAAATCAAGATGACACATACAAGATTTGTGAAATTGCTACGATGAAAATCCTAATCCGACACGGTAGAAGAGATTTCTAGCGGTAATTAATCACAAGAATAAAGAAATTGATCAAGTTTCTTAAACCCTAGTAATCAATATAAATCAAGCAAAGCAAGTAAAACTATGAAATAGGGATAATAATTGGGAGAAGAAATCAAACCTCAATTCATTAAAAGAATGGTTCAAGAACCTTAATCCAAAGTGTAGAGTTTAGCCCTCCATGGAAATAATCAAAATTTGAATTCTTTCTAAGCCAATTTTGTTACAGTAGTCATTCTCCCCCAACAAAATAAAGAAAAGAAGTCTTTATACTCCCTTCTCCAAACCTAGTCTAAAAAGGAAAAAATAAATAAATTAAAAACATAAAAATTACGAAATTCCCGTCGCTTTGTTTTTTACGCCGGCGCAGAGGCACGAGTCGTGACAGGAGGGACGAATCGTCCCCAATCTTCGCTTCTCTGATTCTGTCGTCCCAAGCATGGGGAAAACTTCGTTGATGCCTAGGGACGACTCGTCCCTTCAAAATCCGAATCCAGGTTTTTTTTTTCAATCTTTTCCTCCTTCAATTCTTGTTATTTCATTGCTTCGATCCTTCTTCAATTGACTTGATCTTGAACCTTGATTTGATTCGCGAATACTTGATTTGGCTTCATGAAACCCTTACACCCGATTACATAAAAGAATGACTATTTTCTCTCGGATTACAATAATCTCTCAATAAAGCCTCACAAAACAAAATACTCTCAATATTACATCAAACCTATTTAAATACATCAAGATTGAACATAATAAGCACGGAAAATATAGAAATTAGATAGTATGAAATACGCCACATCAAATACCCCCACGCTTAGACCATTACTCGTCCACCGAGTAATATTCTAAACTCCAATCTAAACCCCGGTCTAAAAACAGATGCATGGGAGGTAAATGATTCCTATTCTCCTCTAATCCTCCAACAAAAGTCAATGAGAAATAAAAACCATCGGAGTAATAGAAACTCCGTCTCCTTATAACACCAAAATAAAAACAATGAAAATAATGACCTTAGCTTGATACCAACTCCCATAATAAAACGGTATCCAAACTAAGGTCCATACATAAAAGCCAAGGGGAACTAAATATGCCCTATGTTTCCCCCACGCTTGGCTCACACTACATACACCCTCATAAAAAGAAATCATTGTTAAGGTTGCGATCCTTAAACAAAGATTTACCTCGTGAAAAGCACCAACACCCCTTATAACTCCAACAGTGAACGAGGGTTTCTAATTCCTAGGCACCATTATCCAAACCTCCTACTCCAATAATGGTCCTACCCTATACTCCAAAACCTCCCTTATGTCTTCACTCCGTTGATATAACAGATAGAAAATACTCAATTCTCACCTTTTGCCTAGGTGCCGTTTCCGGTTTTCACCTAGCCTCTCATTTTTTTCATTTTTTTTAACACACCCTCTCCTTTTGCCTAAGTGCCCTCTCGGGTTTTCACTTAGCCTCTCTTTTCTTTTTCTTGTTTTTTTTTTTTTTTTTTTTTTTTGACAACCAAATTTACAATGATACAATCTCCTATACCCCCACGCTTAAACTAGACATTGTCCTCAATGGATTAAACAATTAAAACAGAACAATAAAAACATGGGGGAAAGGGCACCAAGGGACTAAATAAAGGGATGGGAGGCTCCACCAACATGAGCCTCATCAATGTAAGGGGGATGAAAGTAATCTTCATTTACCTCTAGAAGATGTTTGGTTTCCATGACATGCCTCCCAGTTGGAGACCATTTCCGCTTCCCCTTCTTCTTCTCCTTTGCTTTCTTCCTTGGTGGCTCTCCTTTCTTTTTCTCACTCTTCACTTGTGGAGACTCATCAATATCTACCGCACCTCCATCCTTGATACTCGGCTCCCTCAAGTCCATGGCACAAACTTTCCGAAAATTGTTCTTAGGAAAATTCTTCTCATCAAACATATCAAACCCAATTTTCTTCCCATCGAACTCCATCGTCACAGAACCACTAGCCACATCTAGCTTGGTATGAGAAGTAGACATAAACGGTCTACCCAACAGAATAGGAGCCTCAAAATTCGTCTCCATCTCAAGCACATAAAAATCTGCCGGGAAAATCAAGTCACCAACCCGGACTTCAACATCTCTCACTACCCCCTTGGGGTATGCGTTGGACTTATCCGCCAACTGTATAACCACTCGGGTATCCTCCAAGTTACCCAATTTAAGGTCTTCAAACAATGTATAAGGCATAACATTGATTGAAGCCCCTAAATCGAGCATAGCCTTCTGCACCGAGCTACCCCTCAACGATATCGGAACCACGAACATGCCCGGATCACTACACTTTTTGGGCATCTTTTTCTGATAAACTGCGCTCACATGCTCAATCACCTTCACTTTCTTCATGGCCTTCAGCTTATTATTCCTCTTGGTAGTACACAGTTCCTTCAAGAATTTGGCATATCTAGGAACTGTTTTGAGAAGATCCAAGAAAGGAATATTTACTTCAATGTTCTTGAAGGTATCAAACATGCTCTTCTCCGACTCTTGTGAAGTATCTCTGCTCAATGCCATTGGAAAAGGAACTTCCGGCTCATAGACACGCAACGGTGGTGGAACATATTTCTCTGCAACCTTCTCTTTCTGTACATCCTTCTCTACCACCAACTCCGGCTCAACTCTCTTGTCAACTTTCTGTTCAGCATCTATAGAAACCATCTGTCCATCAACTTTCTTCTTCCGCCTCACATAAACAGCACTAACATTATGCTTCGGAAGTTGCTCAGTCTGAGGTGGTGATTTTTCCGCCTCTCTAGCTTCCATTCTTACCACTGCCTCTGCAATCTGCCCCATTTGTCTCTCCAGGTTACCAATACTAGCATCAGTCCTCTGCTGATACTGCTGCATACCGCTTGATAAGGTAGTCATACTCTGAGCCAGTATACGGAACATGTCATCTGTAGACTGCTGCTGTGGTGGTTGTCCCCATCTATCATTGGGTTGATTACCCCCATAGTTATACTGTCTCTGTTGCTGCTGTGGGAACCCAACTGAATTCACATTCTCCTGACCTGCTGTCCGACTCAACAGTAACTGCTTCATCATACATTTCAACTCCTTGACCTCGGACTCAAGCTTCTCATTCTCCCCACTGCTTGTGCCCATAGCACTGACTTGTCTGACACTGGATCTCCTCCCATGTGTTCGGGTACTCCTTGCTAGCTCCTCTAGTAATTTCTGAGCCTCTGCAGTGGTTTTGTTCAGAATACTACCCCCACAAGAAGAGTCAACCAACCTCTTATCCTGATCAGAAAGTCCCCCGTGAAAGTACATAATCAACTGCTCTTCATCATACCCATGATAAGGACAACTCCTGGTGAGAGTATGAAACCGGTTGTAATACTCGTAAAAGGACTCATCCGCCTTCTGCTCCATGTTACTGATGTCCCTTTTCATGACATTTATCTGATCTATTGGGAAGAACTCATCCAAAAAGACTTCTTTCATCATCTGCCAGGTGGTTATACTGTTTGGGGCTAGATGATAATACCACAAATTGGCCCTGTCCTTCAAAGTAAACGAGAAGGCTCGAAGAAGAAGCTGCTCGATCGGAAGATTAGCAGGCTTCATGCTGTTGCAAACTTGCACGAACTGAGATACGTGCTGATTCGGGTTTTCTCCGGGTAACCCACTGAAACTAGGCAATTGATTTAGTAACCCCGGCTTCAACTCAAATGTAACTCCCGCAGGCAAAGCGGGAAAAGTGACTGCATGTGGTTGCTCCGTCCAATTTGGAGCAGTTTTCTGTCTGAGTGTTTGGAGTGCTCTATCACCCATCTCTTTCTTGCTAGTCCTGTCAATTTCTGGATCAAGAAGCTCAAGAGAATAATCAGTAGAACGGGTATGGACCAAACAATGATCCACACCACGAAGGGACGGGGGTGAAACTAATAAAGAGATAACAGAGACAAACAAATAAAATAAAATAACGAAATTAAATAAGAACACAAACAAATAAACACCGTTCCCTAAGAACGGCGCCAAAATTTGATAGGCTTTATCGCAACACCTACAAATTACTACAAGGACTCTTAATAATGTAGATAGTGAAAGTCCAGGATCGATCTCAGGGAACAGTTATTTGGTTGTGTAATTGTCACTTAACAAGATTGGGGGATTTGTTTTGATTTGTTGTTGTAATTAAACTATAGCAAGAAAATAGATTTGTAGACAATAATTTAAAAGAAGGCTTTGGATCATCGTTCTATCCTCATTCTATTTCTGAATATCATTGATTAAATCCCTTCCCTTATTCCCCTATTCACTCAATCACGAGATATATTTCAATCTCTATTTCTTTCTTTGATAGTAGTTAATAGCGGCGACACGCTCAACTAAGAACCCTAATTGATAATCAAACTAAGCCGACACGGTCAATAATTCAATTAAACAATTGATTTGATTTAAGAAATTAAGATTGAGAATAATCACTAATATACTTTCACTTAGATGATTATCTATTTTTACCCAAATCATAAATCAAGATGACACATACAAGATTTGTGAAATTGCTACGATGAAAATCCTAATCCGACACGGTAGAAGAGATTTCTAGCGGTAATTAATCACAAGAATAAAGAAATTGATCAAGTTTCTTAAACCCTAGTAATCAATATAAATCAAGCAAAGCAAGTAAAACTATGAAATAGGGATAATAATTGGGAGAAGAAATCAAACCTCAATTCATTAAAAGAATGGTTCAAGAACCTTAATCCAAAGTGTAGAGTTTAGCCCTCCATGGAAATAATCAAAATTTGAATTCTTTCTAAGCCAATTTTGTTCCAGCCGTCATTCTCCCCCAACAAAATAAAGAAAAGAAGTCTTTATACTCCCTTCTCCAAACCTAGTCTAAAAAAGGAAAAAATAAATAAATTAAAAACATAAAAATTACGAAATTCCCGTCGCCTGTTTTTCTGCTTCAGCGCCGAGGCACGAGTCGTGACAGGAGGGACGAATCGTCCCCAATCTTCGCTTCTCTGATTCTGTCGTCCCAAGCATGGGGAAAACTTCGTTGATGCCTAGGGACGACTCGTCCCTTCAAAATCCGAATCCAGGTTTTTTTTTCAATCTTTTCCTCCTTCAATTCTTGTTATTTCATTGCTTCGATCCTTCTTCAATTGACTTGATCTTGAACCTTGATTTGATTCGCGAATACTTGATTTGGCTTCATGAAACCCTTACACCCGATTACATAAAAGAATGACTATTTTCTCTCGGATTACAATAATCTCTCAATAAAGCCTCACAAAACAAAATACTCTCAATATTACATCAAACCTATTTAAATACATCAAGATTGAACATAATAAGCACGGAAAATATAGAAATTAGATAGTATGAAATACGCCACATCAAAGGACGTTAGTGTGCACCCGGAATGCCTTGTAAAACGAGTCTTCCAAGCTGAAAATCATTTGTATGTGTGTGTGTGTGTGTTTTGGCCAAAATAAGTTGAAACTCAGAAAAGTAAAAATTGGGATATCTTTTTAAGACTTTAAACTGATCCCATGATTTTTTGGAAGATTTTTGGATTGAGATTTGGTACTCAAAAGACCTTTTGAAGTTGAGAGCCACTTCTGCCAGAATGAAAAAGGCAGTGGACCTTTGATTTTGAAATGGATTCAAGGGTCTTAAAACTTCATAATCTGGATAAACTCAGAGAATAAAAGTTGTTCCAGACATCTTAAATAATATTTATACGAAGGAATTTTCCATTTTGGAGAAGATTTGAGGGGTCAAAACCTTCTGGAAATCTCAGATATGCAATCTGGATTTTCAGAAGCTGATGAACTAGCCTCTAAAAGAAAATTTGAAAAGAGGAGTTTTACTCACCCAAAAAATAAAGTAAAAACATGTATGGAAAGCTCTGGATGTTGTCTACAAAAAGTGTTTTGTAATCAACACCAAATTCCAAGTTTATCTGTGTCCAAAAATTAAGACAATGGACTGGGATCTTGGAAAATTGCTACTGGACAGCAACTTCTCAAGAAAGAAAATATGATTTTAAGGGGGGTTTTGCATCCATGCTTGTCCCCATTTCCCTAGGTTTTGGTTAGTGATCACTTGACATTTTAGTGGTGAATCAACTATACCAAACCATCCTTGGGGTACATTAGGACTAAGCACTTCATTTGCTTGGGAAGGGGATTTTTATCCTTTGAAAATGAGATTTGATGCTTGAAAATGTTTTTTAGGGTTTTGAAAATATGTTTTCTTTGCAAGAAAGTAAGAGAACTTGAAAATAATGTTGATCCTTGGTAGAAGATCATCCATGGAGATGAACTTCCATGGTGATCTTCTTGGATCTAAGACAAGAAGATGAATGAACTACATTTTGTAGTTTGAAAATGCATGCATGAATGAAAGATTTAGGGTAAGAAGAGGGAGGTTATACCTATCTTCTTTGAGTTTGTGTTTGAATGGGTTCAAGGCTTGAATGTGTTTAGGGTTTGAATTTGAGAGTGAGTGTGAGTTGGGAAAGATTCAAGAGAAAATGGTGACAATTCAAGTGAATTCTCACTGTTTTCTCTCTATATTTCGCCAGAGGTTCAGTGCAAATTGTGTTGTGGCTCCTTATTTTTGTGACTGGAGGGCTCAATTTATAGCCCTCTGAAAATTGCAATCATGTCCGCGCGGATGGGATTGGTGGCGTGCACTGTTCATTAAATGCTGCTCCAGGCTTTGGACAAGAGGAATAATCTTTTTTGAAATTCAAATTAACCAGCCAGATTATGTTTCCAGCCATTTGTTTTTTTGGTTTTTCTTATTTCTTTTGCTTTTTTGATTCTTTTCCTTGGTTTATCTTTTTTTGGCAATCCCCATTTTGCCCTCACTTTGTTAGAAAAGTTAGGAATGTTAGGAATTGTTAGAAATGTTATAACTTTCGTTAATTTTCTAACGAAAATTATAACAAGCTCAAATTGGAGCACTTACAGTAGCCCCTCGGCGACGGTGCTTTCGAAGGAAGCGGGGTCGTTGATAAGAGTAAGGCTCCATATTTGGCGGGATGATCGAGTGATCGGGTGGCTGAACCTATTTAATAGGCTACCTACGTATCTCGAATGGGAATCAAGCCAGTCTTAGTTCGGGTCTTTGACCCTGGAGATGATGGCGTTTTAGGTGCCTCGAACCTGATGAGCGAGTTCTGCAGTTGGTTGCTGGAGAGAAACTCTGCTGGGGATAAGAGATGACCCTTTTCGGTCGGATGGCTATCCGCTCTGTTGGGGATAGGAGATGACCATTTTTCGGTCTGATGGCTATCCGCTCTGCTGGGGATAGGAATGACCATTTTCGGTCTGATGGCTATCCGCTCTTGCTGGGGATGATTGCGATTTATCGCTTTCCTAGTGATAGCGTCTTCGGTGCCTCGAACCTTGATGATGGCGTTTTAGGTGCCTCGAACCTTGGAGATGGCGTTTTAGGTGCCTCGAACCTTGATGATGGCGTTTTAGGTGCCTCGGACCTTGATGATGGCGTTTTAGGTGCCTCAAACCTGGATGATGATGGCTTTTTAGGTACCTTGAACCTTGATGTGAAATGCCCTTTCGGTGGACTTTGTCTGCTGCCGAAGGAGAGGGTGACCGTTTTGGTCGAGGGGCTGGACCTAATGACAGGCTACCTACGTATCCCTAGCGGGAATCAAGCCCTTTCGTAGTTCGAGATCTTCTCGAGATTTCATTGGCTTTTGGGATTCCATTAACTTTGCTGGGGATTTTGTTAGCCTTTGCTGGGGAAAATCAGACGTATTCGTCTGGGAAATTGGTCTTACATTTATTTGCTTAGGGAAGATTTTGATGAAAGATACGGGATCTCGTTATCTTTCTCGGGAAGTCGGTCTTACGTTTGGCTCGCCGATGATTTTGATGAAAGATACGGGATCTCGTTATCTTTCTCGGGGAAGTCGGTCTTACGTTTGACTGCCGTTTGATGATTTTGATGAAAGATACGAGATCTTGTTATCTTTCTCGGGGAAATCGGTCTTACGTTTGACTGCCGTTTGATGATTTTGATGAAAGATACGAGATCTTGTTATCTTTCTCGGGGAAATCGGTCTTACGTTTGACTGCCGGAGATGATTTTGATGAAAGAAACGGGATTCCGTTATCTTTCTCGGAGAGATCGGACTTACGTTTAACTGCCGGGGAAATGATTTTGATGAAAGATACGGGATCTCGTTATCTTTCTCGGGGAAATAGGTCTTACGTTTGACTGCCGGAGATGATTTTGATGAAAGAAACGGGATTCCGTTATCTTTCTCGGAGAGATCGGACTTACGTTCAACTGCCGGGGGTAATTTTGATGAAAGATACGGGATTCCGTTATCTTTCTCGGGGAGATCGGACTTACGTTTAACTGCCGGGGGTAATTTTGATGAAAGATACGGGATTCCGTTATCTTTCTCGGGGAGATCGGACTTACGTTTAACTGCCGGGGGTAATTTTGATGAAAGATACGGGATCTCGTTATCTTTCTCGGGAAGATCGGTCTTACGTTTGACTGCCGTTGAATGATTTTGATGAAAGATACGGGATCTCGTTATCTTTCTCGGGGAAATCGGTCTTACGTTTGACTGCCGTTTGATGATTTTGATGAAAGATACGGGATCTCGTTATCTTTCTCGGGGAGATCGGTCTTACGTTTGACTGCCGTTGAATGATTTTGATGAAAGATACGGGATCTCGTTATCTTTCTCGAGGAAATCGGTCTTACGTTTGACTGCCGGAGATGATTTTGATGAAAGAAACGGGATTTCGTTATCTTTCTCGGAGAGATCGGACTTACGTTTAACTGCCGTTGAATGATTTTGATGAAAGATACGGGATCTCGTTATCTTTCTCGGGGAAATCGGTCTTACGTTTGACTGCCGGGGGTAATTTTCTTGACAAGGGGCTGACTTTGGTTAACTTTGGTTAACTCTGTCAAGTTGGGGACTCGAAGCTGAGAGTCCCAGATTTTTAAAGGGCAAAAGGGTCATTTTGATTCCACGACAATCCCTATCCGCGCGGATAGGAGCGTGTTCCAGAGGGTTTTAATGAGGGCCAACGCCCTTCCTCTTCCCCATTCAGTTTTTCTGAAATTACGAGAGCAGAGAGAAAGAAACTGCAAAAAACCGCCATTGTTGGGCAAAAAAGCTTCGAAATCTTCCGATTTTCTTCGATTTTCGAGCAATGGAACACGGGGAAGGTGCTTTTCAAGGCCAAGGACGCGGCCCGGTAGCGGAGAGACGATTGGAACTCGTCCGGATGAGGAGGCACTATACTCTTTCGCAATCGATTGCGGAGGAGCCCTACCCCGATGCTTGGCAACATTGGGCTTCTGATCCGAGTCTCCGAACGGTATACTTCGAATCTTTTCATTCCCTTTGTTGATTTCTTGCTTGAGATTTGAACTTTGGGTGATTTTTGAATTTTTTTTTTTGAAAATTCGAATGATTGATGTTCTTGGCTTTGAATCTTGATTTTGATGCTTTGCATGTTGTAATGAGTATATGGGTATCCCAAAATATGCATTTTGCTTGGAGAAAGAATTGGCCTTTTCGCCATTTTTTTTTTGTAAATTCGAAAATTATGAATTGTGACTTTGAATATTGATCTTGTATGATTTTTTGATTTTTTTTTTTTTGAAAAGTGGGACGAATTTTTCCTCCCGTTGATTGAATGCATGCTATTTTATGAAATCGGGACGGAGTTTTTACTCCCGTAGGAATGCATTTTTTTTTCGATGAATGTATGCATGTTATTTTATGAAAATGGGACGGAGTTTTTGCTTCCGTTGACTCCTTGTATGAATGTTGATTGGGATTTGCTGAAAACTGTTCTTTTTTTTTTTTGTGCGAGAAAAATGGGGCTATGCTCATTGCATGCTGTTATGCTGTCGAATCTTCTTTGAAATTTCATGATGCATACGTATGCTTTTTTTTTTTGTGCGAATGCAAATGCAAATTTTTTTTTTTGACATTCTCTTTTTTTTTTTTTGTTTTATTGCAGGGCGGAAACAACTACGTTACGGAGCAGCTGAACAAGATGAAGACTCGAGGATCGGTGGAGTACGTGGTTGACTTGTAGGACCTGGCTTCCGAATGCGGGCCGAGGAGCTTTGCCGAGTCCGAGACAGTTGTCGTTGAGACCGGGCTTTGGGAGTTTGTTGAGTGCTTGAGGGGACTGGTCCAAGTTCCCTAAGAAGCAAGGGCTTCGATGTTTGCTTTGGCGCGGCCTTGGTGGGATGCGACCCACACGTTTCACTTCTTAAGGCGAGGCTACGGTTACGCCTTCCGACTATGCTTTGCGATCACGGGTTTGTCCTTCAATGGACGCGGCATTGAGTGGCGGGATGGCTATAGCGATGCGGATCTGCGAGCTCTTACGGGATTTTCCCTATTCCCAAAAAAGGGGATGGGGATGGAGTATGCGGTGGTCTACGGGAATATTGTGGAGACCATTGTGAGTTACGAGGTCGGGGAGGAGAGGATAGGCGCCGTCAGTTGCCGGGGCCTTCTTATGGTTTGCTTTTCGAGCACCCTCTTTGGGCATGCGAGGACGGCGATCTTTGCCTTCGAGGTCCTTGGAGGACATGGAGATGGTGGAGATGTCTCTGGGGAGAGGCCGGTGGCAGAGCTTTACTTTGCTCTCGACAGTACAACCGGAAGGCTGTGAGCTCCTTGTCTTGCTTTGAGTTTGCCACTGGAGGTATAAGCTCTCTTTTTGCTTTCCCCCCTTTTTTTTTTGAGCACACACTTTTCTTTTGACCTTTGGATTGATTGGATTTTTACCTTTCGCAGTATGGGCGTTGGAGTTTTTCACGTCATGATGTGGCGCGGCGGCGGAGTACGTATCGGGGCATATCCCAGCCATGCGCTCTTGGTCCAAGCATGCCGGGAGAAGATAAGCTCCGGGGCGTACGACTCTCGGATACGCGGATTGCCTTCCTTTGACGGAGGAGGCTGAGACGGACGAGAGGATGATATTTTATCCTTGGGATCGTTTCGAGGCGGCGCACCTCGAAGGGCGCCGAGATTTGACTCGTGCGGCAATGGAGGATTACGAGAGGTCCGACTGCGATGCCTATTATACGGGAGAGAGGGTGACGCGCCGGCATGGCGTGAATTCGCCTTTGAGGACACCGGTGGAGCCTCCCGCCGATATGATGCACCGAGTGACGGATCTGCGACTGGGATGATTCACTGAGCCGGCCGGCACTTCTCGGCATTTGTGGCGGCCGAGCCGTACCCCGTATTTGTCTTGAGGAGGCCGAGGATGCCCCGGAGTTACGGATAGAGAGGGCTTGGGATCCCCGCGGTGCACCCTTCGGACGGATTTTTCATATATCCGTGGATGGGGTCCGATTGAGGGTGCGAGATCCCCTCGGCTGAGCGGCTTCCACGAAGCTTTAGGCCTCGTCCGAGTATGAAGGTATGGCTTCTCTTTCTTTTTTTTTTGTCTTTTCTTTTCTTTCTTTCTGTCATCATTTTTTTCGCTTCGACGCTTTTGCTTTTGTGCGGTTTTCGGAGGTGGTCGTCGAGAAGGCGACGAGCAAGTGATCGGAGCTAAGAGATTCATCGGGAGGATGGTCGCTTGCGGGGCTCCTCGAGCTAGAGCGAGGCGACCACGGCCGGCGCACAGTCGGGCGGGAGGCTTCCCTATTCGTTCGAGACTTCTTCAGAGACTCCTCTGTCTCCTCTCATTGATCCCGCGCGGTCTTTGCCTTGGATCACGTCATTCTCGGGGATCCACGGCGGGGACACGTTTGGCGGCATGGTGGGTCGTCTTCGTGCGTCCGGGGAGTCGGCGCCTTCACCTTCGGATATGATTTTTCGCGCAGATCTCGGCTTGCCCTATCGGAGCGTGCGGTTGGTCTGCGGCGAGCCTCTTTGGAGACGAGGACGATTCGAGCCCGAGATTTTCGGGGCTCTGAGGAGCGGGCCGAGTCGCAAGAGGGGCCGGGGACGAGGCGTCGGGCGCTAGGGATTCGATTGATTACCCCCCGATTTTACGAGATTTTGAGATTTATGACTCGGGATTGAGATTTGTACAAACTTATGCACATTTTTTTTCTTCTTCTTTTCTTTTTTTTTTTTTTTTTTTGATGTAATAATTTAGGATTATTGATGTTTGTTTGTTTTTTTATGCACACTCTTTTTCTTTTTTTTTTTTTTGGAATGTAATAATTTAGGATTTTATTTTATGAATGCAATGCAGGTATGAATGCGGTGTTGCATGAGCCTTGGTTTTTTTTTTTTTGGCAAGGGTGTTAGTGTTTGGTATATGGGTGGTTTTGGGGAGGTTTTGCACGAGGTTCCGAGCAGCGGGACGGAATATTCCTCTTTTGGTGTAGCGGCTTGGTACATTGCAGATTTTTACGATGGAAAGCAAACATGTCCGCGCGGAGGAGTCTGCATCGACATTGTCCTTTAATTTTGCTTGAGATCTGGTCTCACTTTATTTCAAATTCAAATATCCTCTTCAACCTCCGGTCCAAACAACCATTTCGGGAGAAAGAGAGAAAATCCATGGAAAACCTTAGAAAGGCTCCATCAAAATTGTCCCAAGAATCCCAAATGTCATTCTTCAACAAGTTCAAGGATTGGTCAGGGGATTATGCATGAGAGGAGGTCCTTCTTTGAAGAAAGGTATAAGGTGAAGTGCTTATGGTCTCTCGAGGAATTGATTCCGGATTATGAGCTTTTGAGGGCTTCTTCCTCATTTTTGGGACACTAGGAGGCATGTCTTTTGCTTTTCCTAGCGAGATGGTCCCAGCCGTTGAAGAATTTCGGGCCTTGCTTGGAGGTCGGAGGTGGAAGAGATAGCGGTTCCTTTGCCGGAGGAGCTTCTTTTGTTGACAAATTGTGCGTCCTCCTTCATCTTTCCCCTGGGAGGAAGCGCAAGGTATGATCCGCGGTCCCGATCATTTTGATATTTCCGGTCTCCCGATAGATTTAGGGGCTTAGGCTTGCTCCGACGATGCCTATTGGGATGCCTTTGCACTTTGCATGTTCGGGACCCTGTTTATGGTCTATTCCTTTTGGGATCCGCCACCGGTCTCTGCTTTGGATGTTGTCGTTCACTGTCGCACAGGCGAGAGATGTTGTTCCTTTGATCCCGGGGAGACTTTTCATGCTCTCGATAGGCGCTGCTACCGGGAAGCGGTATATGCGCGAGGCGGCCCGTTCCTCTTGTGACCACTGTGGGCGATGGAGCGTTTGGGGATTCTTCGAGGAAACTCCCAGGCATGATCGAGCCTTGGACATTTGCCGGGGAGGGGGTTCTTTGTGGATTTCGATGATCGGGGCTCATGGGAGCGTTGGATGGCTGGTCTCCCGGACGAAGGTATCGAGATGGTCGGTGCCTTGTTGGCGGGTGGAGATTCGCGAGTGCTTCGGGACGGGTCTCATGTGGTCATGCTTAGGGGCTTTCTCGGTCCGGCTTCTATATTAGTCCTTGGTTACGAGAACAGTTCGGCTGGAGCGGGTTCCTTTGGAGAACTTTGATGATATAGCCACCGGGGTGGTGGCTCTGCTTCTATGGATGATCCTCGGTGTTTACATTTCTTTCCCGAGCATGGAGGTATGACACCTTTCCTTCTCGGGTTATTCTCGGGCGTCAGAGACCGGTGTTCGACCACTTGGTACTGGATTGGTACGAGAGGCATTTAGGAGAGACTCGAGATGGCTATTTTGAGGCGGCGTGAGGCCATTGTGGGTGCGGAGGACTGGCTGTTTACGAGAGGAGGAGGGCCGAGGCGAGGCCAACCCTCATGACGGGAGCGGAGACGGCGCGTGACCGGCCTATGAGGCTTACGTCAAGAGACAGGAGAGGAGGGCTCCTATGCTACCGGCTAGGCTACGGGAGATGAGAGATGACGCTAGGGCTACTAAGGCCACGACGAGAGGCTGGTTTGATAGATCTGTTCCTATACGAGCTTGGTAGGAGGAAGACCGACATTTTCCGGTTCGAAGAAGAAGACTCGAAGGGGAAGAAGAGGGGAGAGGCCGGTTCGAGTAGCATGGAGTGACTACGAGATTTAGAGTATCCCTTTCTTGTCGTGGCGGACACATTAGATTTGATTATGTATCTTAATTTCTTTTAGCGGGTTGCCGGTTGTAGGAATGAATCGGGCTTAGACTCATCAAAAAGTTTTTAACTTGTAATGAATATTTGAATTGCTTGAGTTTTTCGAGACGCTTTCATGGTACGATCGGGGTATTGATGTCAAAGTATGACTTTTATTTGTGTTTTAGACCGAACCGTTTCCGGTGCCTACGTTCCCCTCATTTTGAGGAGCTCGAGGTCTTCGTAGTTCGATGATTTTTTTTTGTTGTTTTTTTTTTTTGTTTTTTTTTTTTGTTTTTTTGTTTTTTTTTTTTTTTTGGTGCAACCTTTGTTTTTACCTAGGCCGCCGTTTTCGGGTTTTCAACCTAGTTGGGTATTACTCTTTTAGCACTCTTTTTTTTGTTTTTTTTTTTTTTACGCGTAGTATCTGCGCGGCTTGTCACCATTCCTTGGGTGTACTGAAAGGGATTCCCGTCGGAGGTACGCAAGTTGCATGGCTCATCCGGAGAAGATCTTCGGACGACGTATGGCCCGACCATACGGAGCTCCCATTTGCCGAGGGGTTGATACGGGTTTGGGGGCTTTTCTTTCGAGATCCCCTTCTCGGATCTCCGTGCTTTACTTTCTTGTCGAAGAGCTACACGGCCATTCTTCCTTGGTAGGCTCGGATGTGTTCCATTGCTTTCAATCGGCGTTCAATCTAGCGGGGCCAATTCATCATGGCGACTCACGGAGCCATTCGGCCTCCTCGTTGATCGGCTTTCCCGGCGGTATACGGAGCGAGGGGATCTCTAGCTCGATTGGGAGTACGGCTTCCATTCCGTATGTGAGGAGCAAACGGTGTTTCCCCGGTTGCCGTTCGGCGTGTTACGTAGCCCCCGAGTGCAGGTGTAACTTCTCGGGCCAATCTCACGCCTTGGACGGCCATTTTCCGGATGATATTTTCGAGTCTTGTTCTTTGCCTCGGCGGCTCAGTTGGTTTGGGGCTGTAAGGAGATGACTTGTGACGGGTTATTCGGAATTACGCCGGCGGTTTTCACATTCCCCTTCGAAGTGGGATACATTATACGAGATGATTTGGTGGCAACCGTATCTGCATATGATGTTCTCTTTGATGAAGAGGGCTACTTTTCTTGAGTTGAGGATTTTGTAGGACTTGGCTTCAGCCCACTTGGTGAAATAATCCCACGGCTACCGGGACGAATTCGTGGCGTTCTTGCTGATGGTGTGATTTTGCCTATGACATCGATTCCCAGTGACGAAAGGCCAAGGGGTTGTCATGCGGTATAACTTCGTGAGGAGGCAAGTGATTAAGATTGGAGTATCGGCGGCATTTGTCGCGGCTTTTGAACCTGGATGCGGTCGGTTTCCATGGAGATCCAAAGTACCCCATTCTCGGTATGATTTGCATCGAGCTCGAGCATTCATGTGAGGGCCGCAGTACCACCATGTATTTCTTTCATGAGTTCGGTAGCCTCTTGTTTGCCGATACATCGCGGGGAGGGGGCCTTGATAACGCTTCTTGTATAGCATATTTCCCAAAAGAACATAATGGGAGGCGAGCCGCTTGAGTGAGAGACTTTTCGCTTTGATTCCTTCTTTATATTCCCCATCTTCATTTTTGAAAGGGGCCTCGCCATCCTTCGAATGCTTGGTAGATACGAGTGTACCGGGGATCATTGGCCGGTTCGGCACGCTTCAATTTGAAGCAATAAGCGGGATTTTCTCTTCTCGACTACGAATGGTTTGACGGACTTCCCTTCGGGTATTTCAACGAGGGAGGCTAGCGTTGCCCGAGCATCTGCAAATCTATTGCGATCCTGGGCAAGTAATGAAAGTGATCTCCTTGAATTGAGTTACTAGCTCTTCCATGTAAGTGTGATATTTACGGGCGGGTCCACGGTCTTCCATTTGTTAGAGACACTGATTGATGATGAGGGCGAAGTCACCACACCTCCAATTCCTTGATATTTCTTTCAAGGGCGGCTTCCAACCCGGCTATGCAAGCTTCATATGACCGGCGGCGTTGTTGGTGACTTCGAAGTTGACCTTCTTGCTATGGGGGTGTGTTCGTCGGTAGGATCGACCCGAAGCATTCTATCCCATTCCCCCTTTTGTTTGGCCTTCCGTCGAAGAAGAGTTGCAGCGATTTTCTCCTTCTAGAGCGAAAGATTCCATCATCGGGAAATTGAGGTTCGGGTCCTCGGGACTCATCACTTGGGAAATCGGCCAAATGTTACGCCATTATGCGTCCTTTTACAGATTTCCTTGAAACATAAGTGATGTCATATTCGGCCAAAAAGAACGACCATTTTGCCAACCTCATGGAGATGGAAGGCTTGTCGAAACGGATATTTGATGGGGTCTATCCTTGAGACAAGATGTATCGGGTGAGCTTGCATGTAGTGTTTCAACTTTCCCGCTACGGACGAAACTGCGCAAGTCTTCTCGCAAGCGAGTAATTGAGTTCGCTTCCTTGGAGCTTTCTTCTTACGAAATAGATGGCGTTTTCGATCTTGGAATCTTTCTTTTCTTGAGCTAGCATAGCCCCAATTCTTGTATCCGTGACGAGTTAGATATAGCAAGAGTGGCTTTGCCCCGATGTGGTGGGCGAGAGAATCGGGGGATTCACAAGGTATGCCTTGATACGTTCAAAGGCAAGGCGACATTAAAGGAGTCCATTACGTGTAGGCATTTTCTTCATCAACTTGAAGATCGGCTCGCGGATCGAGGTCGGTGATTCTGGCGGCTTATGTATTGCGATCTTCCATGAAGGATTTCACTTACGTCGGTGTCGGGGTGGCTTCATTTCGAAGCTATAGCCTTGATTTTATGGGGATCTACTTCGATTCCCCGTTACGTCACCATATATCCTAGCACCTTACCTCGTCTTACACCGAAGGTGCACTTAGTTGGATTGGGTCTCATCTTGTGGTCTCGGAGGCGGCCGAAGAATTTTCTCAAATCAGCAAATGCGGCCATCGATCCTCTGGAATGTATTATCATGTCGTCCATATAGACCTCAATTTCTTTGTGGATCATGTCATGGAGCAGTGTAGCGCCCTGGTACGTAGCCGGCATTCTTTAGTCCGAACGGCATGGCCAGGTGTAGCGATAGGTGCCCGAGGGGTTGTGAAGGCCGTTTTGGCTTGATCCTCTTCTGCCATTTGATTTGGTTGTAGCCGGCAAAACCGTCGACGAAGGATTTGACTTCATGGTTGGCCGTGGAATCTACGAAAATGTCGATGTTTGGCGAGGAAAATCGTCTTTTGGGTGGCTTTGTTCAAGTCTCTGAAGTCTACGCAGCTCAGGATCTTTCAGTTGGCCTTGGTCACCGATTACTATGTTGGAAAGCCATGTAGGGTATTCATTGACTACGATGAACCACCACTGAGCATCTTTTCTATCTCCTCTTTCACTTGTAGGGACCATTCGGGCTTAATTCTTCTTAGCTTACGCTGCGGCTTGACTTAAGGGTCGAGCGGTATTCGGTGCTGAACTATGGAAGGATCGAGGCTGGCGTATCTTTATAGGACCATGCGAACACATCCACAAATTCTTTTTAGTAGCTCGAATTAGGGCATCCCTTTCGGTCCCTTCGAAGAAACTACCAATCTGCGTCTCTTTAGGCTCTTCCGCTTGAGTTCCCGAGATTCACACTCGTCAAAATCTCTTCGGCGGCTTGGGCTCGATTTTCCTCTTTCCGGACAACTTTGCTTAAAGATTTCTTTGATATATTGTTCATTTAATGTGTACGCTTCTTCATCTAGTGAATCGTTATTAACTGTTTTAGATTATTAGTTAATTCATCATTAGTTAAAGTGGCAATTAAGGGATACTCGAAAGGTTCGTCATTTCATTGAGAATAAGAGGAATACGGCGTTGGCTAAAATTTCGTGGTCTTCGGGCGTGAGGCCATCGGACGACTCGGAAGACTCAAACTCAACAATGAGAGACTCGAGAGGACTTTACAAAGGTTGACACGAAAGGACGGGGGACCAATCCAAGTTTGGTGATCATTTCTTCTTTGGTCGCGGACGGGCTGAGAGAGTTTCCCAATTCTTTAGCGGCATTCTTTGTCGGGGGCCTCATGACTCGGGGGCATCTTTTACTGTCCTCCTTCCTCGATCGTTGCTATCATCTCTTTCTACGAACCGGGATCAATTGTGTTTGGCGTCGAAAGCGATCATGTGGATGTAGGGATCTTCCTCAGTGCAGGGATTTCCATTTCGTCACAATCGACCGCTCAATCCGAGATGTAAGGGCGTATTGCGTCTTGGTGTCTTGCTAGAAAAATCTCATGTCCCATACTCGGCGGAAAGGCTTGGCGGGTAGTTCGGCAAGGAGGGCGTCCCACGACGTTCATAGATTCGAGTTGAGTATGATGATGCTTATCGATCTTTATCATGAAAATTTCACGGCTTGGCGGGGTCGGAGGAGTGGGTTTGAAGAATGGTGACAAAGTGATTAGGACAAGGGGTTTGTGTGCTGTATCATGGCGGCGTTCAATGTTTCCTTCCGGTATGCCTCCAAATGTTGGAAATGACAATTGGATTTGATGAATCGACTTCTTCGGAGTACAGCTCGCGAGTGTGTTGACATAGTTGGCATCGCCGGATTCCGAAGGATCTTTGGCGAGACTTGCCTCTTGAAGGATGTAGCCCGGTGTTTGGTGTGGGCATTCTTGGCTATTGTTCGGCTGCGTTCCACTATGAGAAAGCTGTCACCCCTTATGACTTCAAGGTCTCCCTGCCGGTTGATGAATTTGACACATTGGTGGAAGGTGGAAGCTATAGCTTTCATGTGATGTAACGAGGCGTCAATATAGCGTAATTCGGATGGGGCGTCCATTACATGGAATTTCGTCGGCACCGTTTGGGTTTCAAACGAGTTCGAGGAATTCTTGTCCCCGAGAATGGGGTGAGACGAGCCGTCGTAGGCCTTGACGATCGGGTAGATGGGATCGTATGCCTTTCATTTATGCGGAGGGCCCTCATCATCTTTGAGGAAGGGCGTTTACCGATGATCTATTGTCCACTAATACCCCGAGGAGTGATATGGTGTTGAGCAGAATAGTGATGTACGGGGCTTCATTGTGTTGGGATACATCTCTTGGCAAATCTTCATCGCGAAGGTGATCATACTCCCGTATAGGTGAGGATCATAGATTTGATCCTTGTCTCGGGATAGAGAGTCATTAAACCGGTCACTTCGTGCTTTTTCTTGCGAGGTAGAGCCTTTCTTTGAAGCCTCAGGTTATGCGAGGCCTTTTGTGGCGGTTGCCATCTCCGGTCAACATGTTGATTGAGTGGGAGCGCCAGCGGCGTTGGTCTTTCTTTGTCGGTGTGCGCTCGGGAAGTGGTCAAAGGCTGGCAGATTACAGCGTTCCCAGCGAGATAGATTTACGATTGGCGGTAGAGTTACCCAGTCCACGATACGAAAGTCTCAATTCTCTCGTTGGCATGGCTTTACGCTCTTTTACCCCTGTTTGCTTTGGGGAAAGGCCCGGAGTAGAGTACATAATAATCAAATCCTCCCGAGATGGCTCCCAGGCGTACCCTTTATTATCCACCGGCCTCGAATCTCTCCTTCAATTTTCTTTGGGAGGAAATTTTCTTCTTCTTAGGAGGACGGTCCTCGTGTATCCGATCTGATAGTCCCTTTCAAGGCAGTGGGACGATCACAAATATCCCACGAAATGTGTTCTACGGTGGTGGTGGATTTGGGACCTCGGGTTGAGCAGTCTTTGGAACGACTTTGAGTGGGCTGGTCGGGGAGATCTGCTGTTGGGCTCATGCAGGCGAGTGGTTGGACTCCGCCGGATAATGAGAATATTGAGGTCAGGGAAACAGGCATATGTTTGTCCTTCAGGGTAGCCCGGTCGGTTGGGAGATTGTTAAGGTCCCGAAGTGGCGTGTGGCCTCTTCAATCCCGAGCTTCTTTGTCGGTTACGGCGTTCTTCCAAGGCTTTGATGGCTGACCATATTTCTTCAAGCTGTTTCACGATTTTTTCATCACTCGGGGCTGATATTTGCGGGATCATCACTTTGAGAGGGGACAGCCCGACAGTATACCGAGACTCTTTCGTCACCTGACTATGCTGTTTGGGGGGCCGGTTGCCTGTAAGTCGACGGGCAGGAAGGTCCCGGCCCGGTGGAAACATAGGAATCTTGGGGTAGCATCTTTGATGTATCCGGGACGATTAAGAAAGAGGAGGAGAACCCTCTTCCTTCTTTTTTGCGAGTAAAAGTGCCATCGGAATTGAGACCGATAGTCAAACCATGACTTGCGACAACCCCAGAGGAAGGTCATCAATTTGAGCCTCATGTCGAAGTCTCATCTGTTCATTACCAAGCTGGATCCAATGCTGAGTGCATGTCTGAGGGATTTTGGAGGATGGAGCAATGTGGTCCCCATCATTACCGACTGATGAGACATTCTGAAACCCCGGAGTCGGAATAAACGGCCCGAAGCTGATGACGCGCTTGTAACAGCCTCTTCCCAGCTAATCAAACGATGACCCGGTATCTCGGGAACCAACCTTTGACTGAGGAGCTGCGGGGAAAGGACACAAAGAGTTCGAGATGTCTGGGAATCTGGAAGGAGGGTAGGTGTTTGGGCATTGGGCTCATGCAACATGCAGTTATTTGTTCATGTTTACTTAAAACATGTTTTATTAACCTAATAGGTTGGGAAAAGATTGCTCTTCTTTTTCGCCAAACTACTCTGGATCCTGGATCAGTGGAGAGGCCCCGTCACTACGTCTATAAGCCCCTCGTATTCCACCTGTATTTCGACCTCCCAGGGTGGACTGCCCCGGGCGAGGGGTCCTATAGGGCAAAGCAGGTCCCACCGACCGAAAGAAAAACTTGATCCTAAAAGTGCTGGCGAGTAATCGAGTCTTAACGAGCATTCGATGTAAATTACGGACAAAGCTGACGTCAAAAGTCAAGATCATGTCCGAGGGGCTCGACGAAAAGTCGGCATGATTTGGGTGATAAGCGTCCACAATTGATCTTGACTTGTCGTCGGTTAAGCCGTAATTAGGCATGGAATAATCAGTGTAATCCTTGATGACTCGAGTGTCAATGCTTTGGGAGTCGAGTGTATAATTTGTGCCGATCAGAGCCGAGAAGTCAAGGCGCCGGTCAATATCTTGGTCAAAGTCTGCGGCGGAAAACCGGCGAGAACTTCGGCTGATTAGGGTCCCCGAAGATATTGAGTCGGTATGCCGACAAAGGCTTGAAAGGAAAGGTCTATTTCAAAGTCTGAGATTTCAGAAGGTTTGACCTCAAATCATCTCAAAATGAAAAGTTCTTTTATAGAAACCTTTTAAAGGTGTTTTTAACATTTTCATTCCCGGACTTTTTTCCCATATTCTGGGTTTTTCAACTTCCAAAAATCTTTTGAGTTCCAAATC